>QEPC01012510.1:3947818-3960902 GCA_003113815.1 Sphenodon punctatus
ACATGGTGGGAGGGGGGAGCGAGGGGCCACATGGTGGGGTGTGTGTGCGGGCACACAGGGGAGGGGGAGCGGGGGGTACATGGGGTGAGTGCAGGCACACAGGGGGAGGGGCGGGCGGGGGGCCACATGGTGTGGGAGTTGGAATGTGGTTTTTGTTCACTTGATGTGGAGTGTTTGTTTCGCTGCTGCATTTGGGGGATCTGTGGATACCTTTGCAGCCTTGTGGGAATGGTTTGGTTTATGGTTTTCTGCTTTTTATATGGATTTTGTTCACTTGATGATGTGGAGTGTTAAATACTAATTCCCCCACCCCCAACGCACATGCAGCAGAGGGTGAGGGGGAATTAGTATTTAATGTCCCGTGATTCAATTGAGGTTTTGAAATCCTGAGATGTAACTGTTAGTCTGGTGATTCATGGGCCTTAAAATCCATGATGTGATAATGCCTCCCGTTTGTATCTGAAATGCCTCTTTCCTCTGCTCCAACAGTATTAACTGCAGAAGCGGTTTTATTGCCTTCCAAAAGGTATTTGTTAAAGATATGATTCCACACCACTGACATAGTTGGACGCACAAATTATCAGTCTTTAAAGTAAATGTCCTGCGGCCAAAATATCCATTTTCCTGCCATCTTTGTCAGCCAGTGAAGTCTCCTGTGCATCTCTTCTTCCCTTGCCTGAGGAAAAAGCAACCACAAGGGAACTGAGTTGTGTGTGCTTTATGCACATCTGAGCCATAGATTGAGGGAAACTATAAAAAGACCTAGTGGAGGGGCATACTGGTGCCATTGCTACTGGTGTTGACCACAGCATTTTTGCTTCTCCCTTTCTCTCTCTAAGCTCTGAAGAAGTGGGACTGTTAATCTGACTGCATCTGCATGATCCAGTATCTTAAAAAAAGGGTCAACCTCCTCCTCCTCTTGTATGGCCAACCATATGAAGCGATAATTTATTGGTAAGTCTTCAGAGGAACAACTGGAATTGGCAGTGATCCTCTATTGAGGACACCACTGCTGTGTCTACTACCTCTCATCCGACGAAGGCGGTGGGGATTGGTTCAGAAGGATCTGATGGATCTATGTTCCATGGCAGGTGTAACTGGAGGTCACTATCATTCCAGTGTCCTCTGGCAATACAGGCACAGAAGGTATAGTTGGTTTCAATTTCATGTTATTCTTCTCTTCGGGATCTGGAGCTGCAGGTACGGTAGGATGTTGCTCCTTAACAACCTCCTCAGATTCAGGTAAGCTCCTCTTTAGCTTTCTTTATGACCATCTCTACTTTTCTGACAGCCCAAAGCTCCCCGTGCCCCTAGCCTAAAAGGACATTGCTTTCACTCATTTGAATGACAGCAGTCAAATCTGAATCAGAAAGAAAAGGCCTCACCCGCCTCACCAGGTGAAGTTTGTGGAAAGTGCTCCAGGCCACCGCCACCACCTGCCAATCCAGGCGAAGCGAGGGATCCAAAAAGCACTCCAAGGGTAAGTGCCTGAGTAACCAGAGGGGGCCAGCCCCTATCAATGACAGGTGTCCCAATACCCTACAAGTCACAAGATCAGCCAACCATCATCACTTGAAGCAGGATCCAGTTTCAACTGGCTCACCCTCATCCGGTTCCCAACAGCAGCCAGGCATCAGTTACACACTGAGACTACAGGGCCTGGGTCGGATGAAAAAGAGAGGTGCAGCCCCTTCTCTCTTCGCTTCACTGGCTTCCCCTTCCTGAACGAATCCTACACAAGCTCCTAGTCTTCACCTATAAAGCTCTTCACAACCTTGCTCCCCCCTACTTCTCTGCACTTATCGCCCTCCATACTCCAGCCCGTGCACTTCGCTCCTCCTCTGTCCCTTCTCTCACCCTTCCACGCCTTCCCTGCTCCCCTAAGCGCCTTCGTCCCTTCTCACTTGCTGCCCCCCATGCCTGGAACTCCCTCCCTGTCCACATCCGCCTTGCCCCCTCCCTTCATACCTTCAAATCTCTCCTTAAAACTCACCTCTTTCGCTCTGCTCTGTCTGACTCTTTATCCTGCTGAGCCACTATTCCTATACCTACGATCGGTTTACCCTTATCCTTGCAACATGGACCTGCCTGCTGTCATTCTCATCGTAACCAAGCCAAGTACGTGCACTTGAGACCTCGCATCTTCATGAATGTTAGACCCCTTGTCTCTCCCTCTGTTCCCCTTCCTAAGTCTCTCCCCCAGCTCCTGTCTCTCAGATTGTAAGCCCTAGGGGCAGGGACCGTGTCTATTTTATTACTTTGTAAAGTGCCAGGTACACTGCTGGCGCTATATAAATGTTTGTTAATAATAATAATAATAATAATAAAGGTAGAGCTGAGCGTCATCAACATATTGCCGACACCTCACCCCAAACCTCCAAATGACCTCACCCAGTAGCCTCAGATACACACTGAACAAGGGGGAGACAGAACAGAATCCTGCGGGACCCCACAGGGAAGGTCTTGAGAAGATGACGAGCAATCACCCATCACCACCTGTGGGTACCTCCCTGACAGGAAAAAGTTAAACCACTCAAGAGTGGTCCTGCGCACCCCTGCCAGGTCCTGCAGTCGTATCAACACCACCTCGTGGTCAACTATATCAAAGGCCACAAAAAGATCTAACAAGTTCAACAAGGTAGAATTCCCCTTGTCCATCTTCAAGCACAGGTCATTGACCAAAGCCACAAGTATGCCATACCCAGGATGAAAACCTGACTGAAACAGGTCCAGGAATTCGACAACATCGAGATGTGCCTGGAGCTGTCGGACAATCACAAATGCAATAATTTGCAGTGGAGTCCTGTTATCATATGACTCCTGCCAAGCCACTACTTCTGTGGAAACGAGATGTGCCTCCATGGGAGGGGGTACTTCGCTACTGCAGCTCCTACCCTCCGCTTTTGCCCCAGGCAGACTCTTCTGTGAGACCTTGTCCCAGCAGGGACTCCCCAGTGCTACTGCGTCCACCCTATCCTTGCACCCAGAGCACTCACCCCTTCACTCCAGCATATGCTTTGGCAGGGCTCTGTCTTGCAGCTGGTGGGAAGAAGGCTGCGTGGAAAGCACTGGTCTCAGCAGCCTCAGGAAAAGCTCATGAGGAGGATTTCTAAAGAACCCTCCGTGCAGGGCCACAGGTAGCCTTCCTGCCTGGCCCACCCTAAGGCCAAACCAAAAGACAAGCAGAGTTGGTAAACTATTGGCATTTTTCTGTATACATTCTCAGAGTATGTTTTAACCTAGACCCTTAGCTAATCACAACAATATAGTCTCCACTTATTTTCCATTTCTTCTTCCTTTTTAAAAAAACTAATAGAATGCAAAGGAAAAGGGGATGACTCTCTTTTTTTTACTATACTCTTGTACACAATAGGGCACCAATCCCTAATTGGGCCCTACAGGCACTACTTCAATACAAATAATCAACAAGACAACAATAAAATTATTGATAAATGGAGTACAATTACATTTTCTGCTGTCAGCATTGACTATTGTCATGTACAAAGGAAAGATAAAAGACTTCATTTATACATTAGAAACCTACTGAATTACCACGTTGGACAAGTTCACATTCAGTTCTATCTAGGACACAAATATTTGCTTATTTGCTTTTAATTCTATTCTCCAGCAACATGGCAGGAAAGTTGTACCAACCTTGTTTATAAAAGTACATCGCTACATTATATGTATAGTTCAGGCAAAAGCCATTCACAAAACTAGGACTGCCGTTAACCCTAAATGTCTGTTCTTCCTCCAATATAGTCTGCATGCAAAATGACAAAAATTTTAACATCACAAGATTTAGTGTTCTAGATTGCGGATGTGATTACTTTACCTGCTGAAACTACCAGTTTATCTAAATGAACAGGCCTTCATTGCTACCTTGCCTTCACAGTATCCAAATTCCATTTGTTTATCTAACTATTACATCTTTTTAAAGTTCCAGATTGTGAGCACTCCGTGACAAGGTTTGCCTTTGCTGTTCAGTGCTCTGATCAGGGAACTACTGTAGTCATAATAAATTTGTAACCAGTTGCCTTGATCTGTATCTTAGCAAAATGAATTAATCTGAACTGTTGATTGTTGTTCTGCACCACAGAAATCGGATCAGCTCCAAATGACAGACCTGTATAAGGATCTCCAAACAAATTCTCCAATAAGAAGAAACTGAAATTATCCCGAAAATCATCTGGACCAATAAGGCCTCATTTACACTACAGAGACTAGCAACTGACAGCATTACTATAGCCGCACAGAACAACAGTCCACACTGAAGTTTCAGGTCAGACATTTTTACCACCTGCTTTTACAAAAACCTCATCTGACCAAATTTTTGTAATAAAAAAGAGATACGCAAGCCATTTCTGAGCTCACAAAGCTGCACTGTTAATGGCTGCTGCTGCTCCAATACAGGTATCACTTTTCCTAATATAAATACATTATAAAGTCATTTTTACGCCCTAAGACAACTCAAAAAACTTCTTATACAGATTTCCTGGCCATTCTTGGGCTGTAAAAAAAGAGCTGAATAATAATGGTCGCTGCATAATTTAAAAATGGAAAAATGTAAACGTCACATTCTTACATTTGCAAATATAGCCTACAAAATGTGACACAGGGTTTTCAGACATGCTGGTACCACAGATAGTCACGCTTTGACCTATGTGGCCACCCATGGTGCCATTACGCCTGATCCCACCTGCCAGATGTTACCCTGTGCTGGATCAGGGCTATCCATGGGCTGTGACAGTTTTTTGTCCAGGCTATTGCTCGGGCCCATTGCAGAGTAACAGCCCAGGTTAAGCACTGCCGCAGCACAGGGAAACCATCTCTGGATGGGACAGAGTGGGCCATCACATGTGATGGCCCGCTCTACCTGACCCCAGTCCATGGCCAGACGCGGGGGGCAGGCCATGCTCAGAAGTATGGGGGGCGGGTCCTGCAGACCCACAGCCGCACACTGCCCCGCCCTCTCCCCACCTCCTCCCTGGACCACCAGCACGTTTGTTTGGCAGCCAGGCCAGATCCTGCCTGGCCCCTCACTCCAGGCAGAATCAAAGCATGACAG
Organism: Sphenodon punctatus; assembly: GCA_003113815.1. Taxonomy (NCBI): domain Eukaryota; kingdom Metazoa; phylum Chordata; class Lepidosauria; order Sphenodontia; family Sphenodontidae; genus Sphenodon; species Sphenodon punctatus. The sequence continues at coordinate 3,952,887 of QEPC01012510.1, forward strand.
CACCATCCGCCATCACATTTGAAAATACCCATAATCCAAAGTCAAGTCCACAAGAAGCCTGGAACTAGCGCCGCCATGTACTGGAAGCAATGCAGCCCTGCACAATGTATTTTTCATAAGTGTCCTCTTTTAAAGGTAAGGAAACCCTATTAACAGCACTTATTACTAACTCATCATTCGTTCTCCTCAATTTCAACTGTAGTAACTTACACAGAACGCCTCCTGCGGCAACATTCCTATTGTTGTATCCTCTACTTATTGCGAAATATTGGTACGACAACTTTGTATCAAACAAAAATTTTAATGGTACAGCAAAGAGAGTCAAGATATGCAGAGACTGACAAAAATAGTGCTGTAGAGGAAAGGTTTGTTCATTTTTTATTTTTTTCAGCATAGGTGTAATTTTTTTAGGAGCACATGGGGATGTGTCCTCCAAATATCATGGTGGGGGTGCCCACAAGGCTGCCCTCCACGTTTTGAATGATGACAGTCATTAATCTGCCAGTCCTACCTCTTGCAGTGGTCACAATTCAGAGAGAGGAAGCATACCGAGTGCTTGCACATTTACACATTCCCTGAATCTTTGGGGAACATTCCTCTGCTGTCTAAGAAACTATACTGTGTAGGTGTCCAAGCTGAAGGGAACAAGGACAAATTGTAGGAGTCATGAAGGTGTCAGAGAATCTTTGCCACTTGTTCTTGAAAGATCTGCAAAAGTTCACGTTTATGTATATGCCACTTATCTTTAATGCAAATCAACCTAAATTCTCAAAAGAAACTAAATCTCACTCTCTCATTGACGATGGTTCATATTTACAGGAAAGGACAGGATATAAATAAATAGTGGTGTGCCACAAGAGGGGCAATTTTCTCAGTGCACCTGACGGCCCGCAGCTCCAACCAACTGATGCTTCCAGTGGACTTGCTGTCTTACCATACCTCCTATGCTAAGCAGTTGCCCAGCTTCAGAAGGACCATTGCTTCTGCAGTGCCATTTTCCTACTCATGCACCTTGACTCCCTTATAGGTGCCTGGGATCCGGGCTCTGAAGCAACAGGCCTTTTCTGAAGAGGGCTTCTCTTTCAGCCAGGCATCTAGCTTCTGTTTGACATGACTAAATATAAAAGCAGCAGCAGGAGCTGGTTCAGCACTCTCAAAGTAAAGCAGAAAACAATGGTCACAGCCTCTTTCCGTACTTATCAAAAGACCAAGGTGGCCAAAATACTGAACATAAAATACTGAAAGCAAAGTTTTGAAAACACACACCAAACTGGAAACAAACAGCACTTTGTATCCACTTCAGTAAAACAGATTTGATATGCCATATTCATCAAGTTCAGTATTCGCTTCAGATATTCATTTCAGCTGCAGTTTAATGAACCATCTTTGCAATATCTGAAGTATTTTCTCATTTCATATTAATTACTTTTTAGTACATAACAAAGTTGGTGATTTTTTTACAAATGTTAAGTCCAATGTTTGTACTCTCTGCTTGTCAAACACTTTCACAACTTCGGCCACAGATGAACTTCTACCCTACAAATGTCTTTTAGGGTGTTTTCAGATGTTACGCGGTCCTGATTCACCACAGTGGATTCCCAGTGGTGAGGAACTGAACCACCCCACCCCACCACCACCCCCCACCACAGTCAAGGAGAGCCCTGAACAGACATGACCGGATTGGGACCACGGCACAGAATCAGGCCGCCAGACCACAGCCCGGGGCAGTGTAACAGACGTGACGCCGAATACCGGCCGTGGTCAAAACACCCAGAAGGCACCAGGGAGGGGTGGAACACAGACATGGCCGGCTGAGGGCAAACGAAGCCAAAAGGGAATGCCCACACAAGGGAAATGGGAAGGAAGGGGAAAGCGGAAGGAGAGCCGCCGAGGTACCACACACAACAGGCACAGAGACAACGAGGGCACAGTGGAACACACAGCACAAACACACGCCCGGGCGCGCACACACCAAGACGGGAAAGGAAGGGAAGGGGGGACACAGTGGGACAGACAACACGCACAGCACAACAGGCACAGGGTAGAGGGGGGGTAGTGGGACAGGGAAGGAGGGGAGGACACCCCAGGGGCAGGGCCGGGCACAGGGAATCACAGGCAGACCCCCAACAACAGCACAGCCGGCACGGGCACCCCCACAGCTACACAGTCAGTCCCGGAATGGGGGGACCCCTGAAAGGTTGGGGTACAGGCACAGGGGGAGGCCACACGGAACAGGCAGCGGTCCGGGCATGGTCCAGGAGGCACACACGGACCCCAAGCGCCAGCAAGGGTGCAATGGAGGGGAGGCAGGAAAGCCCGCAGGCGGTCGAGGATGGTCAGCAGCACCCAGGGGAGACGGGGGGCGCTTCGGAGAGCTGGACCCGGACACCGGAGAAGGCAGCCATGAAGGGGAACAACGGTTGCAGAGGCAGATGGGGGGTCCACAGGCAAGGGCAGCGGAACCCCAGGAAGCAGGCAGCACAGCAGCATGGGCAGGACATCAAGGAGGGAGCAGGCAGTGAACCACGGCCGCAGGGCGGAGGCGGGAGCTCACAGTGGGGTGAGCAACAAGCCAGCTGCAGGGGGCCACGTGGGGGTCAGGGGCTGGGTGGCCCGCCAGGTGAACGAAGTGCGGCCAATGAAGCATGCCCCGGTGGTACCCCAGCACGGACATGTGGTGGGCGATCAGGTAGTACACCTTGAACGGATCCTGCATGGAGAGCCCCAACTGCACATCGGAATGGGACCACACACCTGACAGCGCCACCAGCTCCACCGACAAGCAGAAATCAGCAGTGGGGGGCCACGGAAGGTGACCGAGCTCCAACAGCTGGTGATAGACCACCCCACGAGCCCCGTGAATGCAACCAAAGTAGGACACGGCCAAGGCAGGGTCCCCCTCCGCCAGACAGACCGTGTAGGCAGCCAGGCTGCACATGGAGAGGGCGGACACGGTCTCTGCCGCAGACCACCCCATATGCAAGCACCTCATCTCTGGAATGCGCCCATCGGGAAAGGGAACCAGTCCCAGCCTCTCAGCATGCAGCCGGCAATCGCGGGCGCTCGCCTCATAGCCAAAGTAATGAAGGTCACAGCTCAGGATCGCATAGGCACCCGGCAGGCTGTCCGGGCAGCTCAAGAGCAATTGCATGGGCAGGGCATGCCACAGGTCGCACAGGGCCATGGTTTCGCGAAAGGTCCACGTATGGGGGGCCCCATGGGAGCCGAGAGCCTGGTGAAAGCGCAGCCAGCCATGGTCCAGCAAGCCAGGGTAACTGACACCACGAAAAGGGGGGCCCACATTCCCCAGAGGAGCGGGAAGGGATGCAGGGGAGCCCCAAGGCTAAGCGATAAGGCCACAGGCCGCAACAAGGCCTGGCAAACGAGCAAGGCGTGGGGTGTGGACCTAGCACAGCTGCAGGAACCGAGCACACAGACAGGCCGGCGAGGACACAATGTTGCCAACACAGAGAGGTGGGAGGTGATGACAGCAGGAATGCAGCTGCTGCCAGCACGCCCGGGCGCACGCTGGTCCGTGCGCAAGACCCCATGCAGGGACAGCAGGTGGTGCCCAATGGGCCACCTCTGCCGCCCCAGCCCTCTCGCCCACCGGGCGCCGCCCGGGCCAGCCGGGGGGGCGCTCCGGGCCGACACGGGTGCCCCCGCCCGATCACGACCCAGAGGCGGGCCTACACGTGGCCCAGGTTATAACGGGGCCGGCAGCTCCCCACTCGGGCCAGTCGGCACCATGGAGCGAGGCCGGTTGGGCACCTGCGAGATGCACCTAGCACTCTGTGCCGAGTGCTACCGCTCGCACACCGATCAGCTGCGCATCCTGACCACAGAGGTGCACCTGGGCGCCCGCCTGCGGGTTGGCATGGCCTCGAGCGTGGTTAGGGCCAGGAGAGCCCACCACGGCCGCAGGCACTCCCTGGCCTGGCTCAGGGCTCAGTGGGTGTCCGGGGCAGATCAGCAGGCCCTGCTTTGCGGCCGGAACAGGGCTGCTGTGCTCCACGAGGCGGCCAACCGCCTCCAATGGTGGAGGGAGACCATGGGGCACGCCGCCCAGCTCACAATGCCCATTGGGTATGGGTCACGGAGCAGGCACAGGGGTGGTGGTCCCGGGCGCTGGCTCAGTGGGACGAGGCCGCCTGGAGGGCGCACTTTCGGATGGAGAGGCACATCCTACTGCACCTGAGCTGCTCACACCCTGGCTGGAGCGAGAGCACACCCCTATGAGGACCCCCATCCCCATGGTCCAGCGGGTGGCCATCGGGGTCTGGGCCCTCGCAACGCCCGACTCCTGCTGGTCCATCTCGCAGCACTTCGGTGTCAGGGTGAGAACCGTTGCCTGTATCCTCCGGGATGTATGTGAGGCTGTGGAGGACGTTCTCCTGGACCGAGAATTCCATCTGGTGGACCAGGAGGCCGTGATGGTCGGCTTCGTTGCTGGAGGGTTCCCCAACTGCATAGGTGCCGTGGACATCACCCACACTGAGTTCTTCCGCCCCTCTTCTGGAGAGGCCACGGAGTATGTTAACAGACACGGTTACCACTCCCTGCAGCTGCAGGCTGTTGTGGACCACCGGGGGCGGCTCATAGACATCTTCACAGGCAACTCTGGGTGCAGCCACGATGCCCGGATCATCACCATCTCCCCTTCTATGCCCGGATGTACCGCGGGGACATTGCGGACATGAGGATGACCCGGATCGAGGGGGTGCTAATGTCCCCCTGTATCCTGGGGGACCTGGCCTATCCCCTCACCCGGTGGCTGATGAAGGTGTACCCGGTCGCCAGGTCCCAGGTACCGGCGCTGTACAATTCCCGCCTGTGTGCAATCAGGACCGTGGTTGAGCGGGCATTCAGGGCCTTCAAGCAGTGCTGGAGGAGCTTCGCTGGCTGGCTGAACTACACAGTGGAGACCTCAGCCCTGGTGACAGGTGCCTGCTGTGTGCTGAACAACATGCGCGAGACCAATGGGGCAGCCCTCGAATACCCCATGCCTCGTCGCCCTCCCGGACCTGTGCCTCTGTACGTGAACGCGGACAACCCGAGGGAGTACCAGTACGCCAAGCGCATCTGTGCTGCCCTGGCCAGGCGTATCAGCCGGGAAGCCGAGGCCTGAGGGCGCTAAACCCTGACCCCACCACCCTGAGGCTGCCACCAGCTCCCTGGGCAAGCCCCTCTATGGCCATCGGACCGCTCCCACCCCCGGGCCCAGGAACGGACCGAAGGAGGCAGTAGTGGTGCCCTGACAATTATTCTCTCACCCAAGTACATGTGCCCCCTACACCACCACTACCCCACACCGTGCAGGTTCTATGCCCCCCCCCTCAGACCACCCTGCCCCTTCCCCCCATCTCCCGCATCTCCAGGGCCTCCCTCTCGCCCGCCCTGTGGACGCCGCAGCGCTCTGGGAGCTCCCCTCCCCCCCGCTGTCCATCTCCCCAACGGTGTCCTGAGAGGCCTTGGTGTCCTGAGGGGCAGGCAGTGGTGGGAGGGTGGACCTGGGGCCTGAGGGGCCTCCCGGGCAGCTGTTCCCTCCAGAGGTCTACAGGGACCAGGAGGCGGATGCGCAGCCCCAGCTGGTGTGGCGGTGGTTGAGGAGGCGGTGGGGGCACCAAGGGGCCGGGCATCGGGGCCCGGGCAGGCAGGGTGCCCGGTGGGGCAGCTGCCATCACATAAGAACTCATGGTGCCAGCATGCAGGAGCAGCAAGGTCCTGATGTCATGGGACCTATCCATTTTTGCTGAATGCTCCCACACCATCCCCTCGATGGCCCGTTCCAGCCGCCCAAACACTTCTACCTGCCTGCTGTGGTCCCAGCGCTCCCGCCTCCGTTCCAGGCGCACCTCCGCCTGGAGCCTCCGGTCCCTTGCCTCCACCTGTTGCAGGGATCGCTCTGTGGCCACCTCCATGCAATCCACGGCCATTATCCGCTCCCCTTGTTCTGTGGTGGAGTGGACTATGTCCTCCGCCTGGTTCTCCCTTCAGTGCCGTACCCGTGCCTGGTGCTCCCTCATCTGTTGTGCTGGGGGCAGGGCCCCAGGTTGCTGGGGCCCCTTGGGCTGCCCTGTAGAGTACACAGACGGTGGTGGTTAGCCCCTCTGGCCGGCCGCCCCCTGGCCGGGGATGCGGCTGGGGGTGTGTGGGTCCCCCCGGGTTGGCAGCCAGCCCCCCCGGCTTTCCCCAGTGCCCTGCCCCCACCTCCCATACCCCGCGTGATTTGGGTCCCCCTCCCGGCCTCCCTGCCCCCCCCCTCCTTGCCGGTGTGCCTCACCTGGGCCATCCAGCTGCTGCCGGGGCTGTTCCCCGCCGGCCTCCTTGCCCTCCTGTCTCTGGTGCTGGGACGTGCTGTGCCCTGTGGGGATATGCAGGGGTGGAGGAGAACTGTAGGTGTGCCCGGGCAGCCCCCCGGTCCCCCGTTCCGTGGTCTGGTGTGGACGGGGACTGCCCCCTGGCTGGGCCTCACTCCTCCCCCCCCGGTCCATCTCCCCTCCCACCTGCTCACTTACCCTCAATGTCTGTCTCCGATCCCTCCGAGGCCAGCCCCTCCGTGTAGCTGGGGTTCCCCATTGACCACTGGCTGAGGGTGACCAGTGTGCCGGCCTCGGAGTCGTCCTGTCCTGCCCGGGGTGGGGGCTCTCCGGGCTGGTGCTGGGGAGAGGCCTGCTGTTCCCCAAGGTCCCTGGGCGTTCCTCCTGGGGGTCAGGGGTCCTGGAGCCGGTACCTTCTTGGTGGGCGGCGAAGGGAGGGGGGTACAGCGGCCCACTCCCTGCCCTGAACCACAGCGCTCCCCACGAGGCGTGGGGCTACTATTGAGCCCTTCATGTGCAGTATGCGGTCCAAGGCATCATAGTAGGGGGCGGTCCGGGCTCCGTGCCCAGACCGCCGGTTGTTGTCCCGAATGGCCTTGTACCCCCTCTTGAGTTCCTTGGCCTTCAATCGGCACTGTGCCATGGTCCTGTGATGCCCCGCTGCCTCCATTTCCCGCACGATCTCCCGGAACATGTGTTTGTTGCACTGATTGAGCGCGAGCTCCAGTTGATGCTCCAGGATCTCCCAGATGCGAATTAACTCCTGGGTCTCCCTGAGCCCCCATTGCCCCCCTCTGTGGTAGGTCCATCTCCCCCATGGTCCCTCCGGTTCCTTCTCCTCCTGCTCCTCCTCCGCCTGAGCTGTGCCCGTCTCCTCCATGGCTCAGGCTCCCAGGCCCGTTTCCGTGTCTGTGGGACATAGGGGGGGCTGGTTGGTTGCTGTTCTGCCCCTGTCCTGCGGCCCGCCCCCAAGCCTCCCCTGCCAGCTGGCCGGCCCTCCCCCCCTGGGTGCCCCTGTGCCGCCTGGTCCCCTCCCCTTCGGTCCCCTTACCCGTTTCCGGGGTGCCTCCTCCCCCAGCCCAGTCATTGTCCCCAGGGCGGCCCGTCCTGGCTGCTGCTGCTGTCTCTCCACCTCCTCCATGTGCAGCACGACCATCTCCTTCTCCGCCTGCGCCTCCTCCCCCTCCTCCCTTGCTCTCTCGCCCGCCGCTCTCCTTTCCCTTCCGCCTCGCTCCATCCCGTCACGTTTCCCTGCTGCTGTGTGCCCTTTAAATCTCCCTCTGTGGCCTGTGTTGTTGCTGGTTGCCTGGCAGCAACATTGTGTGCTTTGTTCCCGGCAAGGAACCATTTAGTTTGCTTCCGGCCGGTGGTTGCCGTTCAGACGTTACCTTTTTTTGTTTCCCCTTGGGAATCGCACTGACCACGTTTTCGGAGATGGTTCGGGCCGGAGCTCTGGAAGCGTGGTTGATTTTGACCCCTGCTCAGTATGGACTGTCGTGAACATCTGGTGGCCGCTGAACAGACATTCAGGGCGCTTTGGCCCCGCCGCGGGATTGACCGTGGTTCACTGTGGTTGACTGTGATCTCGTAACGTCTGAAAATACCCTTAGTGACAAGCATTAGCATCTTACATAGTTTTTAACAAAACATTTGTAGTATTAAAAGAATAGATAACCACATTTAATGGGGGGGGGGG
>QEPC01012510.1:3961222-3994057 GCA_003113815.1 Sphenodon punctatus
CTGTTGCAGGGATCGCTCTGTGGCCACCTCCATGCAATCCACGGCCATTATCCGCTCCCCTTGTTCTGTGGTGGAGTGGACTATGTCCTCCGCCTGGTTCTCCCTTCAGTGCCGTACCCGTGCCTGGTGCTCCCTCATCTGTTGTGCTGGGGGCAGGGCCCCAGGTTGCTGGGGCCCCTTGGGCTGCCCTGTAGAGTACACAGACGGTGGTGGTTAGCCCCTCTGGCCGGCCGCCCCCTGGCCGGGGATGCGGCTGGGGGTGTGTGGGTCCCCCCGGGTTGGCAGCCAGCCCCCCCGGCTTTCCCCAGTGCCCTGCCCCCACCTCCCATACCCCGCGTGATTTGGGTCCCCCTCCCGGCCTCCCTGCCCCCCCCCCTCCTTGCCGGTGTGCCTCACCTGGGCCATCCAGCTGCTGCCGGGGCTGTTCCCCGCCGGCCTCCTTGCCCTCCTGTCTCTGGTGCTGGGACGTGCTGTGCCCTGTGGGGATATGCAGGGGTGGAGGAGAACTGTAGGTGTGCCCGGGCAGCCCCCCGGTCCCCCGTTCCGTGGTCTGGTGTGGACGGGGACTGCCCCCTGGCTGGGCCTCACTCCTCCCCCCCCGGTCCATCTCCCCTCCCACCTGCTCACTTACCCTCAATGTCTGTCTCCGATCCCTCCGAGGCCAGCCCCTCCGTGTAGCTGGGGTTCCCCATTGACCACTGGCTGAGGGTGACCAGTGTGCCGGCCTCGGAGTCGTCCTGTCCTGCCCGGGGTGGGGGCTCTCCGGGCTGGTGCTGGGGAGAGGCCTGCTGTTCCCCAAGGTCCCTGGGCGTTCCTCCTGGGGGTCAGGGGTCCTGGAGCCGGTACCTTCTTGGTGGGCGGCGAAGGGAGGGGGGTACAGCGGCCCACTCCCTGCCCTGAACCACAGCGCTCCCCACGAGGCGTGGGGCTACTATTGAGCCCTTCATGTGCAGTATGCGGTCCAAGGCATCATAGTAGGGGGCGGTCCGGGCTCCGTGCCCAGACCGCCGGTTGTTGTCCCGAATGGCCTTGTACCCCCTCTTGAGTTCCTTGGCCTTCAATCGGCACTGTGCCATGGTCCTGTGATGCCCCGCTGCCTCCATTTCCCGCACGATCTCCCGGAACATGTGTTTGTTGCACTGATTGAGCGCGAGCTCCAGTTGATGCTCCAGGATCTCCCAGATGCGAATTAACTCCTGGGTCTCCCTGAGCCCCCATTGCCCCCCTCTGTGGTAGGTCCGTCTCCCCCATGGTCCCTCCGGTTCCTTCTCCTCCTGCTCCTCCTCCGCCTGAGCTGTGCCCGTCTCCTCCATGGCTCAGGCTCCCAGGCCCGTTTCCGTGTCTGTGGGACATAGGGGGGGCTGGTTGGTTGCTGTTCTGCCCCTGTCCTGCGGCCCGCCCCCAAGCCTCCCCTGCCAGCTGGCCGGCCCTCCCCCCCTGGGTGCCCCTGTGCCGCCTGGTCCCCTCCCCTTCGGTCCCCTTACCCGTTTCCGGGGTGCCTCCTCCCCCAGCCCAGTCATTGTCCCCAGGGCGGCCCGTCCTGGCTGCTGCTGCTGTCTCTCCACCTCCTCCATGTGCAGCACGACCATCTCCTTCTCCGCCTGCGCCTCCTCCCCCTCCTCCCTTGCTCTCTCGCCCGCCGCTCTCCTTTCCCTTCCGCCTCGCTCCATCCCGTCACGTTTCCCTGCTGCTGTGTGCCCTTTAAATCTCCCTCTGTGGCCTGTGTTGTTGCTGGTTGCCTGGCAGCAACATTGTGTGCTTTGTTCCCGGCAAGGAACCATTTAGTTTGCTTCCGGCCGGTGGTTGCCGTTCAGACGTTACCTTTTTTTGTTTCCCCTTGGGAATCGCACTGACCACGTTTTCGGAGATGGTTCGGGCCGGAGCTCCGGAAGCGTGGTTGATTTTGACCCCTGCTCAGTATGGACTGTCGTGAACATCTGGTGGCCGCTGAACAGACATTCAGGGCGCTTTGGCCCCGCCGCGGGATTGACCGTGGTTCACTGTGGTTGACTGTGATCTCGTAACGTCTGAAAATACCCTTAGTGACAAGCATTAGCATCTTACATAGTTTTTAACAAAACATTTGTAGTATTAAAAGAATAGATAACCACATTTAATGGGGGGGGGGGGATAATAGTATTTTATAGGGAGAAGCATTCATGAAAGCAACAAGCAAATCATCAGAAATAAAGACCAAAAACACTCTAGGAAACTAAATACAAATCTATTTTCAAGAGAATCTTTAGCTTTTCCTGTAGGAGTTGTTTGAACCTCCGATCCCTTTAACTGTGGGGCTACTTAAGAAATTCTATGTCAGCAATCAAGGCCAACACTGAGACACAACTATAGTAGTCCACTTTCAAAATTCCTGAAAACCCATTTAAGAATGTCAGTAGGGGGTAAATTAAAGCCGTATGCATTAAGAAGTTAATAATTTGAAAAATGTACAGGGGCAATGAACCCTTAAGTTATCAAGCACTGAAATGACTATAAAAGCGTTTTGTGTAGTTTACTTAAATTAACTAAAAATGGCCAAAAAGAATGCTACTTAAAAATATATACAAGTTTAACCTACTAATGTAACCCTTTACATTAATTTTTGAAAAACAATATTCAAAACTTGCAGACAAAACACAAAATGAATTACTGTAAGCACCTTTTCATTTATTATAAAAATTAATTTCATGTGTATTCTACACAGTTAAACGAAGCAACATGCAATACAGTCTTGTTAAGCCTAGCTAGTTGGCATCATATTGCACTTCCACACAAGGAGTCCAGACATTGAACAAATTCACTACCAATTGTTAACTCCGTGTAGCTGGAAACAATATGAACTCTTGAGAAAACAAACATGAGTCAGTGCTTCACATTATTTTTAAGGCTCATTTACAAGGAAATACCTTTTTATCTCAAGGTAGCTGATGAAGCACGTACACAATATTTTGCTTGCTCAACAGTAATCCACAAATTGCCCTGCTGGTACACACACTCTCTTGGAATCAGGGTATCACCCTGATTTAAAGCAGGGATACTTATCCCAAAAGGCAAGAGCCATGTGTATTTGCATCTAACTTACTCAGAAGTAGCTGACCATGTGAACAAATGCTTCTTGATGCCAAGATCAATTTAGACAGCGATGTAGTAGGAAGGATGTAGTACGGAGGAAGTAGTAGGGAGGACATTTTGTATAAGTTAAACAAAAAAAACATACTCTTAAAAGCCTGTATAGCTAGCTTCACAGCAAGACCCCCCCAAAAAAAGGGGGGGGCGGGGTTATTGGCCATAAATGTCCCTATTACACTACACGGCTTTAGTGCCAATCTATTTACCTGACTTTTAAAAAAAAAAATAAAAAAAATACAGCATGCCTGAACAATCTGTGGTTTTTGTATTTCCTTCATGACCGATATACACACTGCTACATGTACGATATCTTTCGTCAGCAGCTACAAAAACAAACGTTAATAAATAAAGCAAAGAGATTATATTTTCCACAAAATTTTGCTGGCCCATCAAGAGTTGCTGGAATACTGTTAAAGTTCAAGAACTGTTGCACGTTTGTTTTTTCCCCAAAAAGTTTTTTAAAACTTCTTAATTCTTTTTGAGACACCAAATTACTACATATGACAACAATACACTGTGCCGGAAGCAACCTACTGCCCATTAAAGACTTCACTTGTGTATTTATTTTAGTATGGGGCCACAAATTTTACCATATGTGCTATGATATCAATTACCATTGAGCGAAAAATACAGCAACTTAATTTTTCACTGTCAGTTTCATTCATTTACAGAAAAGAAAATGAAAAAAATGTTACCCGAGTAAATAATAAAAGGATTTTTGTACAAAAGACCCTCCCCTTCTTGTTATTTGAAGTTTGACCCTATTCTGCTGATCCAAGTATCACTAAAACCAATTAAATACTCATTAGGTCGAAGGGAGTGGATTTTTTTAAAAACAGTTAAAGTTTAGTGAATTAGCACCTGATTACTAGTAGGGTAAACAAACTGACAAAAGTCCCACAAGTGCTGGACTGTTACAACTACTGAAGATGTAGACATGAATGCTGAACCATTTATCAAGATTTAACGCCTCTCCGTGTGAACAATTGTTAATGGTACCACTTGCAGCCACTTGATCTGTTTGGCTCTGCTAGAATTGATAACTAATGTCTCACTAAGCCTTGTATGATTTAGAAACAAAATAAAAAAATTAGAAGATGCTATGACAATATTTTTATACATTTGTCAATTAAGTTCTCAATGTTTAAAACTATCACTACGCTTGAATGTACTAGAATGCATATGGGACTAGTCATTTCAGACATGGGACTAGTCAACGTTCTCCTACTACAAAATTGTGGGTGGAGGGGAAATGTAAGGAGCAAATGCATGAACAAATTATCTTTCCTAGTCAAGAAAAAAGTGGGCAGCTATCAGACCTTATTAATCACATTAATCAGTCCCCAACCCAGAAACCCATCTTCTTGACTTTCAGCACATATGTCATCCCATTAAAGTCAACAGAAGTACATACTTGCTTAAAAGTTAATCAAATTCCCAGCCTAAATAGGAATTTAGCCATAGAGTTTTCAATAATATTTAAGTGATTCAGGAACACAAGTTCCATGGAAATTCAAAACAAAGAAGTCACCTTTAGAAACCATTTAAACAACCAAAAAAACCTTGGACTTCATCAAGGGGAATTCTGCCCTATTGATCTTGTTAAATCTTTTGGTGGCCTTTGATACGGTTGATCATGAGGTGTTGCTGACACGACTACGGGACCTGGCAGGGATGTGCAGGACCGCTCTTGAGTGGTTCCACTCCTTCCTGTCGGGGCAGTCCCAGAGAGTAATGACGGACAATTGCTCATCATCCTCTTGGGACCTCCTCTGTCAGGTCCCACAAGATTCCATTCTGTCTCCTCTCTTGTTCAGTGTGTATATGAGGTCACTGGGCAAGATTATTCAGAGGTTTGGGGTAAAGTGCCATCAATATGCTGGCGACACCCAACTCTACCTCTGTTTTTCATCTGACCAGGTCCTGCAGTTTTAGTGCTTACCCGATGCCTGGCTGCTGTCAGGGACTGGATGAGGGTAAGCCGATAGAAGCTGAATTCAGAGAAAAGTTAAGTAATAATGGTTGGCCAGCCTTGTGGCCTGGAAGGGATTGGGAATCCTCTTGTTGATGGAGTCTGGCCCCCTCCGTTCAATCAGGTCCACAGCCTTGGAGTGCTTCTGGACCCCCTTGCTGCACCTGGATTGTCAGGTTGTAGCGGTGGTCAGGAGCGCTTTCCACCAACTCCATCTAGGGAGGAGGTTGCAGCCTTTTCTTTCTGATTCAGATCGGGCCACTGTCCTCCACGCTTTCATCACCTCAAGGCTGGATTACTCCAACACGCTCTATGTGGGGCCCTCCTTGATGACTGTTCAGAAGCTGCACCTGGTGCAGAATGCAGCAGCTCAGCTCCTTTCGGAGTGAGGCGCCGGGAACACATTACACCAGCGCTCCGTAATCTGCACTGGCTCCCTATAGCTTTCCAGGCACAATTTTGACCTTTAACCTTCATCCAATTTTATAAAAAGGACAACATTGTTGCTATCATGGAGCAACCTTGGACCCTGCAAGGTATTTATTTATTTTATTTATTGAAACATTTTTACCCCGCTCCTCCTGCTCCAGGCAGCTCGGAGCGGCTTACAACACAAAAAACTAAAAGTAACAATTAAAACAAGCACATTAAAAAGGAAAGCACTGAACAGCAAACCCTCCCCCCTTCCCCTCCCATCCCACCCTACACCACCTCCCCCTCGTCAAAAGCCAGGTTTTACACATACGATGGAAGGAGGGAAGACCCGGGGTCACCCAGGCCTCCACCAGGAGGGAGTTCCACAGCCTAGGTGCGGCCACCAACAACGCCCTCTCCATAGTGGCCCTCCAGGCCACACGGGGAACCTCGAGAAGAGCACTCCCAGCGGACCGCAGAGGCCGCTCCAGAAGGCGGAAAGTAAGGCGGTCCCGCAGGTTAGTCGGGCCAAGGCTTTATAGGTCAAAACCAATACCTTGAATCAGACCCGGAAGACTATAGGCAGCCAGTGCAGAGTGGTCACGGTGTAATGTGCTCACGGTGACCTGTCCCTGTAAGGAGACGAGCCACTTCATTCTGCACTAGCTGCAGTCTCCAGACCATCAACATAGGTAGCCCCACGTAGAGCACGTTGCAATAGTCCAATCTCAAGGTAATGAAAGTATGGATGATGGTGGTCAGATCACTATCTGAAATGTACAGCCAAAGCCGTCACACTAGATGTAATTGGCAAAACGCATTCCTCGCCACAGCCCCCACCTCAGAATCCAGGCGGAGCTGCGGATCGAGGAGCACACCCAGACTACGGACCTGTGAGCTCATATTTTTTTTATTTATTTCATAATATTTTATCCCATGCCCTCCTGCACCATAGCAGCTCGAGGCAGCGTACAACAATCATTTATGAATTATTATTATTATTATTATAAGTATTTGTATAGCGCCAGTCATGTACCTGGAGCATTAAAACGATAAAAAATACCAGCTAAAAATTCTTAAAACCATAAAAAACTAAAATAGCGGAAAGCAATCAAAACTCTCCCCCAGTTCCCAGATCATATGAGGTCACAGATCATATTTGTGATCTGTGACCTCATATTACAGTGCGGTACAAAACATACTCAAATGATATTTCATTTCATGAGAAAGCAGAAGTCAGTATGTCTCACAATACACTCCCCACCCCATCCCAGGCCAAAAACCAAACACACGATTGTGATAAGAGTATGTCTTATGGGATACATTTTTACGTATCCCATACGATCAGTAAAACAAGTTTTTTGATTTTTGGGGGTTTTTTAATTATTATTTTTTAATTAAATAATAAACATGTTCATATCTATTACATAATTTAACAAATATTAACATATATTAACAATTGTTGTCAAGATGTCTATAATGTTCTTTTATATACTGTAGTCCACCAGGTACGACTTCGTTTCTTCTTTTACTTTATATCCTTGTATGCTTTCAATGCATGTAAACCATCTGGTAGTACAGTTCTTTGCTTTCTTTTCTTTTCTTTTCTTTTTTTTTTATAAATTTTTACCCTGCCCCTCCTGCCATGAAGCTCGGGGCAGCTTCCAACATTAAAATACAATAAAATCAATTTAAAATTACCATAAATATTATAAAATATTAAAACAGGGCTAAGATACAGCTAAAAACCAAAAATAGGTGGGGGAACTAAAACCCCCCACCCTACTCACCCTCCCCCCCAAAGGCCTGGGCGAACAGCCAGGTCTTACAATTTCGCCGGAATGTTAACAGGCTAGGGGCCAGGCGAGCTTCCTCCGGAAGGGAGTTCCATAGCCGCGGCCCCACTACCGAGAATGCCCTCTCCACTGTGCCCCCCCGCTTAACACGGGGGACCTCCAGGAAGGCACCCCCGGCAGACCACAGGAGCCGCTCTGGGGCACGGAGGGTGAGGAGGTCCCTAAGGTATGAGGGGCTGAGACCGTGTAGGGCTTTATAGATCATCACCAACACCTTGAACTTGGTTCGGCACGCTATCGGCAGCCAGTGCAGAGCTCGGAGCACAGGTGTAATATGCTCCCGGCGGCCCGTCCCCGTAAGAAGACGAGCCGCCGCATTCTGCACTAGCTGCAGCCTCCGAACCAAGAACAAGGGAAGCCCCACGTAGAGCGCGTTGCAGTAGTCGAGCCTCGAGGTGACGAAGGCATGGATGAGGGAGGGCAGGTCCGGGCCGGAGACTTACGGACGCAGCCTACGCACTAGATATAGCTGGCGGAAAGCAGCCTTAGCGACTGCCTCCACCTGCCGCTCCATTTTCTTGGGTTGATGCTATCTTTTCCATTGTGTACATGTACCAGAGTCTTTTTGTCCATTCATTTTCTGTCAAGTTTTTTGCTGTTTTCCAACTTCTGGCTATAATGTTGAGTCCTGCTAATGTCATTAATGTACAAGTTTCACGGTGATGACTCATGAGTGGGGTGTCAGGGTATAGTCCCTGCAGTGCTATTTCTGGACGAAATGGTATGATGAGACCTGTCGCCTTCTTCATCTTTGACCAAATTATATTCCATAAGTATTGGACTTTGGGGCAATACCACCAACAATGCAGGTATGTACCTTGAGTAAAACAAGTTTTTGACACTCCTCACACCACCTGCGGGTTTTCTGGCCAACTGACCTTTCACAAAAGGCACAAGGCTGTTAGACTAGCCGTCCTGCCAGCCCGGCGGGAACACCAGCAGCCATCATCTGTAACCCAACCAAGGACTGCAGTCCCGGCGCCTCCCCCGGGCACCAGTAGCGCAGCGGCAGCGCCAGAAACACCCAGTGCCACAGGGGGAAACCCCCCAGCGGCGCAATGCTCACGAAGCCCAGAGAGTCCCCTCCCCGGCCCCGTAGAACGCGGGGGCAGGGCCTACGCCACTGCGTTGTTCGCAGCGCCTGAGAGCACACCAAGGGGGCATGGCAAGCAACATAAACGCCAGCGCTGTGAGGCACCTTCTCTCTCCTGGGTCCTGCCCTTCCCCCCTCCGTGTAAGTGGTCCTTCTCTCCCTTCCCTTCGGCCCCAGGTCCCCGTTCCCTCCAGACCTCACTCTTGGCACCTGACTTCCCCTTCCCTTGTGGTGTGTATCGTGTCAGCTGGGTGGTTGAATAGTGGGACAGGACACTACAGTGTTATCTGCTTGGTGCCCTATGAGGATAGGGGCTTAATCCCTTGTGGGATCTTCTGGCCCAAATACTATCCTGACGGACACCTTATATCTTCAGTGCACACTGAGAGCAGTGCTACGAGTTGCCAGTGTCCCACGCCACCAAACCCTACGGTTCTATCCGTCCTGGTCTCCTACCCCAGCTGCGCGAGAGCGCTGACCCCTCCTCCCCCTGACAAAGGCAAAGGCACAACATCCTCTTTATTTTTGTAGAAACTGTTTTCAAGGTGGGTTTTGGTAGAGGGTACACCTGCTTGCAACCAACCAAACTGGTTTGGAGTAAAATGGTCAAAAGGCTGTGCAAAGGTCAGAGGCATGCCATATGTTACCCTGGAGACACGATTGGGTGTGAACCTGCTAACTGGATTTGCTAAATAAGGTTCTTTCAAAATCTTCTGCAGCCTTTCAGAAACAGCCCTTTACCATCCCAGTATCATCCATGGAGATGCTGAAGGATTCTAAGTGTGTTGGTGTTATATGTTTTTGACAAATGTGTTATATTAGACAGAGTTTGACTTCTGTTATTATAGAAAGCTAATTGGAGTAGCAAAACAACAGAAAATTTAAATTTATTTATTTATTTATTTTCTATATTTCTATACCGCCCCATCCTGCCATGCAGCTCGGGGCGGTTAACAACAATAAATGGGGTCCAAAGGTACCTCAACGCTTAACATGGGCTGGGGTACTTTGGACCCCAATAGGGAAAACCCATTTGCAAGTGGGGTCCAGCTTGTTCTGGGCAGTTTTTCATCCACAGAAGACAAACAGTTAGTGGTAGCTGACTGTCCTTTGAGGGTGCTGATGACAATGTCCTAAATAGACACGGTGAGAGGGCCGCTAACTTTGGAGTTATTGCAGAACTGCTGCCGAAGGGGGATGCCACGACCCCATACTGCTAGATTAAGGTTAAAGCCCTAAACGGTCTGGGCCCCACGTATCTGAGAGACTGCCTGTTCTTCCATGCCCCATTGCGGCCCCTGCAATCGGCCGGGAGCACCTCCTTGTGGATACTGTCTGTTAGTCTTGTTCATACAATAGGTGGTCACACGGACCCGTTCTCAGTTACTGCCCCAATGTTATGGAACTCCCTTCGCCCGGAGGATCGTTTGAGCCTCATCGTCTTCAGGAGGCAGTGCAAGACGTTTTTGTTTTAAAGGCATTTTGGTGGGTAGAGATAGGGGATGGGGGGTTGGTGAGTGAGTTTGGGGTAGAGTTGTGAGGGAGAGCTGGATGTGGGAAATGAGGAGGTGGTATTGGGTGGGTTTTGTGGGGGCAGTGGCAGCCCCTCCCCTAGAACGTTGGGGCAGACACCCCCCCAAGTCCCCAAGGGTCCCCCTTCATGCTTGCTGGGGAGCCAGGAGCTGCTCCTCAGCTGATCCAGGGGCAGCTCTGAGTTTCCCCCTTGTCTGAAGGCTTTGTTTACATTTTAACTCTCCGTTTCTGCTGCCTGCAGAGCCAATGAGTCATATAGCATTGGCAGGCAGCCAGAAGCTAACAGCTGATATGTAAACAAAGCCTGCAGGGAAACAACTGCCAGTGCTTGTGAGTCACTCTGCAAGGGGAGGAGGGGACAAACATCCTCCTCCTGCTGTTCCCCCCTCCCTCTAGCTTTCCACTCATTGGTGAGCGAGCTAGAGGGAGGCAGGGATTTAGAGGACCTTCCCAAGCCATCAAGGAGCATGCGCTAGGCACCAGCCCAGAAAAGCAGTGCTTTCTGGGGGATTGGGGAGGTGCCAGGTGTTCCTTGGCTGGGTTCTTATGGAGAAACCCAGCCAATCAGCAAGGTCTAGCGGGCGTGTCATTGCACCTTTTCTAAATGCTCTAGCCACCCCATAGCTCCTCTTTCTCCCCCTGGCCCCTCCCTTACCAGAGTGGGAGGAGGGAGGGAAAGAACTCACTCCTCCTTGCTCCTTCCTCGCTAAGTTCACCGAAAGGGAGGGGTGAAGAGAGAGTTTCCTCTCCTTTTTTTTTTTTTTTTTACAAGAGGGGAGGGGCCAGGGACTTGTTTGGAGTCCCTGGCCTCATTGTTGGAGGGAAGACCACCACAAGATGGTTCTCAGACTAGAGCGATCAGGAGGACTCATCCTTTCAGAAACCTGGTATGTTTTGAAAAAACAAATTCCCTGCCCAGATCTCCTGTACATTGTTTGTTTACTTGTGATTTCTTTTGTCCTCTTCTTCCCACCCCTCTCTACCCCCCCTGGGGAAAGAGTAATTACAAATTTTGTGAGCAGAGTTGGAAGGGCTGTTTTGCCTCGTCTCCTATTCTTTAAAATATTTTCTTGGCCCTTGCTGTTTTTCACCCTGTGTGAGACCTTGTCACCCTAATTGTTGGGGGGAGGGGGGACTAATGGCTAGTCTTTGCATAAATGTTCCCTCTCTGGTTGCAGAAGCTGCCTTTTACATTACAACAGAACTGTGTAGCATGTTCTGGGGAACAAGTGGAACTTCATGCTTCTGCTTTTGTGGTGTGCTAAAAATTTAACATAATATTGTTGGCTTGAGATGGTTTGCTTTGCTTGCTCTGTGTTTCCATGTGCACTGCTGGGGTTCCCCTTCCTCTCCCAAGCCCCAAGCATGTGCAAAGGTGGTGGCCATTCTGTGGAGCCCCTCACTGATCATGCCTACTCTTAGTTAAAATGGCCCCTTTCATGTTTTCCACCTAAACTGTCTGCTTTCTGTTTGGGGGGGGAGGGGCAGAGGGCTTGTGTTTCTAATCTTTGCTGGAATGTTCACTGTATTTAAAATGACCACTTTGCAGTGTCAGTTTCAAGGCTCTTCTGCAACAAGGCGGCCCCCATGCCACATGCTGGTTCACTAATGGCTAGTCTTTGCATGAATGTTCCCTCTCTGGTTGCAGCAGGTGCCTTTTACATTGCAACAGAACTGAGTAGCATGTTTTGGGACCAGGGGACAAGTGGAACTCCACACTGCTGTTTTTGTTGTATGCTAAGGGCTTCACATAATGTTGGTTTAAGATGATTTGCTTTGCTCGCTCTGTTTGCATATGCACTGCTGACTCTTCCTCCTCCTCTTCCAAGCATGTGCAAAGTTGGTGGCCATTTTGGGGGGCCCTCACTGGCCATGGCTATTCTTGGTTTAAATGGCCCCTTTCCTGTTTTCCACCTATACTGTCTGCTTTCTGTTTTTTGGCTGGGGGGACCAGAAGGCTTGGATGGAAGGGTTTCTAGTCTTTGCTGGAATGTTCGCTGCATTTAAAATTACCCCTTTTCAGTGTAAGTTTCAAGGCTTTTCTACTGCAAGTAGGCCACCATGCCACGTGTTGGTTCAATAATGGCTAGTCTTTGCATGAATGTTCCCTCTCTAGTTGCAGCAGCTGTCTTTTACATTGCAACAGAACTGAGTGGCATGTTTTGGGGCCAGGAACAAGTGGAACTCCACGCTGATGCTTTTGTGATGTGCTAACGACTTCATAGAATATTCTTGGCTTAATATGGTTTGCTTTGCTCGCTCTGTGTTTGGATGTGCACTGCTGGCTCTGCCTATTGTTGGCCTGGCCCTGCCACTTCTGGCACCGCCCTGCACCCCACCAGCCTTGAAACTCACTAGCAGCCACTCTGTGTGTGGGAGCGGGGTTATAGGAGGGTTGGGGGATTGGAGGACTTTTGTTTTTTATTGTTTTTATGGACTTTTGAATGTGCTTTCATATATGTTTTATATGTTTATATTTTGTTTGTAAGCTGCCCTGAGCCTCATTTAGGGAAGGGCAGGATAAAAAAATTTAAAAATGAATTAAAAAAGCTAATTTAATACACTGTGCTACTTTAATAGCCAATTTTGTGCTTTATAGACTTATCATTTATAAGAAATAAGTTGTCTTAGAACAGAACAGTAATCTGCAAAAAAATATTTGACAATTCCACATACTGACTTTTCAAAATACACAAGAATCGATTCCAAAATTTGACCTATAATGCATATTCTATTCAGCTTCCTTTTTAAAAAAGTCTTATTCATTTGATATATTTTGACATCAAGAAGAGTTTCCCCTTAATGTTGTGCAAATGAGGAATTCAAAAACAACAATGAAATCAAATCAAAATGTGCACAGAATCAGTTACAAAAATTTCTCTCTGAAGAAAATGCAATATTGTTACGTTATTTAGCATGAATCCTTTAACTGATGTACAAATTGGGGGAAATCCAGTTAAGTTTATTTCCTGTAAAAGTTTCTCAAGTAGTCAAGACAAACACATTTTATTCTATGGCACATTTTATTTTATTCTATATTTCAGTTCTGACTGGATCACAATATCGATAACAGGAGTTTCTATTTCCTATTCTCAAATTTTTGATAAGCATACTTGATCGTTCAACAAATATACTGTGTGAACAAAATGATGCTTTTCAAGAGGCCCAAAAACAATTTCCAGTGTCCATGCACTCTCAAATATCTACCACACTACTTGTTTTCTACAAACGTGTATGCAAATAATATGAAAAGGGACTAACTTACCTGAATGTTCATGAATCAGCTAATTAAAATAGCGACAAGTAACTGAAAGTGCCTTTGTAAGTTTTATTGACAACAATCCTACTATTATTTTTTGTTGGTTCACCAATATGTCATAGAACATTTTCTCCGTGCCTTCCAGTTATTAAATATAAAAAGTTTTAATATAAAAATGCTGCATTATGAATTATATCCCCAACAGAGAGAGGCCAAGGCTTTTTTGAAAAACTTGAAGTGTTCAGAAAAATCTTGTCAGGATGCTCCTAACAAAAAGCGAGGGGGGATACCTCGTGCTTCTATAAATAACATGCGATTTTAGTGTTACTGAACTTTTATCATATTCATCTTCACAATGAATATGCCAATCCCTTTACAAACAAAATGTATCTTTTAAAAGTATATATTTGCTAAGTCACTATTCTCTAAATAGTCAGAAGCTATGACCACGCTGAATGGTACAAATATCATTCCAGAAGGAACACTTTTAACTAATCTTTTGACAATACTGGATTAACAAAGAAACAACAAAAATTCTTTAAGAAAGTACACCATTTAATCACATCAAAAATCTAGTTGTTTTTTAAAATGTTCCATGTCTCAGCTGCATGTTATATTGCCACCATATCCCAGTTCACATATTTCCCTCTGCAATATGTGATCTGCGTGTGCCTTCAAATAAAGTCAGGACAAGATAGTATCAGTCAGGCAGAGGGAAAGAAATGAGTTGTTATTAATTATAATGATGATGATGATGATTAGCAAGCATTTCTATAGCGCCAGCAATGTACCTGGCACTTTACAAAGTAAAGTTCCAGAGCAAATATTCACAGGGATCCCAATCACAATAATCTGATCCCAGGGAGCTGTAAAGTCTATCAAGTCCTTTGTTTCTTTAGGACTCATTGCATAACAATCAGACTTTGCTTAACAGATAGGAGAGTGTAAAGGAACCTGACTGATACTGCATTCTTCAGCGCCTGGGTTTAATATACTGTATTTTCACATTAAGAGAAAGCCTGCCAAGAAAGAGAAATTTAGGGAGGATGGATGTAAAGGTAGTTACAAAACGGGGATTTAAATGGGATAGCCTACCTGTGGTAACTTTTGCAGGCCTTATCTTTGCATTTTCATATTGCCCCATGCATTGCTAATCAGTGATCCACTGGAAACTTCAGAACCTACTGAAAAGCCTGGCAGGGTATTTGGCTTTCAATTCTTCTACTCTGTTTATTCCTAATACAAGTATATTCATCAGCCTTAGAAACAACTCTTGAACAAGGGCAGCCACTCAGCAATGAAATGTAAATTACCGACATGTGCTAAAACCTGGACTTGCCACTGCTAATGAGCACATTAAAGGAAAAATACTTGCTAGATTACTGCAACCTTTTCACTTAACCCCGTGTGTACTGAAAGCCACAATCCAGCATCAATTAAAAGAACCTATCTGTTAAACAGTAACAGAGCTGCTACACAGCAGTCTTTTGCTAGCAATTCAGTTCTAACCTAAAAGCAAATAATTGTTGGGCATTATTTCACACATTTATTGAATCAGTTTGTACGCAACGACACTAACCACATGGACCATCTAATTAAGTTTTATGAAGTTGTCCAAGGTGGTTAGAAAAATATAGATGGCAAATTAAAAAAAACTTGATAGTGTCAAATTTCATATCATTGGACACAGCCCAATTTGTTGTCAGCAAATATTGAACAAGGTAGAAAGAGAACTTAAGAAATGAATTTCATTCCTATTTCCCTTGTGCAGGTTTCTTCCTTTTATAGCACACAATTCTTCCTCACGTTTTCCTTTGATAAAAGTGTAATCCACAGATGTAAACTAAAAGTACACTGTCCTGTCTTCATGGTGGTTGGCTAAAAAATCACTGTACTTAGGAACCTGTCAAATCTTTTCTCAGATGCTGTATACTCAAGGATTTTAATAATCCAAGTGCACAAAACTGAGATTTTTTTGAGGAATGGGGGAAGAAAAAGCCATTTGGTCCAAGTTTTATTGTTTCATGTTGGCTTGGCTGAAAAAAGTACATTTTTAATGCAAATACATCTCCATGTTGATGAAATGCTACGTATGCACTAAAAACAGAGAAAGCAAACATTATTACAGGCACAGTTCTTTAGTTCTTTTACCTGTCAGGGAGTGCGGGCTAGGGCACGCACAGTAGGTGAGGGATGAGGTCCCGGGAAACAGTGATAGAGTTCGTCCAGGATCAGGGTCCAAGATCCAGGAGATAGTGCAAGTCTGGGGTCCAAAGTCCAAGGGTCATGAAAGGGGTTGGCACACAAACCAAGCGGGCAGGTGTAGATGAGGCAGGACTGGACTGGACGAGACAGACCTGGTGGGAGGCAGAATGGTTTCCCTGCACAGCCACATGGGGGGCTCACAAGGCAGTCATGGTGGGGGCACATCCTGCAAATGCCAGGCCCCCATCGAAGCAGATGCCAAGCCCCAGTATCCTAGTGGCTGGACTCACCAGCAGGCTCAGAAAGACAGGGTTCTCGGAGGGAAGATCAGAAATATCAGCCTCCAGCTAGGAGTGCAGAGACAGTTCAGGGTGCGTGGAGACACAAGGGGGAGACACAGCAGGTTAACAACAGGAACTAGGAAGTGACTGATGATCCACCCAGCTTCCTGTGGCTACTGGCTGGCCTTATATACCTGCTCCTCACAAGTCTCCTGCTCCTCACAAGTCTCCATGTACGTTATGACCATGTAACCGCTCTCCTCAAGTCACTACACTGGCTACCCATCTGCTTCCACATACAGTTTAAGTTTCTCCTACAAGTGTCTTCACTCTGCAGCTCCTTAGTACCTCTCCTCTCTTATCTCCCCCTACACTCCTACTCATGAACTCCGTTTTTCGGGCAAGATGCTCTTATCTGTGCCCTTCTCCTCCATCACCAACTCCCGACTCCACGCTTTCCACCTTGCTGCACCGTATGCTTGGAAGTAACTTCCTGGAGGTGGTGCATCAGGTTGCCTCCCTGTCCTTATTCAAGTCCCACCTAAAGGTCCACTTCTTCAGTATCACTTTTAAATCATAAACCCAGGTCCTATCCATACCATAGCCTTGTGGATTTCAACCATGTTAACTAAAATTTTAAAAACTTACTGAATACCTGCATCCTGTAGTCCATTATTAATAGGAAGACTCTTATTTGTAGTTGTCCAAGTCTTTGTATCTTGATTAGACTGTAATCTCCATGAAGCAGGGACTGTCTTTATGTTTTGTGTATCGGTACAACGCTGCATACGACCAGTAACGCCACAGAAATAAGAAGTAGTGGTAGTAGTAAGCTGGGGGCGTGGAGTTAGGGCGTGGCTTGACTGGCACTGAAGGAAGTCTTATAACCAATACTGGGCCCCAAGGAGCAGGAACCTGTAGAGATGCAGAGCTAGCTGTTGTGCCCAGGGCCCCAAGGTCAAGCCCAGATTTTTACATCACTGAACATTAGAATCCATCCTTATTTACCTAAATTAATAGCTGCACACAGCTGGTTTTCCATGAACTACAGTGGAAATTATGGGTGTTTAAAGTATCTGGAAAGTCATTTTACTGATTCAAGTACTTATTCTTTGAGAACCAATGTTGGAAATATTAGTCTGTGTAATCAAAGGTTTATAAATGCAACATTTCATCTCAAATATTTTGATGATGAATACAAGTGTGAAAAAGAATCAACAATATGTTACTGTTACGCAAAAGACAAATGGTATTTGGGGATAAACTAACAGAAGTATTGTATTGAAGACATGGGGAATTAATAGTTCTACATAGCACCGGTAAAGCTTCTGAGGAAATACTCTGTTGAGCATTGGCCACACACTTTACAAAAATCTATAGAGAAGCTCAGGAGGGTTTACAAAGCAAAACTCTAAGGAACTGGACATACTTAGTTTCCATAAAGACTGAGTGGGAACATTAGAACAGTTTTCAAGGGATGCTGAGGGTAACTGGGTAAAGGTTTTAAGTTGCAGGAAGGTAGATTTATGTTAAATATTAGGAAAATCTCCCTAATTGTAAGAACAGTTGAGTAGTGGAACAATTTATTTACCAAGAAGGAAGGTTATAATTCCCATCACCATAACATTTTTTTTTTTTAAATGCTGTCATGGATGTTACAGGTATTACTCCTGTGTCTGTGCAGCAGGTATGGGGTTAATCACCTCCTGAGGTACTTTTCAAACTTACAGTTCTATTTTATTGTCCTCAAATAATGAACTCTGCCATTTGCAGTTATCTAAAAAACAATTTCCACGTGTATAACTCAGCAACAGATGGTTCAATCATTCCCATAGTTTGTGGGAAGTTAACACTATTCTAGGTTAGCTAACTTGGAAATATATTTTTAAAAATACATGAATCATTTGTTAAGAATTTATTTGCAAACCAACTTTAAAATGAAATCAAAATATAAAAAGCAACTCCAAGCACACTATCACCAAGAAACACCTTAAACCCTCCACAAGAGGAGATACTTTAGAAATAAGATTTTCAGCATCCGCCTAACCAAAATCAAATATCCATCCCAACTGATTTGAACAAAGATTAAGTTTTGATTCTTACACTCTTGGTTACATTTGAAGCTTGATCTACAAAGGGCTTTTTAAAAACAGATGTGCAAAAAGCAGGTTTCAGCATAATTACAAAGGCATACTTTATTGTTTGGATGTTGCAAGGGTTTTTTATATAAATGCATTAAGTTGCATATATATGACTGAAGCCATTGCGGTTGCTTTCATTTATCCTTTTCCTGCTGATATCACCTGTAGAGGAGAGACGGAGAATCCCCAGCCCATTGGCCAAAACCAGCTGTGAGCTGGTTGTTATTTGGCCCTTTTACAATTCCTGGATCTAAGTCCCTTCCTTCAAGCAAAAAAAGCTACATGTTCAGTGGGAAGGGAGCAGAGGCAAGGGTAGGGTATACATTCAAGGGAAGGGAATGCATGCATGACACAGATTCATAATCTACAAACACGCTTCTTTCTCCCATCTTTAGCACACTCCTTAAGCATCCTGCCCACCAATTCCTATCAGGCCCACAAAGCTTGTACTAAATTTCAAACTTGCCATCAGCTGGGGGGAGATTCCCCACCCCGCCAAGGGACTCCTGTATAAAACAGACCACCACACCCTTTTACTAAGCACTGTACAAACACAAAGCGTCCCTGCCTCAAAGAGCTTACATGCCAAGAACAAGAGACAAAAGGTGGATAAGTAACTGGTATCCGATATATTCTGGTTTAGGTCATCCAACCCTTCATTTTCTACACTATAGAATCCACTATGGCTATTAGCAGTAAATAATTACAGGCAACCATTTTCTCTCAATAGCAAATCATCCTCTAACGTTTACTCTTTACAAATATTGGTATAGATTCACCCAGTAGTAAAAGGAAATGGCTTTTGCCTCTATTTCTTGGCATAGTGCCACTAATTGTTCATATAGCACTGGAGCAGTTATGCAGTCAGTCACGGGTCTGAATAACTTTTGGGGGGGGGGATTAACAGAGTAATTGGTAGAAACTACACAAATCAAAACTTAGAATTGTTAGGCTCTTTTCCAACTCTGCAGCAGCAACAGATGCTGCAGCTTCTCCCTCATAAAGAATAATGCACAATCCCAACAACAGAAGAAATGACACTGATGTAAGCGTAAGGAGGAAGAGAAGCGGAAGCCAGACAAAGGAATAAAGGAAGTACAAAGGTAATAAAATATAAAGAGACAGATTTCAACACTCATGCTGAATAGCAATTTCCTCCACAAATAATGCCACTGACTTCACCGTTTCTGTATTATAAAGATGGACAGTAGAAGTGAGAGCTTGTTCAAACAAACACTTCCCCTGGGGGAAATGGCCTCTACCAACAAATAACCTCAGGGTGTACATACAACATTCCAGCAGTTTCAGCAAAACTCATGCCTCATCTTTTTAATATGGAGGAGCAATCTCCTGCATTACTACAATGGAACGTGTGAACATTTCTTGACCAGATTTGAAACCCTGCTGCCTGTCAGGTTGTGACAATACTGAACTAAGATGGACCATTTGTCTGACTCAATTAGGCAGCTCCTTATATCCTTATTCAGCCATACACTGCCCCCCACCCACCCATCCAGATTCCAATCAAGTTGTCTGTCACACATAGACCCTTTTAACACGAGATGCACCCACGCATGAACACCCAGAAATCTGGATGTTCATGCGTGGGTGAGTTCCATGTGAAAGATGCGGTGGGTGCACGGTGAATGGGTGTGCATGCGCGTTCCCGCCGAACACATATTCCCACTCTCACACACACACACACACACACCCATCAACATGCACAGAGCAACCAGAGAAAATGGAGGTTGCTCCGTGCGTGTTGATGGGTGGGGGGGTGCATGGGGATACTTGTGCACCCATCTAAACCATCCCCCCAGCCATCACGCACGCACCAGTACGAACATGGACCCACCCCACACGGCCTGTGTACAAACAGTCACAGACCTCCTCTGTACTCAAGCAAAGGAAGGAGGGCTGATGGCAAAGGAGAGATTGAATGTACAGTGATCAAAAACTGTCTTTCAAAAAAACATTACAAGCTAGAAAGAGAAGATAGGGGAACAGCCAAACTGGACGTTCTCCACTTGAAACACACTTTCCAAAAGAGAGTAGAGAAACCCCAACATGAAAGTATAAACCTTTCCAGCTATTTACACAAAATAGGATCTTCAATCTTCTGCACATATCAGAGTCATACAGAAATTATTACAGACCTAGGGCATCAACCTTTAGGGCCGGCCCCAGGCATGTGCCACATGTGCAGCTGCACATGGCCCCGCAGCCAGCTGGGGCCCCACGTTTGCCTGGCTGGGCAGCAGTCTGCAGCCACGTTCTCCCCCAATAAGTTCTTCTGCCTCCCCTCCCTGGCTCTGGTCCCCATCCTGCCTCTGCCTGTTAGTACTGCTGCTGGAGGAACAGGACACTGATCGACTTAGAGATAAAGCTGTTTGTTTACAACTCCTCCCCATATGAGTGATCAGAAGGTTGTTCGAGATGGATCCCAACATTCTCACAACTGGGTTGTGCACGCTCACCCTATTCAAATAATAGACCACGTGATAGTCTCGAGCGCCTCTAGTATAATAAGCACACTCCCCCTAGAATAACAGTTCCTTCCAACCCTTTCTAGGAATATAGGAAAATTCCATGTGGGGCTGAAAAGGTGGGTGTTGTGAGAATGTTTGCAGCCATTTCGAAGAACCTGGTTTACAAGGCAGCAACCTTCTGTTCTTCCGAGTGGCTCCTCACAATCTGTTTTTATATGGCTCCGCCGGGTGGGGGGTCCGTGGGCGCACCGGTGTGTGGGCGGGGTGTGCACACGCCCGCACACGCATCCTCACTCACGTACTTGTCTATGGTCACTCGGCTGAGCGTCAGATAAAGCAACCATGGGGTGCAAAACCGGAGGGGGGGTGGGAAGCATGGGGAGGCCATGCTTCTCCATGGTTGCTCGTAGGGGTGGAGAATGGGAATCTTTCCTGTCCCAAGGGAGTACATTTTATGTAAATTTATACATTTGCATAATTAGGTGGGGCCTAATTATGCAAATTGTGCCCCCCCCCCCAATACTTCACACATGGCCTCACAAACCCTGGGGCCAGCCCTGTCAACCTTCAGACTGCTGTTCCTCCAGAACATTCCCATCTGTTGCCCCATTAATAGCCCAGAAATGGGTGTGTCAGAGGTGCATAACTATGCTATATGTAGGGGGAAAGAAGCTAATTTGCTTACGTTTTCTACCCCTATTTATGAACATCCCTTTCTCATGGAGTAAATAACGATCCACTCTTTTCAATTTGTGCAGTATTTTATTTTTGTGCAGTATTATTATGAAGTCCATGCCTTCATAGCCTCCAGACTAGATTATTGCAACGCACTCTACTTGGGCTGCTTTTGATGACTGTTCAGAAACTGCAACTTGTGCAGAAAGTTGTGGCCTGGCTCCTTGCAGAGGTGGGCCCCCGTGAGCACATCACGCCTGTGCTTCAGTCTGCACTGGCTACCAAAAGGTTTCTGGGCAAAATTCAAGGTGCTGGTTTTGACCTTTAAATCCTTAAACAGCCTAGGCCCCATGTATCTGAAAGACCGTATCTCCTATTATGCTCCACCATGATCCTTGCAGTCAGCCAGGCCCCTTTGCAGGTACCACACGTCAATTGTGTTTCTAGACAAAAGTGCATGGAGGAGTGTTCTCGGAATGAAGGCCACACGAGCTGCAGTGGCCCAATCCCCATGCAGCCTCACAGCAGGTAACCGCTGCCACCGCCACACTGGGGAGTGAGTGTGGGGAGCCAGGCAAATCGTCATGAGGAAGTCAGGTGGGCCTCAGCATCGGCCACAGAAGTGGACACCCGGCCTTGCCCCACTTCTCTCCCCGAACCCAACCAAGATCCCACTCCCAGCTGTGACATGGCTGCACGCACCGGGCAACAGCACCCGCCGCTCAAGGCCCAGCAGCAATACTCCCTGTGTGGCGGGGTAAGCGTGGTCCCTACAGATGAGTAGCCCCACCTCGAGCAGTCTTACCCCAGTAGGAGTAAAGCTGCTCTGCAATGCATCCTTGGAATTTTTACAAGGACACATCACATAGCAGCCAGCTGTTCCCCTCGCACAACATCTTGCAGGCACTGGTCACACAATGTACTGCATTGCGTGGCCCGGATACCCAAGGTGTGGTAGCCTCCCCACTCTTTCTCGTGTGGTTGCAACCTCGGTTGATACCCCATGATTATGGAACTCCTTCCCCCTGGAAGTCGGACTAAGCCCAAGCCAGCTTATCTCTTGAAACGATGCAAGACCTTTCTGTTTGGCCAGGTGTTTGGCAGGCAGGGATAAGGGCCGTTTTTAAATGGACACGGCTGAGGGGTGAGTCCGTGTGTGCCACAGGGACCGCCCACGCACATCCCGTGATGGGGGGGGAAATCAAACGGGCCAGGATGGGTGTGCGTCCCTACCCACGCACTGCCCAGTCCTGCCCCCGCACAGAACTTCCCAAATTTTTCCCGGTGCTCCACGTGTGGGCATACGTGAGTAGTGCATGGGTCACGGGTGCGCGTGCGCACCCACACTGACTTCAGACAGGTGCTTGTGTGGGTAGAGGATGGGTGGACCTGCGTGGGCACATCCTGCTTAAAAATGTCCAAGAATGGGGATGTTCAAAAAAGGGTTGAGGGGTTAAGGACATTTTTAAAAAAGCTTTTATTGTTTGTAAGCCACCCTGAGTCTTAATGGGAAGGGCAGCATATAAATCTAAATAAATATATAAAAAGGATGGGCAGGGTATGAAATTTGAATAAATATTTTGAGGTATATGCTACCCTTACTATCCCATTTAGACCAGCTGCAGAATTTGAACCAACTTTACAATACCTCTTAGAATCGGTCCATTTATTTAAAATAGTTCACATGCAGGAGACAAGGACTAGAAACACAAGCCTGATTTTTTTAAAAAAAAAATTTTAAATTAACAGATAAATGATTGTAATATACTACTACCACTATACATTATGGGGACAATCCAACAGCCCACATACGCCTACCCCCACCTACACTGCATGACCAGAACATGCACACACACGTGCAGTACAGTCACACGGGGCAAAGGCGCCACCCGTGTTGATGTGACCCCCCAAGCCCACACGCACCACGACCAGGAGGATGGAGCAGGAGCTGTGCTTGCTCCATCCCCCGGATCACGGGGGGAAAGGTTGAATCAGCCCGGGTTGTGCCTTTGTCACACGTACAACGCATGCCCACGAGTACGCATGTTCTGGCCTGAGCACTGTGCCTGCCGGCAGCGTATGCAGGCCACTGGATTGCTCCCTATGTACAATTTTTATCTAAGTGCTTTATAAACAGTAGCTCTCATTTCATCTTTCACCAAGAATTACTCGACAATAAAGTGAAAAAGGTCAACACCAACGAGACAGTTACAACTGTTTGCCGCCCCAGTCATCTGAGTAACCCCATTTCCTCTTTAACTTACTTTTGGCTCAAGTCCCTACAGTTGTGGTTCTTGGGACTTTTTTAACTTTCTCTTGTCTGTGGTAGTTGAAGCGTCCTTCCTACCATAAATCCTGGCTGTTTGTGCCTGAAGTTAGAGGCATTGGCTGCCCACTGTGACGAGTTTGTCACCCACTTTGCAGATAAAGTCACTCAATTTAGGTGCTGCTACTTTGCATGTAGGGTCAAAGTTTGGGGTTGAGGAGGCTTGGTCTTGTCTGGCGTACTTGGATCAGCTTCGATCGATTTCACCCACCAATACAGAAGATACATGGGGGAGGGGCTGACCAGTTATGAACTAGATCCATGCCCGTTCTGCCCGGTGGAAGCCAGCCTGGGGACACTGGGGGCATTGCTGACTGAAGTTGTCAATGCCTCCCTTCAGGAGGGCAGGGTGCCAGTCTGCCTTAAAATTGCAGTCATCCGTCCCCTGCTCAAGAAACCATCTCTTGTTGACTCCACTGCCAGCTATTGCCCTGTCTCTAACCTCCCCTTTTTAGGGAAGGTTATTGAATGGGTGGTTGCCTCACAGCTTCAGATACATCTCAATGCTATTGGATTCCTGGACCCATATCAATTGGGTTTTCATTCTGGACATGGCACCGAGACTGCACTTGTGGCCTTTGTTGACTATCTCTGCTTGGATATTGACTGAGGAAATTGCACCCTGTTGATTTTGTTAGATCTGTCAGTGGCTTCTGATACTGTTGATCATGAGGTGTTGTTGACATGGCTGCGGGACCTGGCCAGGGTGCACAGTATTACTCTTGAGTGGTTCTGCTCATTCCTGGCTGGGAGAACCCAGAGGGTGGTGATGGCTCATAGTCCCCTCAGGTAGTCTCGTGTGGGGTCCTGCAGAGTTCCATCTTGTCTCCACTCCTCTTCAATGTGTATCTGAAGGCCCTGGGCAAGATCGTTCAGAGATTTGGAGTGAGGTGCCATCAATATGCTATTGACACTCAGCTCTCTCGCTCTCTCTCTCTCATTTTCAGGTTCTGCAGCTTCGGTGCTTACCAAGTGCCTGGCTGCTATTAAGGACTGGATGCGGGCGAGACGACTTAAGCTGAATCTAGACAAAACTGAGGTGATGATGGTTGGCCGGCTGTGTGACCTGGGAGATGTAGGGAATCCTGTTATTGATGGGAGTCCAGCCTCCTTCGGTCACTCAGGTTCACAGTCTTGGGGTGCTCTTGGATCCACTCCTGTGCCTGAATTGTCAGATTGCAGCAGTGGCTAGGAGTGCCTTTCACCAATTACATCTGGTGAGAAGGCTGCGACCATTTCTATCAGATTCGGCCACCATCATCCATGCCTTCGTAACCTCAAGGTTCGACTACTGCAATGCGCTCTATGCGGGGCTGCCCTAGAAGACTGTTCAGAAGCTACCGGTGCAGAACAGGGTGGCCCGTCTTTGTTTGGGGGAAGGCTGCCAGGAGCACATTAGACCAGTGCTCCAGAGTCTGTACTGGCTGCTGATAGCTTTCCAGGCACAAATCAAGGTGCTGGTTTTAACCTATAAAGCCCTAAACGGCTTGGGCCCCAGGTATCTGAAAGACCACTTCCTCCCTTATGTCCCTTCGTGGCCCCTGAGTTCAACCAGGGATGCCCTTTTGCAGGTGCCATCTACCTAGGATGTTTTTATGACTACAGCACACAGGGAGTCATTGTCAGTAGCTGCCCCACAGTTATGGAACTCCCTCCCCTGGAAGATCTGCTTAAGCCCAGGCCTGCTCATCTTCCAGAAACAGTGCAAGACCTTTTGGCAGGCAGGGATAGGGCAGGGTGGGATATCAGGAATTTTTTATTGATTTTAATGGCTTTTTTATTATTGTAAGTCTCCCTGAGCCTCTGCGGGAAGGGCAACATAGAAATATGAATAAATAAAAAATACGTACACCTTGCTCCCGCTTCCTTTCCTGTTGCTCCTCTTATTCTCTTTCACACACACACACACACACACACATACACACACACACACACAGACCAACTCTCTTTCTTCTTTACTATTTCATCATTTTGAAAATTTTCCCTTTTCTCAGTCAGAGTGGAACTGGGTGTTTCATACCTCCCAACATTTTGAGCAGCCAAAGAGGGACAAGCCCTAACCCCCTTAGCCACTAGGGCCTTTTTTACACAAACGTCTCCTCCATTCCCACTGGGTGTGTGGGCGGGCCCATCCATGCACACGCCACAGCAGTGAGCAGGGGTGCGCACGTCACAGCACACACACACCTCCACCCATCACCCACCCACAGAGCCATCCGACAAAACAGAGGAGACTCCATGGGTGGAGCTATGTGGCGGTGGGTGTGCACCCATTGGAAAGGGAGCACAGCCACTTCCACCCACCGCTAGCACACACCCTATCCCCCCCACCCAGCAGCGCCGTGTGAAAACAGCCTATGTTCCACCCTTCAATTAATAAGCTCCACCCCTCTCAGGTACACACACACAGAGGGTGTTAATAAATGGCACAATAGCAAGCATGTAGACTGAGAGTGTTGTGGGACACTCGCCCACATCCTGTGGGTGTCAGCATGCAACAGGCAAATACAAGTGAGTTTCCCAAGACATTAATCACCTGTACACAGGGCTATCTCCATCTGGTCTCCTTCCCACTTGCCTCCCAAGAAAGGAGCAGAGTGAGAAAGGAACCAGGGCGCCATGCCTCCTTTCTGCTGCCTGGCTACATTTCCGAGCAGCCAAGTACTGGAAAAGAGGTTTGGCATGCCAGCCACCAAGCTGCCTGGGCTCCTTCCAAGGCAGGAAGTAAGTCCCACAAGGAAGGCTGTAGTCCCCAGCTCTCTCCTTCCCCACTGGTATCTAATGGCAGGGGGGGGGGGGGTGTCATGCCCAGGGAAGGAGCCTTCCCTGACCATGAACCCCCTAATGACAGTCCACACGTGTATTGGCCCAGGGCCCAACACATGTTCATGCCTTAATCTGCACAGCATCCTCCTCAATCTTGATGACAACGTGTGGAGGGAACACATGTCCACCTAATTAAATGGCGGCCCAATAATACCCATAGGTGGGTGGGTATCATTACGTTTAACCCTTAAACACTGACCTGACGGAGGGGCTGCAATTGGCTCTAGGGGGTGTAATACTGCATGCACATGTGAGAGCAGGCTAGGTAATGATTTTTCTTACTGCTAATGAGAATTTAGCACCCACTTAAGACTAGAGCAGCACTTTGGTGCTCAGTTTACATGTGCACACACCCCTTGTATGGATGAAAGAGGATTGCTTTCAAAGTTATTAGTACAAAATTAACAGCTACATACAGTTCTTTACAAAGTCAATTATATAAAGCACCTAGGGGTTTTGTTTTTACCAAAGTCAACATGCAGAAAGAATTCTATAGGACACACGTTGCAAGTCTTCACAAAACATTTTACAAAGTTTTACTATTCCAATATTGAAAATTTCTAGCAAACAAATCCTGTTATTGTGGCATGGGAAGTGAGAGAAACATTACACCCACAAATATGAAGGATTATGGTATACATCCTGGAAATGAAAAAGTTGTGCTGACACAACACACGTCAAAAAATAATGAATTTTACAAGTCGGAATTCCACAAATCCACTCATCTGTATTAGTGCACACCTCATTAAACGTGCCAGAACCACAGTTGAAAAGTATCTCAGGGGAAAAACTACATGACCCATATTAAAGATATTTTGCCTGTCTGAATTGTGATAATCTCTAATCACATACATAGGTTATGCCATTTATAAAGTCCCATGGTGCATATAGTGACAGAAGATTCCAACCTGAATACAACATTACTATTTAACCAAGGAACTATCCAAGTATCCATACATGGATAGAATCTCCACATGCGCTCCAAAAAGGCACCTGAACATTTGAAAGTGTCTTTATTTGTGTTTGAAAATATGTACTTCTCTGTCCTAGCCAAATTGCATACCCAACTTTTTTTTCCACAAAGGGTGAAAACAGACATGATGCTAACCACCCTTTAACCACCCTTGGTGGTTATTTATGCATGTTGCAGGGCTGTATTGGTGCGCTATGCAGCCCTACAACATGCATAAATAACCACCAAGGGTGATTGAAGGGTGGTTACTGTCATGTCTGTTTTCACCCAAAGATGGACCTTTTGAAAGATATAGCACAAACAAATGGTGCTGGTCTTCATTAACTCTCTTTTATTCTAAACAATATTTAAAACATTGCATCCTATTGTTGCTGTTGCATTTCCCAACTCAGGGTAATTTCAGACATTATGAAAACGCCAGTTCACCCCAGTGGATTCCCTGTGGTGGTGGCGTTTCCGTGAATGTCTGTTTGACCCCCGCCAGATGTTCACCACAGTGAATCTCTGGCGGGGGTCAAATTTACCATGGTTCTAGACCTCCGGTCGGCCGGAAGTCAAGAACCGTACTTAGATTGGCCACGATCCGGGATGGGCCAAAAGTAATATGTGTTACCTTTGGCCCATCCCGTATTGTGGCCCCGACCGTGATACGGGATCGGGCACAGCAGCCACACTGGCCGCTGCGCCCCCCTGTCTCCCCGAGGGCGGGTGCCCGAGGGTGGGGCCGTGCGGCCGCACGTTGAACCGCACAGTCCCGTCCCCTCCCCGATTCCCCACAGTGATGGAGCCGGCTTCATCACGGACTGGGATCTGAGAGAGATCCCGGTCCGGGGTTCAGCGTGGCGGGCCTCTGGGCCCGTCACATCTGAAAATATCCTTAGTCTCACAAAGATTTCTAATGCTGTGCAGAGAAAAAATTAACCAATTATTTTACTGCATGCTTCATACCAGGGTATTTTTTTTTAAAGAAGCTAGTTCATTCATATGAATGCTTTCTGTTACCTCTTAAAATTGATAGAAATTTAGGATCAAAATACATTCCATAGAGGACAAGAGAATGTAACCATGTTTAAAGTATAGTGTCCACAATTTCAAAGAAATGCTGTCAGGCTAGAAGTATTTTAAAATAGGATTTCTTGACCCAAGTTACCAATAGCACCTATTAAAAATATTAAAATTTTAATTTTAAAATTTTAGTTATTACAGTGTTGTGTTTACAAACACTGTTAGTGAAGGTTTAAAGTTAAAAAACATGATTTCATAACCCTCATGAAAATAACCCTCATGAAGATTTCTGTAAAACCAAAAAAGTTTGGCGTAAGCTACCTGACACTATCCCTTAAGTAACTGGCAACTAAAAATAACAGCTAAGCATGAAAGAAAATTCAAAAACTAAACAGAACAGATGTCGCAAGTGTGACCATAAAAAGCTATCACTACCAAATACAAGGAATGAGACAATAAGTACAGTGCAAGTTGTATTTGTACTTAGGTCATAATAATATTCAGAAATATTCTGCCCCAGAACACAAATACAACCTATCTGCACATCGTAGTTCTCAGTCTAGAAGCTTTTCATACAGAGCAGGGTTAGGAAACCATATCTCCACCCCAGGATGAATCCAATTTTTTTCAAAGCTCTAGAGACCAGCGCACTCTGCAGAGGGGGAGGCATGCCCCCAGCCCAGAGCATCCTGAGCACTATTTGCAGGCCAAGATCCCAGCTCAGAACATCCTGTGTGGTGGGGTGGCCACACCAAGAGGGGTCTGCAATGGCAGGACTCAAGCCCAGAGAATCCTATAAGGGGAGTCTGTACGCATGAGGAACACTCGGAAATGGCAGGGGCCCATCCCAAAGCCTTCCACAGTCTGCGGTAACTTCTTCATTCTTGCCTCCACAGCAGCCTGTCCAAGAAAGTGTACCTCCAGTCACTCAGTGGGCCAGGCAAAAAACAAGAGATGAGACAGGGAAAGCTGCTGTGAGCCAGATGAAAGTTCCTCCCCTTGGCAAAGAGAGAGACGAAGACCAGATTTAGGTAAGGGGTCAGGGAGCAGGTTTTCTAGATGTCACTCTTGTTTAAGGAAAAACCAGTCAACCATACGTCTCATTGAAGAACACATGAAGTTTTTACTAAGATTACCAGTGAATACTCAAAACTCTCTTTTCCAAAAAGTGGTTCAGGGAGCTGTTCTTCAACACAAGACAGTTCTGTCTCTCAGCATTAACCAAGGAATAGGCGACATCAGGAACCCAGTCTAGGGTGACCAACTGTCCCAGAACTCCCAGGACTGCCCCCAAAATGGGGTGTCTTTCCCACGGTTCCAGAAGCATATTAAATGTCCCAATCAGTGCGGCACCACACTCACCCCTCCCCTTTGGCAGCAACACCCCTCAGAAAGAGAGGGGCTAGGGCCCAGAACTCAGAAGCATTCACTTCCTCCTCCAGTTTTTAGTATGGCGCGACCCAGCCACAATCCTTGGATTGGTCACCCTAGCAGCGACCAGGGGCTGGCATCGTACTGTTGCCTCCCCTCTACACATGCAGACTAGCTCTGCTACTTCCAGGGGGGAAACCACTCCTCCGAGCTGAGTTGGTGACTCTGCACAGGGGGGCTAGCTGGGCAGGAGCCACAGGCATCCCCGGTAGCTGAGATCCCACCCCCTTCCCTTAATCAGAGCAGACGGTGTTTGGGAAGAAGGGAGGTACCTGGGAGGGAGGCAAAGCTGCAGCAGCCCTTCTGGGAAAGCCCCCTGGAGGGCAATACTATCCTTGAGCTGGTCACCCTAACCCAGTCTGGTCAAAGTGCTGAGCACTCCTGTGAGGCAGCTAGGGCCAGCAAGCCCCAACCTATACCTCCTCCAGTCCCACTGGCAACAGCTCCCCCAGCTTTACTGGGCTTGACAGCTCAGGACATAAACACAACTCCTAGCCATTCTGCAAGGAGGCGTGGTTGTGCATGGCTGCCCTTTCCCTCAGCCCCACCCCACCCTCACACATCCTCAGACTCTGGAAGGCACCCTTTTCCTCTATAAGGGAGCTAGGCACATTTTGTGGCTCAAAGCCCTTATTTATTTTGTCAAGCCTGAGCCATGAAACAAAGTATATAGTATTTCAAGACCTTAGGCAAAATCAAATCCTCCTACTTTATTACTCCTACAGAGCCATTCCTGTCGTTTTACCCCCAAATGAAATCCAACTATGAGTTCAATTGCTGTATAAGGGGAGGAAGTAGATTTTAAAGACAGAAATGGCAGTTAAGTACATAATTTCTTTCTGTGCCTTTGAAAATTTTCCCCACTTTCTAAAGCAAAGCAATGCTCAAAATCATTTATTAGAAAAATATTGTATAACTGCATCTTTAGATATTTGTGAATACAGAGGTTACTCGACTATTCTACCAGCAAAAATCAAGTTGATTACCTGTAGTTGATGCTTGTAATTGCATTTACAAGTAATGACCTACTTGTGCACTGAATTAAGTAGCCCCAGTTAACAGGTCATTCTCTCGATATAAGGCATTAACCGTTATATGCTGAAAATCTCAAACCTTTGAAACAACTTTAGAATGTTAAAAAGGATTCTAAAATACCGAACACACATGCATGAGAAAGCTAGTTACAAGTTTATTAAGATATCATATTATAATGGTACTGAATGTACATCTAACCTTTAATATTACCACCTCACTAATTTCTTCAAAGTTTACAAGATCACAGAAATCAAAAAAATCCTTCAAATATCTCTGACACACAGGGCTTAAATTTTTATCACAACATCCACAGAAGCATCTCATTCCATTCTGATAAAAGAAAAAGTAGTGTACTACATTAATTCATCTAAACGATCATTACCTTCTCCAGACCAGTCTCCTGGCATATGCCTTTATCAACTCGAGGCTGGATTACTGCAACGCGCTCTACGTGGGGCTGCCCGAGAAGCTGGTCTGGAGGCTGCAGCTGGTGCAGAATGCCGCGGCCCGTCTCTGACGGGGACGGGTCGTAGGGAGCACATGGCACCAGTGCTCCGGGCTCTGCATTGGCTGCCTATAAAGCACCAGGCCAGGTTCAAGGTGCTGGTTTTAACCTTTAAAGCCCTTCACGGCCTGGGCCCTGCTTATCTGCGGGACCGCCTCACTCCCCATGTGCCCGTGCGACCCTTGAGATTGTCCGTGGGAGCCTTTTTGGAGGTTCCCCGGGCGAGGTGGGTGGCCACCGATGTTAGATCTTTTTCGGTGGCCGCCCCTGTGCTGTGGAATTCGCTACCGGAGGAGGCTCGGCTGGATCCCACTCTCCTGCTGTTTCGGCGTATATGTAAGACCTGGCTATTCCGTCAGGCTTTTGGCGAGGGGTAGGGATGGGGTGGGGGTTTTCCCCACATATTGTATTTTTTAATTGTTTTAAAATGTTATACTGTTTTAATTAATGTTGTTCGCTGCCCCAGGCTGCCCTGTGGGCAGGAGGGGCGGGATATAAATTTTAAATAAATAAATAAATAATATGTCTGCCCCCAGAAGGGTGTGGGATCAATTTGTTGGGTCCACCCCCGGAGACATATGGAACCAGAGAGGTTCCGGAATGCTCTAGGGAAATACCTTCTGATCTTGATGATCATTCACTCGATGACCTCATTACCTTCTGGGACAACTTGTTGGCTGAGGCTATCGACCGAACGGCTTCCAAACATCCGCTTCCAAAAGGCCAATGGCAGGGGCCGCCGTGGTTCACGGAGGACCTCCGTCAAATGAAGCAGGATGGACAG
Source organism: Sphenodon punctatus (assembly GCA_003113815.1). NCBI lineage: Eukaryota > Metazoa > Chordata > Lepidosauria > Sphenodontia > Sphenodontidae > Sphenodon > Sphenodon punctatus. The sequence goes on from QEPC01012510.1 coordinate 3,993,152, forward strand.
CAGTTAGAGCGACGGTGGCGTCAAACTCGTGCTGAAACTGACCGATTGCAGCATAAAGTCAGTTTAAGAACGTATGCCGCTGCAATACGGGTAGCAAACAAAGAGTTCTTTGCTACCCTTATTGCGTCTGCGAAATCACGTCCAGCTGAGCTTTTCTGGGAGGTGCAGGGGCTGGTCAGTCTGGCCTCTCTCCACCTGGAAGTGGCATTTTCCAGTACCCGCTGTGACATGTTTGCTGACTTTTTCGCAGATAAAAATAGCTCAGATTCACCACGATCTCGATGCTGTATTAGTGACAGTGGACGAATCAGAGGTACAGGAAGCCCCGCACTGTCGGTGGTTATGGGATCAGTTTCAGTGGGTGTCGCCCACTGATTTTATTTATTTATTTATATAAAATTTCTATCCTGCCCCTCCTGCCCACAGGGCAGCCCAGGGTGGCGAACACTAACAATAAAACATTTAAAAGAGTTAAAAATTCCACATTATGTAGGGGGACAAAAAACATTCCCTCCCCCCAACCCCACCCACCCAACCCCTACCCCTCACCAAAGGCCTGGCGGAACAAATCGAGCCTCCTCCGGGAGCGAATTCCACAGCACAGGGGCGGCCACCGAAAAAGGTCTAACATCGGTGGCCACCCACCTCGCCCGAGGAACCTCCAAAAAGGCTCCCACGGACGATATCAAAGTTCGCACAGGCACATGGGGAGTGAGGCGGTCCCGTAGATAAATAGGGCCCAGGCCGTGAAGGGCTTTAAAGGTTAAAACCAGCACTTTGAACCTGGCCCGGTGCTTTGGAGTCAGCCAGTGCAGAGCCCAGAGCACGGGTATCATGTGCTCCCTGCGGCCTGCCCCCATAAGGAGATGGGTCGCAGCATTCTGCACCACCTGCAGCCTCCTGACC
>QEPC01012510.1:3996443-4046125 GCA_003113815.1 Sphenodon punctatus
CCAGCACTTTGAACCTGGCCCGGTGCTTTGGAGTCAGCCAGTGCAGAGCCCAGAGCACGGGTATCATGTGCTCCCTGCGGCCTGCCCCCATAAGGAGATGGGTCGCAGCATTCTGCACCACCTGCAGCCTCCTGACCAGCTTCTCAGGCAGCCCCACATAGAGCGCGTTGCAGTAATCCAGCCTCAAGGTGATGAAGGCATGGACAACAGTGGTGAGGTCGGAGTCAGAGACATGGCCAAAGCCGCCGGACAAGATGTAACTGCTGAAATGCACTCCCCGCCACAACCTGAGATTCCAGGCTGAGCCATGAATCGAGGAGCACACCCAGACTTCGCACTTGAGAGACATGGGAGGGCGAACCCCACAAGAGAAGATTCAACCACCCCCAGGTCCCCCAAGCGCTCGCCCACCAACATCACCTCCGTCTTGTCAGGATTCAATTGCAGATGGCTCAACCTCATTCCAGTCCCCACAGCTGACAGGCACTGGGAAAATAAGGAGACTGCGTGACCTGGGTCGGTAGCAAAAGAGAGGTAGAGCTGAGCGTCATCAGCATACTGATGACACTGCATGCCCTGAAACCCTCTCACGATCTCCCCTAACAGCTGCATATAGATATTAAACAAGAGGGGGGACAGAATGGCACCCTGGGGGACTCCACACGTGAGGTCCCGGGGAGAAGACGTACATTCCCCCAAGACCACCCGGTGAGTTCTCCCAGCCAGAAATGAACGAAACCAGTACAAGACCATCCCGCCAATCCTGGCACAGTCCCGCAGGCAGGTCACCAACACCTCATGGTTGACAGTGTCGAATGCAGCCGAAAGGCCTAGCAAGAGCAACAGGGTCTGACGACCATGGTCCATACCAGATGGAGATCGTCGACCAAGGCCACCAACGCAGTCTCTGTACCATAACCAGGCCAAAAACCAGACAGAGGGATCAAGTAAACCGGTGCGGTCCAGATGTTTCTGGAGCTGCCGTGCCACAGCCCATTCAATAACCTTCCCTAAAAAGGGGAGGTTAGAGACCGGCCGATAACTGAAAGGAGCATCAGCGTCAAGAGATAGTCGATGCTCCTGGGACAGTCTGGGCCACCTGTTGTGAATTAGATCCATGCCTGTCCTGGCTGGTGAGGGCCAGCCGGGAGACATTGGGGTTGTTGCTGGTGGGGGTGATCAATGCCTCCCTTAGGGAGGGAAGGGTGCCGAGCCATATTAAAGAGGCGGTGGTATGGACTCTACTCAAGAAGCCATCTTTGAGCATTGATTCCCCGGCCAGCTATCGACCAGTCTCTAACCTTCCCTTTTTAGGGAAGGTTATTGAATGGTTGGTGACCCGGTGGTTACAGGAGCACCTGGACCGGGTCGGTTTTCTTGATCCCTCGCAGTCTGGTTTTCGCCCTGGGTTTGACACGGAGACTGCACTTGTGGCCTTGGTTGATGACCTGCGCCGTGAATTAGATCAGGGCAGAGCCACAATTTTGATCTTACTGGATCTGTCAGCGGCGTTCAATACAGTTGATCACGAGTTGTTGGTGGCGAGGCTGCGGGACTGGGCCAGGGTGAACGGAACTGTTCTTGAATGGTTTCACTCATTTCTGGCAGGGAGAACGCAGCAGGTGGTTCTCGGGGAATGTACATCATCTCCCTGGAATCTCATGTGTGGAGTCCCACTGGGATCTATTCTGTCCCCTCTCCTGTTCAACGTGTATATGCAATCCTTGGGTGAGGTCATGAGAGATTTCGGAGTGCAATGTCATCAATACGGCGATGATACACAGCTCTACCTCTCATTTTCAAGTGATCCGGGTCCAGCAGTCTTGTTGCTCACCCGGTACTTGGCAGCTGTGGGGGACTGAATGAGGGTGAGCCGTCTGAAGTTGAATCCTGACAAGACGGAGGTGATGTTGGTGGGGAGGGCTGAGGGGGTGGTGGTCCCATCATTGGCGGGGTCTGCCCCCCTTTGGCCGCTCAGGTACGTAGTCTGGGGGTGCTCCTTGACACACAGCTTCGCCTGGATTGTCAGGTGGAGACTGTGGCGAAGGGAGCATTTCGCCAACTATATCTGGTGCAACGACTGCAGCCATACGTCTCAGACTCGGATCTGGCCACCATCATCCATGCTTTCGTTACCTCTCGACTGGACTACTGCAACGCGCTCTACATGGGTCTGCCCTTGACGACGGTTCGGAGGTTGCAACTACTGCAGAAAGCGGTGGCCCGTCTCTTGACCGGGGCGGGCCGCCGTGAGCACATTACATCTGTGCTCCACCCTCTGCACTGGCTGCCTATTATCTATCGGGCCCAATTCAAGGTATTGGTTATGACCTATAAAGGCCTAAACGGCCTGGGACCTGGTTACCTGCAAGACCGCCTCAGACCTCCTCAGGTTCCTTCGCGGCCCTTGCGGTTGGCCGGGGATGCCCAGCTTGAAGTCCACCGGGTATGCCAGGTGGCAACGGCACAAAGGGCGTTCTCAGTGGCCGCACCTCGGCTCTGGAATTCCCTCCCATTGGAAGCTCGCGTATCCCCAGACCTCCCTCTTTCCGTAGATGTTGTAAAACCTGGCTGTTCTGTTAGGCCTTGGGGGGGGGGGTAGGTGGTGGGAGGGTTTTTATTGTTTTTGCCTGAATGCTGTGTCCATTTTACATTTTTAGTGCATTTTAATTTTTTAAAAAATTTTAACTGATTTTATTATGATGTGTATTTTATATATACATATATATATACACACACACACACACACACACACACACACACACACATATATAAGAATAGATAAACTAGGCAGGTAACAGAATGGACTAAGAGTAACAGACTTTGATAGGACCTTAAGAAATAGTTTCACTTTCAAAGCTTGTTTGTCAAAACATATAGGATTTCTGGGCCATTGGGATAGGGTGGGATAAAAATTTAAATAAATAAATAAATAAATAAAATCCCAAATACTGGTTATGGCTTCTCCCGTTTGTTTCTGTGTTAAATGAACTCAAAGGGGTGGGTGGGGGAATATTTGGCTTCATCAAAGGCATTTTCCCAGTCTTTAAATTATTGAAAATTGCTATTCTTTATGAGGACTGTTTGTAGTTGTCTGTATTTCTATTAATCATTTAAGCAATAATGAACAAAGACATGCTTTTGTTCAAATCACGCACAGTAGGACTACATGTGAACTGACCCCTCTCTGTGTGTTAATTGAAGACAAAGCTCAGCTTTGAGTTCACTGTCGCTGTTATAGGCAGACCAGCAAGTTCATAATCTGTAGTATTAAGTTGTGTTTTTACATTACTCAAAGCACAAAGACTAACCAATGAGAGTAAAACGGGGGGGGGGGGGGAGAGAGAGAGAGAGACTATGCTACTGAACAGTAATTCCTGACTGTTATTGGTGGTATGGGGGTTTTTTGTTTTGGGGGTTTTTTTGTCTCCTCATTTTTATCGTTGTTTTTAGTATTTAATGTTTTATATATTTTATTGTATTTTTATGGATGATTTTGTTAGCCGCCCCGGGGTGCCAGTGGCAGGAGGGATGGGGTAAAAATGTTTTAAATAAATAAATTAATAAATAAATTATTGTAGACTGCAATGAAGAAGAGAAACACATGAAACTTCAATTTCAGCCCCACGTACAGCAACCATTCTATCTCTGGCAATACAGACAAGTGTTCATTTTCAAAAACAAAAAAAGTGGGAAAACTTCACTTAAAAATACTCAATGAGTAAATGATTCCACACCCTCTACTTGCAAAGGGTGAAGGAGCAAATTTTAGGTGTAACTTTTTTTAAAATGTAAAAGAGTTTTACTCTGTTTATATGGAAATACAGTCAGCAAAACTTTTCTAACAAATAGACCACATTATCAATGACATACAAACAAACTGAAGGGGGGGGAAATACCTTTGTCTTCATTCCATTTAATTCTGCCAATGAGTGTTGCAGATTGTCACCAATGCTGTAATCCATGACACCAAATAACCAGATTACTAGGAAACGTGCCCAGTTTGGGATAATGACTATCAAATTTCAAAAGACTGGCAGTCAAACGACAACATAAGAGCTATACAACATGAGCAAATGCTTTTGTTGCATTGTTTTATATTTATGGAACGTGCCAACAAATACCACCTATCTTGATGAAGTAGCCTAGTGGGGAAACGCTTTGCTTAAAATCAAAGCATACAGCTAAAAGAATCCTCCTCAAATAGGAATCATTTAGAGCTCTGAGCTATGTTTTGTTCTTAGTCAATTAAGACAAATTAGAATGGAAAACTGATGACTGTACACAGTTAAAAGCATTAAATGTTTCAGCACATTTGAGATCCAGTCCAGAACAGCGCCAAATACCCACAAACCCCCGCCAACTTCATCAGGAGGAGAGAATGCTCAGCACATAACAGGAAGCACTTGGCACCAGGCAGAATCAAGCTCCTTTTCTGCCCAATTTTTATAGCATCAAGATAAAGGAAAACAGGAGATTTACATTCCATTTGCAAACTCTTGGGCAGGGACCGGGTCTATCTTATTCTTTGTAAAGCGCCAGGTACATCGCTGGAGCTATATAAATGCTAACAACAACAACAACAACAACAACAACAACAAACTTTTGAAAGGGAGGGTGTTCAAAACCATGTAGCCAGGGTACAACAATCACCATTTTACAGATGGACCCCTGAACAGAAGAAGCACAAACTAGAATAACTTAGGGAAAAACAAGGACCATATATAATACATATGGCAGGTGAAGAGGCATAATTCTTCTCTAGTTTTGTTCACTTTACTATATCTGTGCTTCAAACACAAACACAAATACTATTTTAAAATACTTATGTTTAAGTAGAAACAAATCTGAGCACTTTTTTAAAAAAATGATGTGGGTTTTAAATAAGTTAAATTGTTTATTTAGAGAATGGCAAGTCTTAGCAGACAAGACTAGTTTGCTACCTAAAGTTTTGCTATAGTCTGCCTCCCAACTATGTACCTACTCCTACATTACTGAAGTAGTCAGTGAGGCTTTACCATTGTCTTAAATACATAGAGATTTACACTGCGAGTAATTAATTTGCTCCACCATTCTAGGCCCAATCGCAAAAACATATCCACATAACTGAGTAAATATAGTATGCTACTGGTTTTATTTGAACTCTGGTTCTTTGTTAAAATTGTAGGGAATTGTTCCTCACTGAGGATGGAAAGGCGCATTATCCCATCACGTATGGAGCAGGATTTCAGGTCAACTTAGCCTACTACATTTTTCTTAATATGGTAATCCAAAATAATGACCTTTGATTTTCCAGCCTCAAATGAAGAGGAAAAAAATACCCCATCTCATTCTCAGATAGAATACATTCCATTATTAATTATTATTATTATTATTCATAATATGAAAACAAAGTTGACTACATATTAACATAGATATTTTGAAGTACTTTATAAATTAAACCTTAAATTGGGAACCTCCTTTCAATATTCTTACTCTCCATTTGCCAAGATGAAAAAAATCAGGCTACAATCCTCCTCTCCACAGAGAGTGTCCATTTTTTAACTAAAAGAGAGAGGGCTTCATTTTAAAATATTTTTCAAATGTATATGAATTAGTATTTTGATTCAGTCATGACCCACTTCTTGTTAAAAAAAAAAAATCACACTATAGACTGTGCAGCTTAAATTAATGCTGCAACAATTATTCAGCCTTCTACATATTCAGACACTGTCTCCCAATGAAAATACTGCTTTTACCACACCTTGCCAAGCCAGTCTTCCCACAGATATCAACAACAATAAGAATCAACAAACTTACCAGACGCCTGGCAAATTCTTTGTTTTCTGAAAGAAATCCATATCCTGGGTGGACCTTTGAAAATAAAAGCCAGGAGGAGTTTTCAAATTTATCAGACTTTTAAAGGCTGGGAACCAGACACAGTCATTATTTCAGACATCTGCAAAGCTGAAGCAGTTTCCCACCAGTGATGAAAATTAAGCCAGCATGCTTTTCTTCACCTTAAAGGCGATTTGGCCCTCTTAAATTATCCTGGTAATATCCAGAGGCTGAACTAGCTTTTATGGAGGCAGCGCTTCTTGCCAGTAACCGATGAGAGGCACTGTCTTGACAGGGATGCAGGGGTTTTTTTGCTTCTCTTTCTTTTCTATTCTTCTTTTTCTTCCTGACACACTTCCTTACTGGACTGCTCTCACTGCATGCATACATCTCTCAACAGGTCCCCTCAACCCATATGCTTTCTATTCTTCTTTTACTATCCCCTTCAGATATTCTCTCCCTAAAGCCTTTCAGTACTAGATGTTAACAGCAGTTCTAATGTCTACCATTAGAAGTGCTACCACAGCTAACACTTCTAGTCCTACTACAGCTCCCCAGTGAGAGGATACTTTGCTGTCCCAGGGGAATAAAAGTCATGTGTCCTCAAACCAAAATTATGCATTCAGTGTGCAATTTTCACTGATGTAAGCCATATAAATAAATGCACTGCATAAGTACACAAACATAGCAAAATGGACAAGCAGTTCCATTTCATTTTTAATTTTATATAAACTGTCAGCTAAAAAATATATTGCAATATGTTGCAGATTAAAACAAACTATTTTTAATCATTATTAAGTCTTTTAACCAACAGTGTAAACATTTGCACCCTGGGTTTGTACATTCAGTTGTTTTCCTTTTTCTTTTTATTTCCCGTATAAGCATACTAAAACACTTTTATTTTAAAAGTAATGATAATGCTAATTGAAACACTCCAGCATAATTGCTAGTGTTTACTGTCTCCATCTATAAAATTTTATTTAAAAATGCTTTTGTATACAGTAGTTCTGAATACCACATTTAATTCACCAATACCACAACAAAAAGCATTACTCCCATCAGATTTTTTAAACAATCATTCCTGTTAAACTTTGAATCTCTTGCCCATTTGGAGGGGAGGAGCGGGAAGGGGAGGTAAAAACCCATATTTACCCATCTAAGCTAATGTGCATTTTGTTAGCATTATGAAACAACAAAAATAATTACTGGATGCACCATTTACCTTTTTGCAAGTGTAATTATGTGTGTATAATTTTTAAATTATTAAAACGGAATTTAAACAAAAGCTGTTTTTTTAGATACACTTCATAAAAACATTCAGAAAAGGCTGCTATGGCATGGAAAGGGTTAGTACTCAAAACTAATTGGGTTTTTTTTTTTCTCCAGCAAATTTGGAAATTAACTGAAGCTGCTCCCTGGTGTGAAAGCTGAATCCAGCAGCCACCTGCAGGATCAGCGACCAGCACTGCCAGATGCTACAAAGCCTTTGATTTCCAGTAGCGATTTCGGCCACATTTAACTCATGTGACATGTACAAACTGGAATCGCATATTCAATCATTCCTTTTTATTTATTTATTTTTAAATACAAACTCTGGCTTTTCTGCTTTCTATATATGAAACAGCTGCAGCAGATAGACTCATTCAGACTCACAGCTTGGGCCCGGGTTTTCTTAATGGCTTCCATGATGGCATCCATGTTGAGGTAGCTTTTGCTGGTGGGAGCTGGGCCAACACAGACAGTTTCATCCGCCATTTTCACATGAACCTGAAGAGACAAAATTCTGCATTAACAGATGCTCACAACAAAAGTAATTAACATCACCCGAAATGTGCGCACACATCTGATTGTTTCAAAAAAAATTAACACTATAACCACTATAAAATATGTACTGAAAGCACACACAACATTGGTGTATAAGAACTTATAAATGGCTTTAAATCTCATTTTGTTTACTCTAGGCTTAAGTCACTGTCAAAGTGTTTTTTCAATATATACTTTTTATTTGATTAAATAAAACCATGACAAATATAGTAATTTCAGCTTCCTATACTGAACATCGATATGTAAATTCAGAGTCTAAGACTACTTTGCTACATGTTACCAGGGTAGTCTAATATCTTAATACTTAATAACAAACATTCATGGCCAGTTCTAAGCAGGCTCCCCAGGAAGTTGGGGATAATTAGAGTGAATTGAATGAAGGGATGCAGTGAGTGTCCCTGCACAGCATCAGGTCAGCACCACGTACAAATTAAAGTCTATGACTAAAGAGTTCAATATCGCTACACGTGAACCAGAAAATCTTGAGAATTATTTAAGCAGGCTCATGTTTGATTCCTGATCCATTGTATCCTTATTCATATGTGCAATTGTCAAACACATTTTAAAGTCAAATCTTGAGTTAAACAAATAGCCTAAAAGTTTGCCTACAATTTAAAAAGGTTCAATTACTGAGAAATTTCAAATGGCACATGCCCTCAAGGAAAAAGTTACAAAACTCCAACTAAGAGGTACTATTTGTATTGTTTAGGGAAGTCAGCTGATTTGTAACATACACAAAGAAAGAAAGAAAGAAAGAAAGAAAGAAAGAAAGAAAGAAAGAAAGAAAGAAAGAAAGAAAGACATCTTCGTAAACATTTCTTATTTAAATTCAGTTTGCAAGGGGAAAAACAATTTAGATATGCATTTTATTAAACATATACATATTGATACTTTTAATAAAAGTCAGTCTCTATAGAAACAAATTAGTGCTTTTGTTAACATTATTCCTAAAAATACCATTATACTAGTTAATAATCCTCACGATTCAGACTCAACGCAAACAGCACAGTCTACAAGAAAATAAAAACAGAAAATATTTTGGAGTTTTAAGCTGCAATCCACACACCACTTACTCCAGAGCAGCCCCACTAAAGGCCAATACGATCAGAAATAATTGTTTTATTTCAGGAATGCAGATTAAGGCTGCGATTCACAATCTACTCCAGAGCAGACCTAGCAAAGTCAATGGAATAGGTCCTCTTAGGAATACGTGTTTTCAGGACTGTGGCTTTATTCCTTAAGGGGACGTTTCATATTACAAATATAGTATGGAACTGTGACTACATATACAGATAAAATCAAATATTTGTAACAGGACTATTTCAAGAGAAAGCATGGAGAAAGGAGTTATAAATTTATTATTATTATTATTAGCAAGCATTTATATAGCGCAAGCAATGTACCTGGCGCTTTACAAAGTAATTGAATAGACACAGTCCCTGCCCTAGGGCTTACAATCTGAAAAACGATTGGGGGGGGGGGGAGGACACGAAAGAAGGGGAACAGAGGGAGAGACAAGGAGTGTAACATTCACGAAGATGCAAGGTCCCAGGTGCACACGCTTGGCTTGGTTATATCAAGAATGATGGCTGGTTGGTCCACGTGGTGAGGATATGAGTACACAGACCTCAGGTAACAGATTGTACTGGATGGAGGGTATCAGCAAGAGTTAGGCGAGGAGTCGGGGAGGGCAGAGCGGAAGAGGTGGGTCTTGAGGAGGGATTTGAAGGTACGAAGGGAGGGGGCGAGGTGGATGTGGGCTGGGAGTTCCAGGTGTGGGGGGCAGCTAGGGAGAAGAGATGAAGGTGGTTAGGAGAGCAAGGGGAGGTGTGGGAGGGCGAGAGAGGGGACAGAGGAGGAGTGGAGTTCACAGACTGGAGCATGGAGGGAAATTAGCGCAGAGAGATAGGAGGGAGCAAGGTTGTGAAGAGCTTTATAGGTGAAGACTAGGAGCTTGTGCAGGATTCATTCAGGAAGGGGGAGCCAGTGAAGAGAGGAGAGGAGGGGCTGCACGTGGTTGAAGCAACGGGCAAGGTGGATGACCCTGGCAGCAGAGTTTTGGACGGAGATAAGGGGAGAAAGGTGAAAGCGGGGTACGCCAGTGAGGAGGAGGTTACAATAATCGACGTGAGAGATGACCAGGGCGTGAACAAGGGTTTTGGCAGAGGAGACAGAGAGAAAAGGGTGAATCTTGGCAATGTTATGGAAGGAGAAGCGAAAGAATTTGGCAACAGAGTCGATGTAGGGTTTAAAAGAAAAGGGGGAGTCAAAGATAAAGCCTAAGCTATGGGCTTGGGGGATGGGAAGGATGGTGACCCCCATCGATGAGGATCGACAGGGAAGAGGGAGAGGAAGGATGAGAGGGGAAGATAAGGAGTTCAGTTTTAGCCATGCTGAGTTTGAGTTGACGTTGAGACATCCAGGTAGAGATGTCAAAGAGACAGATGATGAGGCGAGCTTGAACAGATGGAGAAAGAGAGGGAGTAGAGAGATAGAGTTGAGTGTCATCAGTGTAGAGGTGATATTGGAAGCCATGGGAGGCAATGAGTTTGCCTAGGGACAGCGTATAGATACAGAAGAGGAGAGGGCCAAGGACAGACCCTTGGGGAACACCAACCGAGAGTGGAAGGGTGGAGGAGGTGGAGTTGGCAAGAGACACATTGAAGAAACGGTTGGAGAGGTAGGAGGAGAACCAGTTGAGGATGGAGCCACGGAAGCCAAGGGAGTGAAGTGAGTCCAGCAAGAGTGAGTGGTCAACAGTATCAAAGGCAGCAGAGAGGTCAAGGAGGACAAGAATGATTAGATTTAGGCACAAGACGATCATTGGTGATCTTAGCGAGAGCAGTCTGAGTGAAGGGGGTGGAAGCCAGATTGGAGGAGGTCAAGGGAGAAGTTGGCGGAGAGGAAGTTGAGGCAGTGGGAGTAGACAACACATTCAAGAAGCTTGGAAGCAAAAGGAAGGAGTGAGACAGGATGATAGCTAGAAGGGTCAGAGGGGTCAAGAGTGGACTTTTTGAGGATAGGAGAGATACTGGCGTGCTTGAAGGTGGAGGGGAAGGAGCCAGTAGAGAGGGAGAGGTTGATGACGTGCAGGTGGGAAGGGGCAACAGTGGAAACAATGGAGGGCAGGAGGGGATGGGGGAAAGGGGGCAAGTGGAAGGGTTGGAGGAGGAGTGCAGGGAGGAGATTTCCTCAAGGGAGGTGAGAGGGAAGGAGGACAGGAGAGAAAGATGGGAAGGAGGGAGAGGGGAGGGAGTAGGAAGAGGAGAGGAGTGGAAAGCGATGTCGAGGCAGATCTTGTCTATGTTGAAGGTGAAGAAGGAAGCAAGATCCTGAGAAGAAAAGGAAGAGGGAGGAGGCGGACAGGGGGGCTTAAGGAGGGAGTCAAAGGTGGAGAACAGGACTCAATGTGGGAGGCGTAGTAATTCTGTCTAGCGAGGGAGATAGCAGAAGTAAGGGAGGAGAGACAGAGTAAATAAAAACAACAAAGTAGGAGACAGGTAAGAAGATACTTTAATGGAACAGTAGTAGTTTGGCTGATACCCACAAATATCCAAACTAAGGTCACATTCACACCTGACGTGGAGGTGCTGTTAAAATGACATGCAGACGAAGATGCAGCAGTGGGGAGGAGCCCAATCCTGGAAGTAGAACCAGTCTGAACGGGGTTCTACCACCACTTTGCTCACGCATGACAGGGCTGGATTTTGTACCCTGTCATGCGTGAGCAAAGCCGCAACAGAACCCTACTTCTGGCATCGGGCTCTCCCCACTGTCTCATCTTTGCCTGCACGTCATTTTAACAGCACCTCTTCGTCAGGTGTGAATGTGGCCTTAGTTTGGATGTGTGTGTGTATCAACCAAATCACAGTCTTGTGTGTTTACACAACTAATCCACAATTCAGGGAGGTACATAAGCATTTTGCTGAGTTTAAGAGCATAAATAAACCTATTGAAGTCACAAACGTAAATACATAGACCATGATTCAGGCGAGTAAGTATATAAACATCCTTGAACCATCGTCTTTGAAGCTATCACAGTTTCTGACAAATGGTAAAGATTTACTGAGCAGCTGTTCAAGTATGTCCATATTTTAAAACACAAACACATAGCTACATAGGAGAATATTTCAATATTGTCTATTTAGTTAAGTATACACATCAAAACAATTATTGGCAGTGTGATCCTAAAGATATGTTTGGCACCAGCACTAAACGTTTGCGCCAATGTGAATCCTACTCAGTGGGACTCATGTTGGCGCAGAAGGTTAGTGCAAGTTCCAAACAGCTTCAGGACTGCATCCTAAATTGTAATAAACTATTTTAGCCAATGTTAAAATGGAACCTAACTTAAAACTAAACCTAACTTAAAATGGAAACGAACTTAAAATGAAACTTAAACTAACAAACATTTTAAATTCCCAATTCTGTAAACCCATACATACATGCTTAAATTTAAGCATATGGCTAATCCTTTAGACTCCAATGGAAGTATTAGCGTACTCAAGTGTTTTTAGGATCTGTGCCTTACATACAGCACGATGGGAGCCTAATGTTTTTAGAACAAGTAAAGACAACTGCTTTGCATTCCAAAATGTAAAAAATAAAACTGAGAAACTAACAAAGAAGACAGATCTTTTGGCAACACTTAAAACGTTGTTAAAGACAATGGGGCCAATCTTAACCCCTGTGTGCCACGTGTACTCCATGCACAACCCCCGCACAACCTCCTTGCACGCACCCACACCCACAGGGAGTATGGCGCACATGTAAACCACACATGCAGGATTTAAAGTCAGCCCCACTGACATGTCTTGTCTTCTTTTTCATTCCCCTTTCCTCCTCTTCGCTCTTTGAGTTCCCTTCTTGCTTCCCTTCCTTTCCCACTCTCCAACTGTTTTCTTTACCCAACTTCTCCCCAAATTCACACCCTTTGGCCAACACACTCACTGCTCAGTATCTGATCAGTCCTCCCTATGTGAACACAACAATAAGACAAAATTAACAATGTCAATACAATAAAATACAATTGTATTATGTGTGGCCAACGGCCATTGCACGAAAAAATCAAATATGATAAAATACAAATCACAGTAACAAATAGCGTTACCAATTAAATAGAGTTAGCTACAAAAAAATATCACAACAGCTCATAGAAAATTACAAAATTAAAAAACCCTAAATATCAACCATATATACAGCAATAGCAAAACTCCAACCCCTCCCCACAAACAAACCTCACCTCTAACAATAATGGCATCCCTAACACCCATATAGCCAATATCACACCCCGAGCTACTGCGCATAACAGGGGGGGATAGCAATAAAAAAACACTCTACGCATAGTCCAAATCAGCGGGGATTCATTAGGTTAAATGGATACACTGTGTACCGCGACTCACCTGATCTTCTGTCGGAGAAAGCTTAAATTGCAGGAAAATATGTTGACAACTCAAAGCTGAAACTAAAAATTTTGAAACCCTCAATGTGATCTCTGGGTCCACATCGGATAGCGCCATGAACAATAGGCTAAGATTAGTCCTAGCCAGATATTTCAGCAACAACGGGGCCCAAAACTGTGTATATAAATTGTCATACAAATGACAGTCAAACATCATATGTTCCGCTGTTTCTACTGCCAGGTAATCAAAGGGGCAGAGCCTATTCGAGAACTGAGTAGCCCGGTATCGGCCCTCCAAACCCATAGAAGGGAGTGCATTAAAGCAGGCACAAAGTAGCAGATATTTCCCCCTTGGAGAGACTGAAGAATTTAAATAGGAGACCATATTTCCCCATTTTGGCATCAAGGACAAACAACAGGCCATATGGTAGGAGGCCCTGATTTTAGCCACCTCTTCTTGCCAGACCACATCAGCGTGCCTAAGTAGAAGTTCTGCTTTAGCAACACTGATATCTTTCCCCTCCCAATAACCAAAGAAAAATCCCAGCTTTAACAAAAAGGCCTCAATAGTCTTAACCCATTGGCCTTTAAAAGAGCCATCCAACCATAATTTGACGAGTCCAGATTCCCTGGATCTCATCAGTTTCAGCCAGAATCTCAAAACATATCCCTACGCTACCTCCGCCCAGCTACACTGTCCCATCTCCACACTGAGTGCTGCAGTAGGTGTACCCTTGAGGACCCTTAGAAGACCTTGCAAAAATATGGATTGCACTTTGTTCAGATTGAAACAGGAGAGGGGGACCCGAAGTTCATCTCCATACAGAAACTGCGCCCATGATTTACTATTAGAAACCCTAATCGCTAAGTTAAAAGCATTTTGTCCTGTGCTCCCAAAGAATTTCTGTATGGCTAAAGCAGATTCCCTTGAGGCAATTACTGCCCTTTCATAATGATCTTTCCACCTACCCGTGGCCTGAGAGTAAAGGCCCATGGCCCAAATATTTAAAAGGACTTAACCTGCTGAATTTGAATGCCATTCAATACCCATCTAGACTATTGGCACAAGAGAATAACTCCTCACTCACAGACAACGGATTCTGCAGACTAGAGGACGTGGGAATAGTTGCCGCCTTCTGCCTTCTTGGTGTCTTGGGCTTAGAGTGTAGGAGGTGTGGGGATAAGGCAGGTTGATTAAGAGATGAGAGACCCCACTTCCACCCACCCCACTGCCCCCTCAACTGGCACTAATAAGAGAGTCCAGTTTTTGCTGTTTGGGGAGGGATTGATCACCCTAGGTGGAAAACCCCTGGTGCCTCCTCTTCTGCATCATAATACCCAGACCCCACAATTCAGTAAAAACCCAAATAAATCCCCCAAATAGCCATCCACACCGAGCGAGGATTCCCAGACCTCCCCAAGGCGTCCGCTCAGGGTCCAGCCTCCAAGGCAATCCCGGACTTCTACATGAGGCCACCTAGATCGCAAGGCAACTGATATCCCCCAACAGACACTCAGAGAAGAACAAGGATTCCCTCCAAGGCCAGATCACTGATCTCAACCTCCAAACAGGGAGCACACCTTCTCAGTCCCGTACACCGGCAGCAGACTACTCCTCCCACAAAATTCCTTTCACTGCTCCCACCTTCAGGTTGCCTTTGGAGCTTGGACTCCTAGTACCCCGCCAGATGGACAGTTCCACCAGCCAGTGAGTACTACCATACGCTCGAAGATGGAAATGCCTTCCAGCACCCCAACGCCCTGCCAGCGCCTAAGGTTGTGCGCACAATGGTGCGCACTTGCACGCGCAGCCCTTAGGCGCGCCGCCCGCGGCGCACGTCAGCGGCGCTATCGAGTTCAGGTGGGAATTTTATGGGCTGTCCCGGGAAAGCCAGACGTCCACTCAAGCCCAGGACACAATGCACGGCTCCAGCCCGAGCACCGCCCAGCTGCCCAAAAGACACACACAAAAATAAAAATTATACAGCCTTCCCCTCTGTCTCTTGCGCTGTCCTACTGCCACTCTCAAAAGTTCTCGCGGGCTGTCTTGAAGTCCTTGAAAGTTTAAGAGTCTCTCCTCTTCACCAGCGGCGCTGTCGAGTTCAGGTGAGAATTTTATGGGCTGTCCCGGGAAAGCCAGAAGTCCACTCAAGCCCAGGGTGCAATGCACGGTTCCAGCCTGAGCAACACCCAGCTCCGGGGCAGGACCGAGCCCTGTAGTTCTCATTGCTCCTGTGTTGGCACTAACTGCCTAAAAGTACTCTGTCCTGCCACAGCCTCCTACTCCAGAATACAGCTGTTTCACGTGTGGATGATATTGAGGTCCTGGCTCCTTAGTCGATTGCACCTCGGACCATTCCAGCTTGTTATCATTTCAGCCTGGCTGGCAGGAGAGCGAGCCAGCCTAACGGTTTAATTTCTGCAACAAGGTTCAGCCTCTGGGTGTAAAACAGGGGACAAATCTACCTTCCTACTCCAGTTTCATTAACAAGGTCTTCTCTCACTTTGCTGGTTCCACGTTTAAATAAAACAAGGAGAGACGCTTTGTATTGCACATCTGAAAGTTTTGGATGACACTCTGTGGGAAGAGAACCAGAGCTGTCTGGTTTTAACAATAGGTACTTGAGGCAGATGATACTGATCCTTGTCACATGAGAAGGGTATTAAACTCATGTAGACACAAAGTCAAGTGTCTGGAATGAGAAAATAAAACCATGCACTTACAAAAACTCCCTACACCACAACTTTATTATACTGACCTCTATTTAGACAAATATTTATTTATTATAGAATGAATGGTAATGGTTATATTTATCTATTACAGCATGCATACACTAACTTAGATTGAAATGCAATATTATTCTCTGAACTATTTATACTATCCTTAGTTACTAATAAATAATAAAATCAGTATTTCTATCTATATAACAGAAACCACAAAGCTAGTATAGAGGCCATTTTTGGACAAGACACCCCCACGCAGGTCCACCCATCTCCCACCCACCTGAGCACCTGTCTGAAGCCAGCGTGGGCGAGTATGCCCTCCAGTGACCCACACGCTGCCCACTTATGCCCACGCACACAGCATCGGGGGGAAATCCAGGATGCTCTGTGCAAGGGCAGGCCAAACTGCATGTGGGTAGAGGCACACACCCATCCCAGCCCATTTAATCCCCCTCCCCCTTCCACTCACCAGACATGCATGGGTGCTCCACGTGGCACACACAGACCCGTCCCACCAGCAGTACCCATTTTAAAACAGAGTAGACAATAGGGGCATATGCAGTGATTATGTAAGCTCCTGTATCTACAGAAATTATAGTAATTCATAGTCCAAATAGAATACAATTTAAATAATATAGAAATAGTCATTTAAAGCCACATTCACACATACAGCTAACCCAGTTTAAATCCTTAACTCCCTTGTACCTCAATATCATCCACACGTGAAACAGCTGTATTCTGGAGTAGGAGGCTGTGGCAGGACGGAGTACTTTTAGGCAGTTAGTGCCAACACAGGAGCAATGAGAACTGAGCTACAGGCACTATCAGCTGCATGAGATAGCGGTAAAGCAGCTGTGAATTCGGCATAGTCAAGCCAGCCCAAACAGTGTTAAAGCTGAGACAGCCAGAGGAAGGGGGCTCAGTCTGTGGGAGACTGCAGCAGAAAGAGGAGCTCCTAGGAGAATTGCTCTTAGCTACTGAACCTTTACTGCTGAGTGCTGCTTGAGACCCTGACAGACTAGAAGCCTGCCCAGCTTGTAAGTGAAAGAGACTGAAGAAAAAGGTAGGAGTCTGAAGGGAGCTCCACCTCCAAGCCAAGGGAGAAGGCTTGCCTGGACTGTCTGGTGGGAGACAGCTGAGGAGCCCCGAAAGGCTCTGATAGAGCCAGAGACCTGAGAGAATTGGGGACTGTGGAATAGAAACTGTGGGGTTGACGTTATACCAAGCGTTCCTATGAGAAGGACTCTGAGCTAACCAAAACTAGAGAAGCTGGGCTAAGAGACTGGAAGCCCAGGAGCTACAGAAAGCAGCTAGGATAAGTGGTAAGCCAAGAGGCTGAACTGTAAGCCAAGCAACTGAGCTGGGACGGCTGGAAAGCAAGATACAGACTGGAAGCTTCTAAGAGGATTGTATGGGCTGAAGAGATGTTGAGAGGACAATGAATGTCTTTTCTGGCTGTGTTAGCAGCCAGAAAGTTAAAGGCAAGTTAACTTACCATTTTAGTGGTTTAGATAAGCCAAAAAATATTTATTAAGGTTTTAAAAAAATTGTTATTTCAACCAATCAGCTGTGGAGATTGGGGAAACCTGGTGACGTGGCAGGGAGAGCTCTCCAAAGGCTCATCTGCAGCTTCAGCAGCAAATGGAAGTGCAAGAGGTCTTAAGGCAGAGCAGACAGCAGCCTGCAACCCCACCCACTGTCTGAGAGTTGATTGATTAAATCTGATTTGGGGCAACAGGACATTTTATGCAATTCTTGTCCTCGTTGAAGTCAGTGGCTCAGCTCCCATAGACTTTGGTGGAAGAGGACTGCTCTCTTAGTCTCAGAATCTTTATTCTTTTTGGAAATAAATTGCAGGTTTGAGAATATAACTCTTTTCCAGAGAGAAGTCTTTACCTGCTCCAGGAACAGAAAGCTCTGAAACAGAGTTTCAGGGTTTAATACCCAATCTCAGTTTAAAGGGTGTCTTAAAAAACCAACACCACCACACAAATCATTCAGCATTAGAATCACAAGAGTTGGAAGCGGCCATGAGGGTCATTGAGTCCAGCCAAAGCAGCAAACGGAGCACCAGTGTAATGTGCTCCCGGTGGCCTGTCCCCATCAGCATTCTGCACCAGCTGCAGCTTCTAAACCATCACCAAGGGTAGCCCCACATAGAGTGAGTTACAGTAATCAAGCCTACAGGTGACAAAGGTATGGATGATGGTGGCAAGGTCACAGTCTGAGATAGACGGCCAGAGCTGCCGCACCAGATGTAATTGGCGGAGTGTGCTCCTCGCCACGTCTGCCACCTGCACATCCAGGCGGAGCTGCAAGTCAAGGAGCACACCCAGACTGCAAACCACCAAGGTAGGGCACACCCCATCAATGATGGGGCCTCCACTCCCTCAGCCCTCCCCACCAACATCACCTCCAACTTGTTGGAATTCAACCTCAGGCAGCTCTCCCTCATCCAATCCCCCACAGATGTCAAATACCGGGTAAGCAACGAGACTGCCGGACCTGGGTCAGCTGAAAACAAGAGGCAGAGCGGAGTGTCATCAGCATATTGATGGCACTGCACCCCAAACCCCCTCACGACCTGTGTTATCTCTATGGAGTACTGTATCTTCAACATTACCACCACATATTATTATTATAAGCACAGCGTATAATAATAATCCCCCACAGCTGTCAAATACCGGGTAAGCAACAAGTCTACCGAACCTGGGTCTGCTGAAAACGAGAGATAAAGCTGGGTGTCATCAGCATATTGATGGCACTGCACCCCAAACTCCCTCACGACCTGTGTTATCTATATGGAGTACTGTATCTTCAACATTAACACAACGTATTATTATAAGCATTTATATAGCGCTAGCAATGTACCTGGCGCTTTACAAAAAACAAGATAGACATGGTCCCTGCCCGACAGTTTACAATCTAAATACAGGGGGAGGGGAGACAGGGAAGGGGGAACAGAGGGAGAGACAAGGGATGGGACATTCATGAGGATGTGAGAACTCAGGTACACGTTCTTGGCTTGGTTACAGTAAAAGTATATACTTTGACATACAGTACAGTATGTACTTAATTTATTACCATACCATATTTACCATACATGCTTACTGTTTTTACTATTTACCACTAACAAAACTATGATATTATTTCTTCACAGGTCATTTATTTATTATCATAAGTCACCTACGAATATTTTTCACAACTCCTTAACTCTCCTTTTGCGCAGAATTTCACTGTACAAGTCATTTAATTGTATAAAGTTGTATAAACTTCCACTGTAAGAATTTCATTGTATAAAATGTATACAACTTCTATACATGTAAAGGACAGAGTTAAGACATTGTGAAAAATTTCCTCTCCCTTTTCCAATAGCAGGAGGATTGGTGATATGGCTAGGCATGCACAAGTAGAATCCTGGTCCCAGAAGGAAACAGGACTTTTGGGGGACCTGGTTCAATAGCAGCTCAGCAAGTCACATTGAAACACTGACATGTACAAGCAGCCCTCAGAATAGATGGCTGTCACTCAAGGGCTCCAGCATACCCAGGCAGTGCAGAAACAGGGTAAAGGAAATGAACAGAAGGTACAGAGAAATCTGGGGTGCCAAATGCCACTCTGGATATGGGTCCATCTCATGGAAATACTTCCAAGCACTAGACCAAATCTTCATGGAGAATGTCGACAAATGATCCACTAGCAACGTCCAGCCTGCAAGTTGCTGGAGCCATCATTATCGATGTAACCAAGCCAAGCACATACACCTCGGACTTCGCATCTTCGTGAATGTTACACTCCTTGTCTCTCCGTCCGTCCCTCCCTCTCCCTCTCCCTCTCCCTCTCCCTCTCAGATTGTAAGCCCTAGAGCAGGGACTGTGTCTATTCCATTACTTTGTAAGGCACCAAGTACATTGCTGGCACTATATAAATGCTTGCTAATAAAATAAAATAATAAATAATAAAAATAATAATTAATAGTTGCTCCACCTGATGACACTGTATCATTTGAGATGCCAGACGAAGACAGGGATAGCTTGATCTGGGGCTCCACATCCTAGGATCCGGAGGACAACATTGGCACCCAGAACAATACACATTCCTTAGCCATGGAAAAAAGCCTCTCCATGGAGGAATCTCCATCCATGTCTAACACAACCGCCAAAGTCAGCAGTGAGTTCTACAGTTGTTGCTCCAGGTGTTCTTGGTCTAGTGCTATAGGTGGTCTCTCTGGCACGGCTGGGCCTGTGGCCTCGGGCAGGTGAGAAGAAAGTGGGTCCTCAATATTTGTAGGATTCCCCAATGTGCCTAGGTTTCACACCATGCATGGCAGCCACCATTACAAGTGTGGCAGCTGCAGAGCATTGTTTGTTTTTAGAGGAGACACTGAGCTGTAGCCATCTGCAGAAATGGGCCTGTGCTAGGGATCATTTGAGGTTGGTGATCTCATTCACTGCAAGAATGTTTGCCTTTGTGGAGTTCCAGTTTGGGGTGGCAACAGTGGAGGGAGATATTGGGCGCTGCAGGTGAATGGCGTGTGCTCACTCACTTCTGCGGAGAGCTCAGCGGCTTCTCCAAGACCCTCACAGCGCAGCTGGAAGCCTCAGTTCCTTGGCTCAGACATTTTCTCCAAGCTGCTGCAAGAGTACAAGTGAAATGCCGAGATGCTACGCACCCTTACATGGGAAGAGCAGGAAATGGATCTGCAGGAAATGGAAAATGAGCAGCAACAACTGGATAACAGGGAGTAGCCCCAAGCCATCTAGTGTGAGCACCATGACCAATGCCGGATGAGGATGGTGGAACATAACAGGCAGTTCATGCAAGTGTAAGAAGGTAGGATGAGGGAATTGGTGTCTGCTCAGATTGTCATCCTGAACTCTAGGGGAGGGGATTATGTATGTTTGTTCAATTTTTTTATCCTTTCCTTACCCTGTCCTCCCACTCTGAGCCACTGTGGGAAGGACAGGGTGAACACACTGAAAAATTGAAGAAAAACAAAAAACAAGAAAACAAAATCATGTCTCCCCGTAATCTCTTCATCATTAGGCTAACCATACCCAGTTCCTTCAACCTTTCCACATAAGACTTGCTTTTCAGAACCTTTATCATTTTTGTCCTCCTTTCAACCTGCTCTAATTTGTCAATGTCCTCCTTAAAATGAGGCACCCAAAATTGGACACAATACTCCAGGTGAGGTCTGACTGGTGCTGAATAGAGTGGAATCATCACTTCCATTTACTTGGAAACAATGCTTCTGATAATGCAGCCTAAAGTAGCATTCACCTTCTCGACAGCCATCTCACATTTCTGACTCATGTTCAGTTTGTCATCAACCACAATCCCTAGATCCTTTTTCACTGCTGCCAAGCCAGGTATGCCCCCATCTTATACCTGTATATTTGTTTTTTCTTCCCCAAATAAAGAACTTTACATTTATCCTGGTTGAATTTCATTTTGTTAATTTTAGCCCAGATTTCCAAACTTTCAAATTTTGGGAGGTTTTCTTTATTCTAATTCTATCTTCAAAGGTGTTAGCTACACCTCCCTGTTGTTTGTCATCTGCAGGCTTAAGTATTCCCTCCACCCCCTTCAAGTCTATAGTAAAGATGTTGAATAGCAATAGACCCAGGACAGACCCCTACATGACCCCACTCGATATCTCCCTCCAGTCTGATGAGCCATTGATCACTCTCTGAATACGATCCTTCAGCCAGCCATGAATTCACCTTGCTGTAGTGTCTTCCAGCCCACAATGTACAAGTTTGACAATGAGGATCTCTTGTGAAACTTTGTCAAATGCTTTGCTAAAATCCAGATATATTATGTGTACAGCAGAAGGGTGGGGTATAAATGTAAATAAATAAACAAATAAATTAAATAAATACATTCTGCTTATCCATTAAACTAGTTACGTTATCAAAGAAAGAAATGAGATTAGTCTAGCGTGATTTGCTCCTCACAAATCCATATTGACTACAAGCAATCACTTCATTATCATCAAAACAAACTGACTCATCTAAGTTCCCAGATCCTCCTTTTCCCCCATTATTTGCCCATCTCCAGTCTTCCGGTACTTCACTTGTTTTTCAAGAGTTCTCAAATATAATTAAACATGGTCCTGAGAGTACTTCAGCAAGTTTTTTCTTTACTTCAGCCAGCCCTGAAAACTTGAATTCATTTAAGGCACTCAGGTATTCTCTGGCCACCTCTTTATGTATTCTGGCCTGTAGTTTCCCACCCCCTTTTGTTCATACACCTTTTGTGAAACTGGGCAGAGTTTCCCTTTTTTGAGAAGCCTGAGGCAAAATAGGAATTGAGAAGTTCTGTCTTCTGTTTTGGTGTTAATAAACAGGACAACAGTCCTGAGTGTAAGCTGCAAGTGTCATGGTATGCTTACCCACATCCTGGGTGATAACACCCAACCAAAAGATGTGAAGACAGGAAGGACACAAACAGGTATCTAAAGGGGGGTCATGGCCGCAGATGGAGCCTTCCCAGCTGTGACCCCACCCCTCAACAAACAGCGTACATACGTGTTGGTCCCCAGGGGGACATGTGTTCATGCCTTAACCTGCACAGCGTCCTTCTTAATCTTGAGGCAGCGGCCATGCAGGGCACACAGACCAAGAACACAAGTTCCCAGTCCATGTCCATCTACGGCCTGATCAACACCCACTAATGAGTGGCTATCATGCCATTTATTAACACTCTTGTGTGTCCTAGTAACATTTCACCATCATCAGCGAGCAATAGACCCACTATTTCCTTATTATTCCTCTTACTCTAACAGCAGCCAGCTGGGGCCCCACGTTTGCCTGGCTGGGCGGCAGGCTGCAGTAAGCTTCTCCCCCAATAAGTTCTTCTGCTTCTCCTCCATGGCTCTGGTCCCCATCCCTCACCTGCCTCTGCCTCCTAGTACTGGTCCAGCAGCACCAGCAGCATGACACAGGGATGATCGGACTGGGAAATAAAGTTGTTTGTTTACTAGACTTGGGACCCCCGGGCCATTACCGGATACCGGATTTACCGGTTTCCGGTTCTCAAAGAACCGGATTCTCGGATTAAATCCGGTATACCGGTACCAGGTTTATTCCATTGATTCCAATGGGGCACTGTGGCCCCATTGAAATCAATGGAATAAAAAAATTCCACCCCCTCCCCCTCCCAGGCTGCGCGGGTGGAAGGGGGGACACCCCCCACCCACCCTGCCCAGCCTGGATTTTTAAAAAGAAAAGAGCCCCCCCCCCAGCGCCAGCGGCCGCGGCGTCCCTACAGCAGCCGATAAGTATAGACCCGATCCCNCCCCCAGCGCCAGCGGCCACAGTGTCCCCGCAGCAGCCGGTAAGTATAGACCCGATCCCTGGGGGGGGTGTTTAACACCCCCCCACCCTACCAGGGATCACCCCTACTACAAGTTCCCTGACTGTACCTTTGACTTTCAGCTCCGGGTGCGGCGGCGGCGGCAGCGGGCGGTCCGGCGGCCTCAGAGACACTCTAGGCCTTCCGGGGAACTTCCCCGGAAGGCCTAGAGCATCTCTGACGCCGGCAGCCACAGCCGGCGCTGAGGCCACCGGACCACCCGCTGCCGCCGCACCCGGAGCTGAAAGTCAAAGGTACAGTCAGGGAACTTGTAGTAGGGGTGATCCCTGGTAGGGTGGGGGGGTGTTAAACACCCCCCCCAGGGATCGGGTCTATACTTACCGGCTGCTGCGGGGACACTGTGGCCGCTGGCGCTGGGGGCGGGACTCTTTTCTTTTTAAAAATCCAGGCTGGGCAGGGTGGGTGGGGGGTGTCCCCCCTTCCACCCGCACAGCCTGGACTCGGGGAGTTTTTTTTTTACTTTTTTGGTGGGTTTTTTACATTGCAGCCATTCATTTAAATGGCTGCAATGTAAAAAAATCCGGTACCCGGAATCCGGTAACCGGACCAGATTTACCGGGTAGAATCCGATAATGCCGGTACGCCCAGTACCGGCATTATCGGATACCGGATTTACCGGCACGCCCGCCCCTATTGTTTACAAACAACTCCTCCCATCTTTGTGATCAGAAGGCTGTTTCCTTGTAAAGAAGGTTCTTCGAGATCACTCCCAACATTCTCACAACTGGGTTCTGCATGCTCATCCTATTCAAATAATAAACCACGAGATATAGGGTGATTTCAGACGTGATGCGGTGAAATCCACCACAGTGAATCCCACTCCGGTGTGAATGGCTGTGGTGAGACGCGCGGCCCCAACAGAAGTGATGGGGCGGCACCACCACCCGAGGCCAACCGGAGAGAACACGGGCTGGGGGAACCCAACAGACATGACGTGGTGGTGAGCACTGCGGTAGGAGGCCCACAAGGCACCGGGGTTACGCGGACGCAAACATGGGCACCGGCGGGCAAACGAAGCCAATGACGGTGGAGTGCCCCGCCCAGGGAAGGGAAACACGAAGGGAGGGGGTGGAGGGAGCTGCAGCGCGAGCAGCGTGAGCAAACAGCGGCCGAACGGAAGGCGCATGCACTTCAAAACGAGAAGCGCACACACAAGCAAAGCAGCACACCCACACAACAAAGGGGAGCCGAGCAGGGGCGCAGAGGTAGGCACACACCGAGGGGGGACAGGGAACCCCCAGGCCGGTCGGGCGCACAGGAGGAGGGGAGGTGGCGAGGGGCCAGCACGGCCAGCCCACCAAGAGGGGGAGGGGGCAGGAGCCCCACGGGCAAGGGGAAGGGGGACCCAGCAGTCCAAGGACACAGGAGGCAACACAAGGCACAGTGAAGCACAAAGGGTGTTTATTGAGAACACAAGCAGCACCGGCCCGGCGCAGAGACAGACAGCGCAGGGGACAGGGCAGCAGGTCCCAGGCGAGAGGGCGACAGGGAGGCGGGCGGAGCCTGGTCATAGGGGGTACAGCCGTCCCAAAGAGGCAGCAGGCGTTGGCCCGAGTACCCAGGCCACAGGAAGGCGCTGAGGAGGCAGCCGGCTGTCAGATGGGTCCGGAGCGCCCTACACCTGGCTGCAGGGGCTCCCTTCGGGTGGCGGGGGTGGTAACGACAGCAGGTGCACATAGCGGGGCAGAAGCCGCGCCCAGCCATGTGGAAGCAGATCAGGGAAAAGGTCTTGAAGGGATCCGCACAGCTCATCCTGAGTTGCACATCAGCGCAGGCTGCTCTGAACGATGGGCGAACGCCACAGGTCGCACAGGGCCATGCTCTCGCAGGCGGTCCAGGCTCGGACAGAGCCCCCAGAGCCTCTGAGCGGGACCTCGGCCTGAGATGCAGCTGCCATGGTACAGTTCCTGGAGGGGCTGAGCCGCAGCAGCCATGGGGGCAGCATGGGATGCGGGGCTGGGGGGCTCGACAGGCAGACGGGCTGCCAAGGCCAACAGATAACAGCAGAACGGGAACAATGGGGCCACTGTGGAGGGATGCAAAGGGAATGGGCAGCGCACAGCTGCTGGCATGCAAGGCCAGACAGCCCCACGCATACACACCTGCTAGTGGAGTTATGAGCGACAGCACGCACACGCTCAGGGAGAAGCAGCAGGCCAGGGGTCAAGGTCGGGGGGCCACACAGGCAGGGCCGGCCCAA
Source organism: Sphenodon punctatus (assembly GCA_003113815.1). Lineage (NCBI taxonomy): Eukaryota > Metazoa > Chordata > Lepidosauria > Sphenodontia > Sphenodontidae > Sphenodon > Sphenodon punctatus. The sequence goes on from QEPC01012510.1 coordinate 4,021,790, forward strand.
GGGTTTGAGGGGCTATGTGCCAAGCCTTGCTGCGGGGCCCCAAAGGCTTGCCGGTCTGCTAGCGGCTTTGCCACCAGCGGGTTGGCAGAACCATATGGCTGGCAGAGCTCTAGGGAGGGGCTTGTCCATTGTAGGCAGAGCCTCCAAAAATCCAGCAACAAAGAGTATTCAGCATTAAGATGTGATGGACAGAACATTAGTTTACACTGGGTACTCCTTGCTGCTGTGTAAAACCCTGCCACTTGGACACTGAGAGAACCCTCCTACTAGCATCTCATCCAGTAAGTGGATGGGACTCCAGTAGGACAACTCGCTCGCTCTCTCCATCAGTGGTAATGCCGTAGCAGGATAAAAAAATCCCGTTCACATATTTAAAACATACAAAACCTCTGGGCCACATCAAAATAGCTGCATGCTATTAACAATACCTGATCACACAAGCACGTTCATATTTAGTAAAAATAGCATGAAAGGAAACACTCAAAGAAGAACAAAAGGTTGCTACCTTGTAAATAAGGTTCTTTGAGATAGCTCCAAACATTCTCACATATACCCACCCTTCCAGCCTCACATAGAATGTTTTCCTTCCGTTTCTAGAAAGGGTTTGAAGGAACTGTCACTCTGAGGAGAAGCGCACTTTTTATACTAGAGGATCTCGAGACCATCATGTGGCTATTATTTGAACAGGGCGAGCATGCACAACCCAGTTGTGAGACTGTTGGCAGCCATCTCGAACCTTCTTTACAAGGCAACAACCTTCTGATCAGCACATGGGGAGGAGCTGTTTGTAAACAAACAGCTTTATCTGATCGCTGCTGCTGCTGCTGCACCTCCTCCTTGCCCTCTCACTCCATCTTCTGCTCTGTTTCCTCCACCCTCCTCTCCATTGACTGCTCTGCCACGTTCCCCTACTGCTGCCTGCCCTTTAAATCTCCCTCCGTGTGCCGCTTGTTGTTGGTTGTCTGGAAGGCGCTGCGTGCCATCACCACTGCCCGTGGTCATTTCCTTCCACCGCAGCCAGGGTTTTCCCTTCACACATTACGTTTCCTTCACCCCTGCCGTGGTGAACATTCACCACACTTCTGGACCTCCTCCCGTCCCGACCACACGAAGCGTGGTTAGGTTCACCCCGGCCCATGTTTGACTGTGGTGAACATCTGGATGTGGGCCAACAGACGTACATGGCTCTTTCACCACCGCCCGCCTTTGACTGCGGTTGACTGTGGTGAATGGCAAAAACATAACCTCTGAAATCACCCATAGTCTCAAGCTCCTCTAGTATAAAATGCACTCTTCCCCTCAGAATGACAGTTCCTTCCAACCCTTTCTAGGAATATAAGAAAAAAATTCCATGTGAGGCTGGAAGGGTGGGTGTTGTGACAATGTTAGGAGCCATCTCAAAAAACCTTGTTTACAAGTAGCAGCCTTCTGTTCTTCTTTGAGTGGCTCCTCACAGGCCATTTTTACATGGCTCTGCCGGGTGGGGGGGGTCCATGGGCACACCGGTGTGTGGGTGCGGCATGCATACGGCCACACACACATCCCCACTCACACCCCTCATCCACACCCATGAAGTAACTGCTGTTACCCCCGGTGCTCCATGCATGGGGACAAGTGGGGGGGGTGAGTGGGGCTGCATGTTAGGCAGGCACGCACACACACTCCTACTCACCATGGGCGCATGCACCGCATCATTCACATGGGGCTCCCCCACCCATGAACACACAGAAATCTGCATGTTCGTGGGTGGGAGAGGCCCATGTAAAAAGGGACACATTCTCACAACTGTCTTACTTAAACTAAATTAGGTAGGAATTTAGGATGTAAAGCAATATCTATTCTATCTTGGAAAATCTGCAAATATGGTTCTGAGATTATTATGGCTGCTATTTCCCTAACTCTTCTTAATGAAGTTATTGATAACAGGAATACTGTCTTTAAACCTGCACCCCATAACCAGTTCATTTGTGCCCCCCATATAATCAATTCACGCTGCCCCAGGGGCACAAATTAAATGGTTATTGGGGGGGGCAGCATGAATTGATTATATGGGCGCGGGGATGCAAATGAACTGATTATAGGGTGAGGGAAGTATGAATTGATTGTCAAACCATCCTCCTAGGCCCTGGATCCATCCCCTATGCTCAAGTGCACACTAAGCTCACACTCATCTCCTGCTCTCTTCCTTTAAGCTCACTCTTTCAGTGCTTGAGGGTACAGACTGGATCCATAGGCCAAATCTAGACATTGGAAAGGGGCCAAACACACACAGTTGTGGGCCAGATTTGGCCCATGGGCCAGATTTTCCATACCTGTCAGAGTACGAAAAGGCATGTTATACTCTGGTTTTATTTAAGCCAGGGGTGGGGAAACTTTTCCCCTCCATGGGCCACCTTGAAAATTAGTACAAGTTCCATAGGCCAGATAGGACTTGGAGTTGGGAGTGCGTAAGGGGTGTGTGCTCAGGACAGGGAGAATCCAGATCATGATCTTTGTCAGGGGTGGGCAAAGTTCCCACGCCCAAGAGTCACATACCAAAGTTTTCATGTCACTGAGACCCACATCATCAATTGCAGCTTCGCCAAGTTCCTCTTTTATATCCAAGCTCTAGCTCCTGGGTGATCTGGTGAGTTCTGACAGCAGTAATAGTGAAAAACAAATGGACTTAGTGAATGCATCACAGCACCATCAACTGGCCTCTGGGAATCTGGGCACTTCTACACCTGTTGGAACACATCCTCAGAAGGTCGGGATAGGGGACGTGCATGCAAATCGGGTGAATCTTTGATCATGCGAGAATGTGACTGAAGCTTTTGTGTGTGTTTACAAGGGCGACGGACAGAGCTGGATTTCGCAGCTCAGTCAAATGCCCTTGTAAAAGCACATTAAAGCTTCAATCACGCACCTCTGGGCATTCCCATTTGATCAAAGACACACCTGATTTGCATGGGCATCACCTGTCCTGACCTTCTAAAGACACATTCCCATAGGTGTGAAAGCAGCCTCTAGCTTTGCAACAGCTTAAGTTGAACTGACATCCTGTAAAATATTTATTTTATTTACTTATTTAAAAAGGCAACTTTTGGACAGATTCAGCATGCACTGAAAAGAATTCACTTGTTGGTAACGGCATTAATAAGATGCCCTACAATGGCAATTACAGGAATTACCGTTGTGCAAGCATCATTGCTAAAAAACACCATCAGTATCTTTTCCTCTATGCTTAAGCTGGACAACATTTATCAGAAGCAAAAGTCAAAGATGTGAGACACAAAATGTAAAACATTTTTTTACTTTTTTAAAAAAACAACTGTCAATCACACACACAAGCAGCCATTTCGGCTCGATATGGCTTGCACTAAACTTTTTATTCATATGTATAACGTTTTTGGGTATTTTACACTAAAATGTATACTATGAGTTAATTCAGTGTGTAATTTCAGTTGGACTGTTCTAAGGGTGATGTTTTAGGATGTTTAGGATTATATACAAGTGAAACACTTTTTAAAAAAATTTCTACAGATTCTTCTTTTAAATTTCTGACTAATTTCAGTGCACACAAATGTGTATGCCATATTTTTTTTCTCCTTAAATTCAAATTTAATTTCACTGTAATTTTTCCCTCGGGGGCAAATATATCTGTTTATTTAATTCTAAAGTTATTATTAATTCTTCACTTCATTATACGTGAAGCTGTATGTCACCATCTACTGATACGGAGCTCCCTACAAAAACATCTCACTGCCAGAAAAGCTGGCAGCAATGTCCTGTTGTCGGTCTTATTATTATTATACAATACGCTTATTTTTTAAAAAAGCAAAGGTAGGCCCCACTGCAGTGACTACCAGTAGGCATGCCCACTCTCTCTGATGTTCCCCCCCTTGGCCTTCAAAGGAAATCTCAAGGAAAGAATTTGTTAGCAATCCAGATTTTCAAGGGCAAGGCTGTGTTGGCTTGGGGATTTGGCAGCAAACATTTCAGTTGTGTTTGTTATTCAAGAAAAGATAGTTAAAACTATTTGGGATGAAGAGCTTCTTGAGTACTTTAGTAACAGAAGAAGTTCCAGTAAAGAATAGTCTGAGACCACACCAGCAAAAACAAATATAAAGTTTTTAAAATCCTTCAAAGTAGTAGTGCCAAATCCAACTGATTAGATACAATGCACAACACAGACAAAAGAAAAAATAGATTCTGCTTCCTCAGCTTTACTGATCATGAAAAGATGAAGGACAGCAGACGATTCCAAATAAATGGAGAATCGCAAGTCCTCTGGCAGGAAGAAGTCATGATAAGAAAAGACAGCCTACCAATGGGAACCACCAGAAACTCCACTTAGAATGTATCATGGCTTCTATCATAAGTAGCCATAAATTTCACATACATCAGTTATATTGTATCTTATGAGCAAGTAATGCCTAGATTTATACATGTTGTGCAGAAGATTCCTGGGGTTCATTCTATCTGGCTTACACACTATTCCCCTCCATACCAGCCACAACTCAGTTTTCCCACTTACAGTATCCACTAGCAACCACAATCCCGAGACTGGAATAGCCCATAAGGGTTCAACTCTGCTGCCTGAAATCTTGGCGGTCATTTCAGTCACATGAAATATAAACGAGTTAGGCTCATCTTGGTGTATAAACAAAAACACTCCAGAATACTGGCCCCCAATTCTAGTAAGTACACAGTTCAAGGTATCATGTAGGTTCAACAAAGCTTGAGATGTGGCATTTTCTCTCTGGAAAAAAGAATTTCATAGGCTGTTCAGCCAGGGCACTCAACCCATTTTACATCTGTTTATGGAACAAAATACCCAGTAAGATTAAATTAGAGGAACAGTGTCTGAAAAAATCTGTTTTTAATATACAGAGATTAATTGATTTAGATTTTTTTTTATCCCATCCCATCCCTTAGGCTCCCTAAGCAGGCTTACAATTCTTTAACTGTAACTAACTAATTAATACAATTCTTAGTGCTCACAACAACCCTGTGAGGTAGGTTAGGCTGAGAGATGTGTGACTGACCCAATGTCACTGTCCCAAGTTCACACAGTGAAGTTCATGCTAAGGCAGAGTGGACCCTCCTCTGTGGTGTCAGAGAGGCCACCCCCGCAATGCCCCTGCCCCATTCCCCACTGCCACCGCTGCCCACTCAGCTGCCAAGGCTGGGCTGTCCCAGCAGCCTCCCCGAGCAGGGTCCTGTGCGTGCCGCATGGGGAGGCTCTTTTAAACAGACCTCTCCAGTTGGCTCCTGGTCACACGCCAGCACCAATCAGCTGATGCACAGCCAGGAACCAACTGGGAAGGGCTGATTAGCAGAACGTCCCCACACAGCACACAGGACCTGCACATGGGTAGGCGGGGGGGGGGGGGGGGGGGACCCCCCCCCCCCCCCCCCCCCCCCCTCCTGCTTCCCTGGGCAGGCCAGAGAGTGGGGGGGAGGGGGGGCTTCAAGGAGTCACACACACCCCCGAACACCTCCAGTGAGCATGCTCTGGGCAGCATCATGGAGAAGCAATGCTCTTGTGGGGGGCTGGGAGAGGTGCCAGGGGCTCCCAGGCTGGTTTCCTATGGAGGAAACCAGCCAATTAGAATGGCCTTAGGGTAGGCTTAGGGCGCCTTTTTCTGTTGCCCTCACCACCCTGGCCAATGGGAGCCTCATCAGGGGCTCTCTTCCCCCCCCACCTCTTTACCAGAGGGGAGTGGGGAAATAGAGAGCAGACGACTTGGGCCAGTGTCAGATCATAAGGCTGCTGCAGGCTGAGGACAATTGTTGGAGCCCTGCTTTGGGTGAGTAATATTTTTTTTAACTTAATTCTCTATTTTTATTTTATGTTTAGTAATTTGGGGTAATTTTGATTGTCTGGGTATTTTAAATATATTTTGGGGGGGGAAATAGGTTTTGGTATTTTAAATATATTTTGGATGTGTTTTTTAATAATAATAAGTGACCTTATATTGTCTTATAGTATTGTTTTGCTTGTGACAGACCCTTTGAATTTTGTCCCTCTTCCTATGTGATTTGATGCTTGACAAAGTTCAACTTTGAATGTTTAAATTGAAATACGCAGGCCTATGCTGCCTGTGTATTTCAGATACTGTAATGTTTGCTTGAATTGCACCTTAAGTAAGGGACTGGAAATTTCTGTAATCTGGGCTTGCTGTAATGGTACTCCTGCCACTGAACACATTGCCCGCTGGTGGTTATTGAAGATATGTCCCTGCCTAGTGGGATTACAATCTAAGGACAAGTGTGAGGGGAACATAGGGAGAGATACATCACATTCCCACCAGCTGCCACTGGACTAAGGCAAAACTTGAACCAGGGCCTGCCCCTGGTCCAAGTATTACGTTTTTAAGCAATATACCACACTTTCTCATCTAACTGAAAAGTTGCAGAATAGTTCAGGAAGCTCTGCCCCCAAGAATTCAGCAAGTAAATACTATGCGTCCAAAATTCATGTTAAAATATTTTGCATAAATCCATCTGGAAAACTTCCTATGTTGTCATACTTCATATTAATCAAAGGAATTACGTTATCAGAATGATTTGGTGCCAGTATGCACTGTTTTTTGTAAGCCGCTCTGATCAGGGAAGGGCAGGGTAAAAATGTGAATTAGCTAATTAATTAATTATCCAGCCACACTGCACAAAATCTGAATTGGTTATCCCACTGATTTAGAGAAGAAAAATAGCTATATGTTACTTACCTGCAACATTTGTCCCTCAAGAAGCAGCCTCTTCACATACACACAGAAGGTAGTTGGGCACCCTCTGGTGCAGAGACTGGACAGATTATCCAAGCAGCTTCTAGGCAGGGAGTGAAGAGACCTCACCAGAGGCATCTATACATACCACTCTACTCCCTACCATCCCAGTACTTTCTCCCAAGGCAGAGAAACTCAGGAAAGCAAACTCCTCCAGCGGGGAGGACAAAAGGTTAGTGTATATGTGGAGAGGTTTCTTCTTGAAGAACAAATGTTACAGGTAAGTAACTTACCCTTCTTTGAGAGCCTCTCCACATGCACGTAGAAGGTAAATTTTCAAGCAATTATGTGGAGACGGGTGAAGAGTTAAAGCAGCAACTGAAGTGCAGAGTGCCCAAACCAAAGTCAGATAATGGCGTAGTGCCTAGTAAAAGTGTGAACTGAACTCCACATAGCTGCCTTGCAAATTTCATATGAAGGAGAACACCTAAAAGCACCCAGAGAGGCCACTACACTTCTGAGAGAATGGAATCTAATCCCCTGTTGGGGTAATTTGAAAAAGTTAATTTGTAAGAAAGTTGCACACATTACTTTACCTATTTAGACAAGGTTTGTTAGAAACCCTCTGACCCAGAGTCCTGGGACATGCAGAGGAAAAAAAGGGAATCCATCTCTCACACAGATTTAGTACAAGATAAGTAAAATAACGTTGCCCGTCTCAGATCTAATGTGTAAAGAGCTGCTTCGCCAGGAAATCCATGAGGTTTAAAGAAATATACTGGGAGAGCGATAGATTAATTTAGGTGAAACACCAATATCACCTTTAGGAGAAATGAGGGATGGGGATGTAAGACAACCTTGTCCTTATGTATGACTAAGTAGGGTGGGTTATAAAACTAGAACAATAAGCTCCCTAATCCTCCTCCTAGCAGATGTGATAGCTGCTAAATACAAAAACTTCAGTGTAATCACATCTAAACTGGCAGTAGCCATAGATTTGAAGGAGAGCTTCATGAGGCATGACAACACTACATTCAGATCCTAAGTAGGTAGGAACATGTTAACAACCCCCTGACGGGGACAGGTCGCCACGAGTATGTTAACACCAGTGCTTCGTTCTCTGCGCTGGTTGCCTACAGCCTTCCGGGCTATAGCCTAGAAATCAGGTTACTTCTTGTGCTAAACATGGTGCCTGACAACTAGTACAAAAGTCCAGTGTGTGGTACCTGGTGCCCAGCTGGGCATTAGGGCTTTGGGCCTGTCTTTGGGGTTTTAGCATGTACAGGCCATAGGTCCATTTTTCCATCTTAATTTTATTTCAGTGAATTGTGGCTACTTTGTTTTTAATAGCTGGCTGAAGCAGTAAAAGAAAAGAAAACAAGGGCACTTGTTTTGATTTCATTGTGTAACTGCACTAGTGATAAACACTCTAGCTTTGGACTGACTTGATTTAGCACTACATTATCTTGCTTACGTGAAAATCCTTGCTCCAACTATTTTGTTTTGATGGAGGTGTGGAATACAGTAAACATGGCTGGAAGAAATTAGATGTTAATTGCAACATAATGGAGTCCTCTAGCAGTATTTCACAGTATAGACACTGGTTTCTAATATGGCTCTGTTCACCTGTTGGGATATAATATGTATTTATGATTCATTATTGATTACTGTTTAATGACTTACTTGCCATTTGATCATAATTTGTTGTTTTGACTGGAATCTACTTGCGTCTTTGTTTTATGTTGATTTTGTCATATTATTATGATTATTATTATTATTATTATTATTATTATTATTATGAGCATTTATATAGCGCCAGCAATGTACCTGGCACTTTACAAAGAATAAGATAGACACGGTCCCTGCCCGAGAGCTTACAATCTAAAGACAGGGGGAGGGGAGACAGGAAAGGGGGAACAGAGGGAGAGAAAAGGGATGCAACATTCATGAGGATGTGAGAGCTCAGGTACACGTTCTTGGCTTGGTTACAGTAATTGGGAGTATGCAGATAACAGGTGGGGGATCATTGTATCTTATTAATATTGTTAATTAAGTGTCTCTTGTTCTTATGCACATTTTAAACAATAGCAGTCTAAGTTGGGAGACAAGTTTGACTTTGAGAATAATTGGCAGAAAGGAATTAGAAGAGACACTGATAACATGTTTGTTTCTGGGACTCAAGGTCTTTTTGCAAGTTTAGGTCAAAACAGTTTCTCTGTTGAAAACATGTTTTCAACTTATAAAGGGTAATTTCAGACGTTACAGGAACACAGCTTTCAAGTAATAAAACAATTAAAAACCACCCCCCCCCCCCCGAAGGCCCAGCGGAATAGCCAGGTCTTACAACATCTACGGAAAGAGGGGAGGTCTGGGGATGCGCGGGCCTCCAACGGGAGGGAATTCCACAGCCTCCCGTTGGAGAACACCCTTTGTGCCGTAGCCACCCGGCATACCCGGGGGACTTCAAGCTGGGCATCCCTGGTTGACCGCAAGGGCCGCAAAAGAACCCGGATTTTGAGGCGGTCTCACAGGTAACCAGGACCCAAGCCGTTTAGGACTTTGTAGGTTATAACCAGAACCTTGAATTGGGCCTGGAAGATAATAGGCAGCCAGTGTAGAGTGCAGAGCACAGGTATAATGTGCTCACAGTGGCCCGCCCCCGTCAGGAGACGGGCCGCCATATTCTGCACTAGCTGCAACCTCCAGACCGTCGTCAAGGGCAGCCCCACGTAGAGCGCGTTGCAGTAGTCCAGTCGAGAGATAATGAAAGCATGGATGATGGTGGCCAGATCCGAGTCTGAGACATATGGCTGCAGTCGTTGCACCAGATGTAGTTGGCAAAATGCTCCCTTCGCCACAGTCTCCACCTGACAATCCAGGCGAGGCTGTGTGTCAAGGAGCACCCCCAGACTACGAACCTGAGCGGCCAAAGGGGGGCAGACCCCGCCAATGATGGGACCACCACCCCCTCAGCCCTCCCCACAAACATCACCTCCGTCTTGTCAGGATTTAACTTCAGACGGCTCACCCTCATTCAGTCCCCCACAGCTGCCAAGTACCGAGTAAGTACCGAGATTGCCGGACCTGGATCACTCAAAAATGAGAGGTAAAACTGCGTATCATCGGCGAATTGATGATGTTGCACGCTGAAACCTCTCATGATCTCACCCAAAGATTGCATATACACATTGAACAGGAGAGGGGACAGAACAGAACCCTGTGGGACTCCACACGTGAGATTCAGGGGAGATGATGTACATTCCCCAACAACCACCCGTTGCATTCTCCCTGCCAGAAATGAGCGAAGCCATTCAAGAACAGTTCCGTCCACCCCGGCCCAGTCCCGCAGCCTCGTCACCAACAACTCGTGATCAACGATATCGAACGCCGCCGACGGATTCAGTAAGATCAAAATTGTGGATCTCCCCTGATCTAATTCACGGCTCTGGTCATCAACCAAGGCCACAAGCGCAGTCTCCGTGCCAAACTCAGGGCAAAAACCAGACTGCGAGGGATCAAGAAAACCGACCTGGTCCAGGTACTCCTGTAACCACTGGGCCACCACCTGTTCAATAACCTTCCCGAATAACCTTCCCTAAAACGGGAAGGTTAGAGACTGGCCGATAGCTGGCCGAGGAATCAACACTCAAAGATGGCTTCTTGAGTAGAGGCCGTACCACTGCCTCTTTAATACGGCTCGGTACCCTTCCCTCCCTAAGGGAGGCACTGATCACCCCCGCCAGCAACAGACCTAATGTCTCCCAGTTGGCCTTCACCAGCCAGGATGGGCACAGATCTAATTCACAAAAGGTGGCCCGGACTGTCCCAAGAGCATACGCCGCATCAGCAGGCGACACCCACTGAAACTGATCCCACAGCCACCGACAGGGTGGGGCTTCCTGTACCTCTAATTCATCCACTGTCATTAATGCAGCATCGAGATCATGGTGAATCTGAACGATTTTATCTGCGAAAAAGTCAGCAAACACGTCAGAGCGGGTACTGGAAAATTCCAGTTCCAGGCAGAGAGAGGCCAGACTGACCAGCCCCTGTACCACCCAGAAAAGCTCCGCTGGATGTGACTTCGCAGACGCAATAAGGGTAGCAAAGAACTCTTTCTTTGCTACCCATATTGCAACAGCATACGCCCTTAAACTGGCTTTATGCTGCAATCAGTCAGTTTCAGCACGAGTTCAACGCTACCATCGTTCCAACCGCTGTCCATCCTGCTTCATTTGGCAGAGGTCCTCCGTGAACCACAGCACCCCCTGCCGTCGGCTTTCTGGAAGCAGACGCTTGGGAGCCGTTCGGTCGATAGCCTCAGCCAACAAGTTATCCCAGAAGGCAACGAGGTCATCGAGTGAACGATCATCAAGATCAGATGGTATTTCCCCTAGAGCATTCCGGAACCTCTTTGGTTCCATAAGTCTCCAGGGGCGGACCCAACGAACTGGTCCTGTACCCTTCCGGGGGCAGACATGCGCCAGGAGACTAGTCCGGAGGAGGTAATGATCCGTCCACAAGGGTAAAACCATTACATCCCGCACCTCACCTCAAGGCCGGTGCAGAACATCAGGTCAAGGGTATGTCCTCTCTCATGCGTCGGGCCCTTTACCCTCTGAGACAGTCCCATGGTTGTCATGGCATCCATGAACTCACGTTCTGCTCCCCACAACCCGGCATCGGTGTGGATATTGAAATCCCCCAAGACCACAGTCTTCGGGGATCGCAAGACCATCTCAGATACCAGTTCTGCTAGAGTGCATAGGGATGCTGCGATACAGGTAGGTGCACGGTATACAAAAAAGCAGCCCTAATCTGTCTCCTGCCAAATCGACCATGAGGTGGACCCCCCTCCATGCCCGAAATGGTCTGCACCCGATACCGCCTCACAGTCCAAGTATCCTTAAGGGTGTAAATAAGCATGTGGACAAGAGAGACCCGGTAGATATAGTGCACCTGGATTTCCAGAAAGCATCTGATAAGGTCCCACATAAAAGAGCCTTGAGAAAATTAAAAAGTCATAGGATAGGAGGTAGTGTCTTACTATGGATCAGTAACTGGTTAAAGGATAGGAAGACAAGAGTAGGACTAAACGGTCAGTTTTCACAATGGAGAGATGTAAAAACTGGTGTGCCCCAGGGATCTGTATTGGGACTGGTGCCGTTTAATGTATTCATTAATGATCTGGAAAAGGACGTTAAGAGTGAGGTGATCAAATTTGCAGATGACACCAAGTTATTCAAGGTAGTTAAAACACAGGCAGACTGTGAAGAACTGCAACAGAATCTTACGAGATTGGGTGCCTGGGCATCTAAATGGCAGATAAGATTTAATGTGAACAAGAGCAAAGTGATGCACATAGGGAAAAATAAACCAAACTATGAGTACACAATGCTGGGTACTAAGCTAGGAGTTACCACTCAGGAAAAGGATCTGGGAGTGATTGTGAACAATACGCTAAAATACTCAGCCCAGTCTGCAGCAGCAGTCAACAAAGCAAACAGAATGTTAGGAGTTATTTGCAAAGGGATAGAGAATAAAACCGAGCATGTCATAATGCCTCTATACAAATCAATGGTGCGACCACACCTGGAATATTATGTGCAGTTCTGGTCGCCCCATCTCAAAAAAACATAGCTAAACTAGAAAAGGCACAAAGAAGGGCAACGAGAATTATAAAGGGTATAGAATGGCTTCCGTACAAAGAGAGGCTTGACAAGCTGAGTCTCTTCAGCTTAAAGAGAAAACAGAGGAGACATGATAGAGGTTTATAAAATCTTGAGTGGTGTGGAACGAGTAGATAGGGGACAGTTATTCACCCTCTCAAATAGTACTAGAACTAGAGGACACTCCATGAAACTAGCTGCCAGCAGATTTAAAACAAATAAAAAGTAGTACTTTTTCACTCAACTCATAACTCAACTTCTGGAATTTGTTGCCAGAGGATGTTGTCAAGGCCAGTAGTATAGCTGGGTGTAAAAAAGGGCTGGATAAGTTCTTAGAGAGTAGGTCCATTAATGGCTATTAACCAAGTAGCTTATGGGATGAACTTCTTACAGTCAGGAGCTGGTAGTGAACAACAGGGAATGGATTGCCCATTGTGACTGTTAGTTCTTCTCCCATGCGATCAAGATTGGCCACTGTCGAAGGACAGGATGCTGGGCTTGATGGACCATTGGTCTGACTAGTATGGCACTACTTATGTTCTTAGGTTCTTAAATTGTCCAGGAGGCATATATACAGTCCCCTGAAACATATACTTAATCTTCAGAATAAATGTAGTCTTAGAATCTTAGAGGTGAAAGGTACCTCAAGGGTCATCTAGTCCAACCCCCTGCTTTGATGTAAGAGGACTACAGCGATCCCTAGCAGAGCATATGTCCTCAGAGAGGGAGTCCCAGACATAAGACACAGCAAGGGAGAAGGAGCAGAGATGGTTTAAGGAGCAGGAGACTTGTGGAGGGTCCAGGGTGGTGGCAGGAGAAGCAAAACTTCTGGATGGGAACATAAGCAGGAAATGAGTGCAGAAAGATAGGGAGGAGCAGAGCCACAAAAAGCCTTGAAGTTGAACACAAGAAGTTTTTGCCAGATGCAAAGGGGGAGAGGGAGCCAGTAGAGGTAACAGAGATGGGGTTGAATATGATTAAAGCAGCAGGTGAGGTGGATGACCTTGGAAGCAGGGTGCTGAATAGAAATGGTCAAGATGAGAGTGGGGAAGGTCAGTGAGAAGGTGGTTACAGTGGTTTTAAGGGAAGAGAGGACTCGAGCATGGACTAGAGTTTTGGCAATGGAAGCAGTAAGGAAGAGACAGATTTTATCACTGTTCTGCAGAAAGGAGCATTTGGTTGTAAAAGCTTTCATAGAGCCATTTCAAAAAACATCTATGAAGTTTTTTATTTAAAGATGTGGGGCTTGAGTAGTTACAGCTAAGATGAACCCTGAAGGTCTGGTTCCTTTAAAAGTTCTGAATAAATACAGATAACCCATGCCGAGATAGGTTCCCAAAGTGTACTGTACTTTCACAAAGTACCACAGTGTCTCTCCAAGTTTTTTTGTTTGTTTTAAAAACCCACAGACACAGAATGCTCTCAATGAACAAATACCTCCTGGATCCAAGTGTACCAAATTGTCCAACACAGAATTCTGCATTTGGAAGCCACATCGGGTGTTGGTAAGCAGACCATTCTTCTCTAGATACAAGAAAGCACTGACCATACATTCCATCACCTTAGAGATTAAACAAGTCAATACGATCAGGTAAAAAGTAGGGTCCTTGGGATCAGACCCAGACATAGAAACAGGAATAGCAATGGCTGTATGCCACAGCTCCAGAATCTCTCAGTTCTGCCAGACCCAGTTGCACAGCTGTAACAAGAGGCCAAGAGTGGCAGGAGACAGATGTTGCAGCTTCCCATAGTAAATGTTGTTCAGTCCTGCAGCAGAGTTGACAGCTAAGTGCAATTTGGTGTGGAGCCGACATCTTAAACAGACGGATGTGGTTTTCATGCTGCAGGGGACTCAAAAGCACAGTGGTGTCTCCTTTTCCCTATATTTAATGGCAATAAAGTCAGCAAAGTAATTGGCTGAGCTAAAGTAATGCAAAAACACTTTCTACAATGGCATCAACGATCCTGGTTTCTGAAGACAGGGATGGAGTGTGATGCGCAGTACGCAGAAAGTTTCCAAAATTTATCCCAAACCACTTTGAGCTAGTGACACTGAAAATCTCCAAGACATAGCAGATCCAAGACTACTACTTAGTCTGGTGATGAACGTGGAGGGCCAAAAGATTTAGCTGCATCGGATAAGGACGGAAAACATACCAGACTCACTTCACTGCTTTCTGTACCTTATCGCAGTCAGAGTTCCATCATGGTCTGGGATAGCATGGAAAGGACACTAAGGTGTGTGGGATGGATCAGAGAGTTGCCTAAATGATACAGTCCTTAAGCCCATCCAAAAAGGTGTTGATGTTTCCTTGTGCAATAGCAGCCTGCTGCACAACTGCAAGGCTCTAAAACATGGCCCAGTCTGCCTTGACCAGCTCCCAATAGGGCAGTTGGCCTGAAGACCACCCACTCCCACTGATATCCAGCAGGAGAAGGGGGAAGTATTCACTTCTTCCAGGTGAGTAACTGAACGCCGAAGAGAAGAGATAAATCTAATTAAACAAAAGAAACATCAATGGTGGTGCAAATGTGAGAACGGAAATACACTGGACAATAAGATCAGTATCAGAGATGAATTGTTCCATGATCTGGATGTTCGGGGGCCTATCTGCTGATCCCCAAACCCCCGAAGTAGGAACAATGGTTGCATCTGGAAGATCGAATTGTGTTTGGAGGGGGGTAAACAGAGCACAGCATAAGCAAGTCCTAGAGGAACAGTCAAACAGTCACAGCCTGAAGAGGTATAGACAAAGGAACAGGGGGGAAAAGACTGCCATTCCTGACCAGGGTGGCTATGATGGCTGGGATCAGTCTAGATGTTATCTGGGCTGGTGCTACTGGGGCTGTCCATGTCAAGAGTGCAGACGTGTTTGGAGGGGGGTAAGTGCTATCCAAGACTGCAATGCCACCTATTAAATCAGTGCCTTGTGTTGGTATGTCTGATGCAAGCTGGAGTGACAGTGGTGCCACTTGCATTGGTCAAGATTGAAGGTAGAGACACTGGCTGTCCGGTCATGGGAGACACTGGCTGTGCAGCACCATTGGGATTTTGTGGCATGGAAGGCACTACTGTTGCCGACACTGAAGGTTACATCCAGACCAATGCCAGAGAATCACAGAATCTTAGAGTTGGAAGAAACAGCAGAAGTCAATTAGTCCAACCCCCTGGCTCAGTGCAGGAAGTCTAGAGCGACAGCATCCCTGACAGGTGGCCACCCAGTCTCTGTTTGAAAACCTCCAGCGAAGGAGAGCCCACCACCACCCTAGGCAGTCTGTTCCACTGTCGAGCAGCTCTTACCGTTAGGAAGTTCTTCCTAAAGTTTAGCCAGAATCTGCTTCCTTGTAATTTGTGCCCATTGGTTCTAGTCCTGCCCTCAGGAGCAACAGAGAACAATTCTGCTCCATCTCCTATGTGACAGCCCTTCAGATATTTGAAGACAGCTATCAAGTCTCCCCTTAGTCTTCTCTTCTCCAGGCTAAATGTACCCAGCTCTTTCAGCCTTTCCTCACAGGACTTGGTTTCCAGACCCCTGACCATCTTTGTCGCTCTCCTCTGAACCCGTTCCAGTTTGTCAATGTCCTTCTTAAAATGCGGTGCCCAGAACTGGACACAGTACTCCAGATGAGATCTGACCAGCACAGAATAGAGTGGAAATATTACTTCCTCGTGACCTGGACACTATGCTTCTGTTAATGCAGCCTAAAATTGCATTAACCATTTTGTTCCAAGAGTCAGATTATAGCTTGTTTGCCAACACTCCAATGAGCTGTTGCCCCCATGAGATAGAGACTGTGGAAGATGGTGTTAAGTACTATTTAACTGGAGGTGCTGGTAGGCAATACTGTCCCAATAACAACCGACATGGTGGGAGAATAGCCCTGTCCAAGGCATACACTGTGGGAGACTCTCTCAAGTCTCTACCACTGACTAGAGCAACAGGTGGCTGCTAAATTCATGGCTGCAAACAGATGAAGGTAGAACTGGCATTTTTTAAGCTTGCCAATTTAATATATATATTTTTAAAATAAATTTGCAGCTGCCATATCAGAGTGTTGATAAAAGAATCCAGGACTGAAGAGGAGTGAAAGGTATTATGAAAAGAAGCAGGATGAGGTGGAACCACCCTGAGATTTTTGTTGTTGTTTGGTTTTTTTAATTTGTGGTGGGGTTTTTTGTTTATTTATTTTTAAAGTTTGCTCTAAGTTTGTATGTTGGGGGGGGGGGGGAACTAGCTAAAAAAGAGAGAGAATTAAACATCTAACTATTCAAACTACTGACAGGGTTTGGGGAGAATCACTAAAAAGATTGTTCCCCCATTTGGCAGGTGGAAGGAACTCGAGTAGAGTTCTCTGCCCCCTCACCTGAGCATACCATTGAGCTCATGCTGCGAGGGGAGAGAGATTAATCTCCCTCCAGGAGAACTGCTATTAGAATGTTCTGGACCACTCCCTGCACAGGTACAGATTGGAGTAACGCAAGTGGACAGAACCACTTAAATTAGAACCAAAGGGTTAGAAAGGTCCTTGAGGCAGGGTCTCCATACCAACAGCATCACAGATGGATGCTTGTTTGTCCCGCTGTTTTTTGAAAACATCCAAGGAAGGAGATTCTACAGCCTCCCTAGGCAGCCTATTCCATTTCCCAGCTTCCTCTTACAGTCGAGAGGTTTTTCCCAATATCTAACCAAAATCTTCCTTTCATCAATTTAAGTCCATTCTCTTTTGTTCGGTCTTCTGTGGCAATGGGTTGCAAGTGTTCTCCATCTTTTTGGTGGTGTCCTTTGAGAAAACTGCTGTCATGCACTGCCAACTCTGCACTTAGTCGTCTTTTCTCTGGCTAAACATACCCAATTCCCTTCAGGGTTTTTTTTTTATATGGCTTGCTTTCTAGCCCCTTTATCATCTTGGCTACTCTCTGCCAAATCCTCTCCAATCCACCAATCTCCTACTTGAAGTGCAGTGCCAAAAACTGAACATAATAATCCAGGTAAGCTCTCACAAGTAAAGTGATAGCATTATCTCGTATTGGATAGGATACCTCTATTAATGCAGCTCAAAATTTAATTTTTCTTTTTTGCAGAAGTATCACATTGGTGTCTCATGTTCTTTTGACTCATTTAGACCAACATGTGTCAAGTCAATAGGGACCGCCTCACCCTCCACGCCCCAGAGCGGCTCCTTCGGTCTGCTGGGGGTGACTTCTTGGAGGTCCCCTGTGTCACGCGGAAGGCCACAATGGAGAGGGCATTCTCGGTGGCCGAGCCTCGCCTTTGGAATTTCCTCCCGGAGGAAACTCACCTGGCCACAAGCCTTTTAACATTCCGGTGAGTTTGTAAAACCTGGCTGTTCGCCCAGGCCTTTGGGGAGAGGGGGGAAGGGGGGTTAGGGTTTTTATCTCCATCCTACCCTTATTTATTGTTTTATTTTGTCCTAAGCCCGGTTTTGATTGTTTATATTATTAAGATTGTTTTAAATTTTATATTATTGTATTTTTTATGCTTTTCAAATTGTTAGCTGTGCCGAGCTGTTTTCAGGAGGGGCAGGATATAAATTGATTAAATAAATAAATATGGTTAGAGTTAGAATTTTTCAAAATTGACTTTGGTTCATCTTAATTTATTGGGGAAGAAGAAATTGATTTTCTATCCGATGTAAAACTTTGAAATTTCATTTTGCAAAACAGCCCATGTTATAGATCATACGCACATTATATCAAAATGAGGTTAGCCTCCTTTTCTTTGTAATACTCACTACAAAAGAAAGAGACAGGGTTTTTTCCTAAAGAAAAAAGAAAATCAACTCTCTCATCAGCTCTTTACTCTGAAATGCCAGTATCGCCTGAATTGCCTTCACACAAGTCTTGTCCTTCAGATAGATCATGTTTACTTTTTTATAAATGCCCAATTAGAAACAAAAATAAAAACACAAATACCTTAGGAGATACATGTCTGGGATTCCCAGGTGTTCCAGTTTTTCAGACTAGGGCCCTTCTTGCACCGACGCCTCCTGGCCCCCACCCCCTCGCACACATATGCAGGTGGGGGGGCGGGCAGCGGGGGGGCATCCGTGCGACCGTCGCGGTGGGTGGGGGTGCATGCATGCTCCTGCATGCCCCGGGCCCAACCCCCTGTAGGAATCAGCACTCCCGCACTCCACCCACCTCACCCCATCACCAATGCATGGAGCAATGGGAGCAACGGGCACCAATGGTGGATGCTCCATGCGTGGAGATGGGGGAGGTGGATGGGCGTCCATGTAATGGGCCACCCACCGCTGCGGCCTCCACTCATCCCCACCCCCCCGCGCCACCAGCCCATTTGAAAAGGGCCTATGTCACCCTCTGTATCCCCAGGTCTTCATACAGAATATTCGATATTTCTGCAGGACACACAGTTGCACTGAGTAGCAGTTAGGTTTCTGCCATTTTCACACCCACTTTAAGGATTCTGGTATTTTACATTTTAAAACTGGTAGACAAGACACTTGAACAGTCAGTGTTTGCCTGATCTAAGATCTAATAATCAATCAATTAGGTCAGTTCTGTTTTGTATGCTAACTAGGATCTTGAGTGTTGTTTAGATTTTTTTTAAAAATCTAATCAAACTAATCCTGCTTCTTTTTAGTCCAAATCAATATTACATACTAACAAATGATTTTTTTTTAATGTACATGGATTCACTCAGTTGACCCAAACTGCATAATACAACTGAGCAAGACAAACCACAATTAACACAGCCTATAAAATGTAAAATGAGGCTAATTAGTAAAACCTTTATAAAGGAAGCTAAAAAGAAGTCCTGAATTAAAAATCAATTGAATGCAAATTACATCTAAATTCTGTTTGCAAAGATACACACATCTTTCAGCTGTTTGATAAGAAAAGCAATACAAATCAAAAAGCATCAAGTCAAAGCATACACATCAGGCTCTCCGCCTGACGAAGAGCAGCCCTGGTGAGACCGAGGAGTCCAGCTTGCCGACGCGTAGTTAGGTTGCTAGGCAACCAGCGATGCAGCGTTCCGACATGCTGCCATCAGGGCAGCGCCAGGATCCACATGACTCTGGGGATGCTGCGCCACACACTTCCCAGTTTGCGGAACAGTCAGGGTCCCAGCTGCGGCAAAGCACGCAGCTAATGAGCCGCAGGGAGGTGAGATCTGGGGATGCGGGACCTCAGGGCAAGGCCTGGCAGAAGGACTCCTCCTTGCTGGTAATCATTTGAGAGACTGGCCCTGTGTGTTGACTTGGATTGTAGTGGAGTGCTGACTTAGAGAACTGAGCGAGTGGGTGTGACTGACGGATTGATGAGAGTGAGTATCTGAGAGTAGGAGAGCTGGTATGTGTGGGTGCTTGTAACAAAGTGTTTGAGAGTAACTGAGTGAGAACACCCCTTTCCCCCCCCCCCCCCACACACAGCGAGCAAGGTAGCGGTGTGCGGTTATCTCAGTTCCTTCCTCCCCCCTTGCCCCTCTTCACAGCACAAACCTGTCCCCTGGACCTAGGATCCCAAACACGAGCATTCCTTCCCGGTGGTCTTCCCTCGTTGAGAGTGTGAGTAACCCCTACCTTGCATCCCCCATCCTCCCCTGAGACCTGCTCTCTCCGCCCAGTGATGATCTGGGTTGCTCTCGGTTCCCAAGAGAAAGCCCCAACACGATCCTGAGGGTACTTATTTCCCAAGGGTGCCCCGTCGAGACAGGAGTAAGAGCAGGAACTTGTCCCCCGTACCTCAAACCCCCTCCATGTGACCTAACAACACACGGACAGGTATTAGTTGTAACAAGTCTATGCACCTGGTGGATGTACAGTACTATATAATTTTATTATTAAACTTAAATGCACAGCCACTCTCCATTATAAACAGGGGACTGCTAAAGTCCCGATTTTGAGGAAACCGCTTGAGCTACGTTGCTGAAAATTTATCTATGGCTATAAGTTGTGAGGACCATCATATGCACAAAGTTTGAAGAAGATCCATCGAGAAAATAAAATGTTATGACTGTTTAAACGTTCATTGGCTGTGGTCAAAATGCACAGCATCCTCATGATTCTGAATCATCAATATCTCCTCCCCCTGGATGGGTTAAGCCTCCAAACGTCACAGGATTGCAGCATGAGATCAATAACAAGTGCTTCTGAAATAGGATAGTAATTGGTGCAGCCAAAACGGAGTTATTACTGAATTTTAAAAATCGGTTCTGCAAGCTTGCACATGTGCAATAGAGCAGCTGCTCACTGGCAAAACACTGCTTGGTTCTGCAAGCTCGCACATGCTCAGTTGAGCAGCTGCTGACCTGAAAGTTACATAACTCTACTTTTTAAAATCACACAATTTTATGAGAAGGCAGCTCCGTCACAAAGAGTTTAAGCTCCAGTAAATTTCATGTCAGTTACAGAGCGCCCCGGCTCCCAGAGAGGACAGAGGCGCTGTGTAACTGACATGAAACTGACTGGAGCTTAAACTCTTTGTGACGGAGTTGCCTTCTCATAAAATTGTGTGATTTTAAAAAGTAGAGTCATGTAACTTTCCTTATGCTGACTCGCACATGCGCTTGACCAGCTGCTGACGGGCAAAACAGAGCATAAGGAAAGAGACATTTTTAAAATCACGTAATTTTCCTTATGCTCTACTTTTAAAAATCATGTGAAATCAGTATCTCCTCCCCCAGATGAGTTGAGCCCCCAAACTTCACAGGATTGCAGCATGAGATCCAGGGGCGGCCCCTCCCCCAGGGCGTTGGGGCAGACACCCCCCAACCTCCCCAAGTCCTTCAGGGGTCCCCCCCATGCTTGCTGGGGAGTCCCCAGCAAGCCAGAAGATGCTCCTCAGCTGATCCAGCGCAGCGTCAATTTCCCCGCTTATCCCAGGCTTTGATCAATCAATCAATGGGTTTATTAAGCGTGACCGAAGCCATTGCTGGGACATACAAACATACTAATCACAGGTAACCATACAACATGCCAAATACAACATATAACATATTACTCCAACCGCCAACCATCTTTCTACCATCCAACCCCCAAGCCTGGGGCACTATAAATTCTAGGAACTGAGCCCTTCTTACCAAGGCGGCTGTCAAAACTTTGCCACCCTACCTGTAAGCTCCTGGTTGGAATTACTGAGCATAGCCTCCTTTAGCCTAAGCTCTGATCTCCCTGGGTACAAAGTTAGCCAGGTGGCCAGGTATGCCGTCCGCTGGGGGTCGTACAGGTGACATTTGCATAAAATATGTTCAGTTGTTTCAACCTCCAGCTGATCGAACGGGCACAATCTCTGGTGAAACGGAATTCCTGCCAGTCTGCCTACCCACAACTGAGCTGGAAGGGCATTAAACCTGGCAGCTGAAAGGAGCCACTTTTCCCTGGCCGTATAAACTCATGGCCAGATGGCCAGCCAAGTCATCAATCGGGGGGGGCCATCGCCAAATATCCCACAATATGTGGGGAAATTGACACCTGGGCCCTCTCTTCCTGGAGACTGACATCCTTCCACCTATTCCTTAATATAATCCCAGCTACCTCCGGGTCCCTGTCTAAAAGATACTCCCAGGGCAGCCCCAGCCTGGCCATTTGCTTCTCGATTAGCAGGGTCCACTGGCTCTGGTATTTATCATCATAAAGGTAGGGGAGTAACCCCTTCCGCTGGGGGTTGGCAAGTTTTATCCGGATTACGCCCAGCTCCGCTGTCCTGCCTCTAGGCGGATGGCAACTCCCAGGGTCCCCCCCGGAGCCCTAAGCAGTGTCCTTAGGAAAAGAGATTGGACTCTGTCCAAATGGGCTGGAGCAAATGGAGCCCACAATTCAGCCCCAAACAGCGCCTGGGCAGTTGATTTTGCATTAAATGCCGGAGGGCCATGGTATACTCGGTTTTCCCAGAAATCAGAAAAAATCTGCGAATGGCGAAGGCAGAATGTTTTGCCACCGCTATTGCCCCTTGTATAAGCTTTTTCCAGGCCCCTATAGCCTGGAAGAGCATCCCCAGTAAATAGAATCAAAGATTACCATGATAAGGAAATACAGGCTTGCTTAGCTTCAGTGGCAGTGGGGGATAGGACAACAATGGCTGCTGTCTCTTATACACATCTATTCTCCCTACAGTAAGCAGCGAAGGCATCCAACTGCCTGCTTAGACCCTTCCTGGTCTGGGAAAGTAGGGCAAGATCATCCGCGAACAGCAGGCACCCAACATAGCGTGAGGCTAGATGAGGTGGAAAAAACTGGGGTAGGGCCATAAGGGGTACCACATCATTAATGAACAGATTGAAAAGAGCGGGCGCGAGCACACAGCCCTGTCTGACCCCTTATCTTACTGCTACCCACTCTGTGATGTGGCCCTGAGGGTCCAACCTGACTGCCAACTTGGAATTGGCATACAAGCGTTGGATCAGGCCCAAAAGTCTAGGTACTAGTCCTAAATCTGTCAATTTGGCCCACAGACGCCTCCTGTTGACTAAGTCAAAAGCCATTCTTAAGTCCAGAAAGGCCACATAAAATTTCCTGTTACATGTCTTATACTTTTTGATCAAGTGGCACAGGGTCAGGCAATGGTCGGTAGTCGATCTTCCCCGCTGAAACCCTGCTTGCTCCAGGTACATCACCTCCTGCCCCTCACACCACATTGTAAGTATGCCCAAAAGATGTTTGGCGTACAACTTGCCTATAGAGGCAAGCAAACTGATTGGTCTGTAGTTCTCGGGTAAGTTACTGTCCCCCTTCTTATATATGGGGACCACAATGGCCTGGGCCCAACTAGAGGGAACCCGGCCCGACCGATCGATGGCCGTAAAAAGAGGCGCGAGCATAGGGACCCACCACTCTCCGTATGTCTTTAAAAAATCTATAGGGATAAGATCCCATCCCGGGGACCAGGCTTTGATTACATTGTAACTCTCCAGCTACAGAGCAGGATGAGTCATGTGTAAACAAACCCTGGAACTCTGCAAGGGGAGGAGGGGAAGGAGAGTCAATCATCCTCCTCGTACTGGGCTGCTTCCCCCCGCCCCCCAGCTTTCCACTCACTGGCCAGAGAGCTAAAGGGAGGCAGGGACTTAGAGAATGTCTCCAAAACCCTCAGAAAGCATGCGCTGGGCGTCGACCCAGAAACACACTGCTTTCTGGGGGATTGGGGAGGGAGGTGCTTGTGCTCCTTGGCTGGGTTCCTATGGAGAAACCCAGCCAATCAGCAAGGCTTAGGGGGCGTGTCCGGGCACCTTTTCAAAATGCTCTGGCCATCTCATAGCTGCTTTTTCTCCCCCTGGCCCCTCCTCTACCAGAGTGGGAGGAGGAGGGGAAAGATCGGACTCTTCCCTGCTCCTCCCTCAAGGTTCACTAGAAGGGAGGGGAGAGAGATTGGAGTCAGACTACAGAGTGATCAGACGGTCTCATCCCTTCAGAAACCTGGTAAGTTTTGAAAAAGCAAATCCCCTGCTCTGATCTCCTGTGCATTGTTTGTTTGTGCTTTTAATCTTTTGTTCTCTTCAATCCCTCCCCACCTTGGGGGGGGGAGAGCTTGTACTGCAATGGATGGTTTTTCTGCCTGAGTTTGGATTTTTATTTATTTATTATTTATTTAGTAGATTTCTATACCGCCCCATCCTGCACAGCAGCTCGGGGCGGTCTGTGACGGTTGCAGCAACAAGCATGTCCAGACCCCTGCTAGTCATGTGCTTTTTCTGGTTTGTGTGTGTGGGGTGTGTGGATGTGGTGAGAGACTGGGGATGTGGGGCTGGAGGAGGGGTACAGAGGAGTTTGGGTTGCAGATAGGGGGTGCTTGGGGTAGCTTAGCTAGGGTGCTGAGGGACTGGGGTGCAGGGAGGCCATGCTGGGGGTTTGGGGTGCAGGGAGGTGATGCTGGGCGTGACTGTGGTGGAGGTGTTTGGGATGCAGGGAGGTGATGCTGGGGGTGACTGTTGGGGGTTGATGGGTTTGGGGTGCAGGGAGGTGATGCTGTGGGG
>QEPC01012510.1:4052357-4067319 GCA_003113815.1 Sphenodon punctatus
CCCCCGCCCCAGCTCACCCCCCCGCAACATCCCGAGCCCCGACCTGCTCTCTGCAACCCTGTCCCCTAGCTGCCACCACAAAACCAAGAAATTAACCAAAACAAAAAACTTAAGTTTAAAAAAACCTTAAATGCACAAGAATATTCTTAAAATACAAAAAAAACCCAAATTCAGTACAATTACAATTCAAAAAACCTTCCACTCCATACATTGCAACAAAACAAACACCAAAAAACATAGAAATTATTTCACAATTTGAACAATATTTAATATTTTATCCTCATCAACATAAATGTAATATACGTACTTAATTCCGTACCATACATACTTTTATTCATTTTTATCAATAACTAAACTTTCACATTTTTTCATTAAACTTTATCATAATTCGACAATGAACAATTTTTTCACACTTCATTAAGTCTCTGCTTTACATGTATACAAATTGTATACACTTCATACAATGAAGTGTTACAATCTGAGTATACGTAACATCATACAATTCATTCTACAGAATGGAGTTGCGTACAAACAGACTTAATGCACTGTGAAAAAATTGTTTGTTGTCGTTTTCCAGGTGACGTTGTCCAGGCGCCTGGACACCTGCCGGAAAGAAAAGCCGCGCTGAGCAACAGA
The DNA here is from genome assembly GCA_003113815.1 of Sphenodon punctatus. Lineage (NCBI taxonomy): Eukaryota > Metazoa > Chordata > Lepidosauria > Sphenodontia > Sphenodontidae > Sphenodon > Sphenodon punctatus. The sequence goes on from QEPC01012510.1 coordinate 4,052,994, forward strand.
CTGTGTGGAGTCGAGGCGGTCGGGGGCTGGAAGCAAGCCGCATATTGCAGCCGGGACTCTAGGGACCTTACCTGATCCAACGCGGAGCGGGGGTGTCGGCAGGTGAGGGCGGAGCCTCTTCACCTGCCGGAAAGAAAAGCCACGGTGTCTTGTTGGCGCAAGCCTAAGGGCGAGAGCACAAGGGCCGCTACCCTTGGGAGTCACCCTTGGAGCCGACCGGAGCATAGGAGCCCTCCCCCCTTTCTTGTGTTTATTTGTTTTTGTGCTCCTCCAGTTTGTTTGGTCCTCTTTCCACCTCTACGCCTTTTATTGCTTTGTTGCCGGGTTTTATAGTGGGCCCTTGTGTTCACTCTGATTCCAGAAACAGACTGTTACCTTCAATAACTGGTACCAGGGAAACTGGGGGCCACGAACGAGGGGATAGCTATGGGCTGTTACCCGACACTGTGATATTTACGATTCTGCCGTTTCCAACTAGAAATCTGCCACTCTGGGGTACCCCTTTAGATGTGGCAGAGCATCTAAGAACTCTTTTACGTATACTAATCACAAGAAATGATATTAGTGGTCTCGACCACTTATGTCATGTAAAGGGACATTGGATGGTAAAGGTGAGATTTAAATCTCACAATTTAGCGTCAACCATTTTTAAACATGAAGCTATGTTGAAATCAAGAGCAGTATTTATTGCCAAGACCTATGAGATAAGTAAAGATTTTTTGGGGGGTGGTACAGGATACAGGGCATAACAACACAGTCCCTGCCAGAAAGAAAGTTAGGCAGTCAGAGCTAGGCCTCGGGGCAAATAGGAGGGCTGTTCTAGCAGGAGAGGTCGGAAATTTAAATGAATTGTGTTTCTAAAAGCGTAAATAAACCTATTGATTTGATAGATCTTTCTGAGGAACAGGGGATGGAGTTTCAACCTCAGGAGGCCATTAGGTCTGCCACTAACAGTTCAAAGGGGGAGAAAACAAATTTCCACCAGGTAGAAGGAGTTTTGAGGTCCAATCAATCATTATTTATAAAAAATATGGGTATATTATATGATAAGTTAGAATCCATTCAAAAATCTATATTTTTTCCCCAGCAGAATGGGGATTTAAACAGAACAGGTACTAGAACTATTTCCCCTTCTGCATCTACACCAGTAGGGACATTGTTTGGCCATCAACACTTTTTGCATGCAACCTCCATTGAAATTACCCATTTATCAGAGACTAGCTTCCTAAATTCTACCCAGGGGGTCAACGAGTTGAAGTCGCACTCAGTGGCAGTTGGGAATTTGATTGGTAGCAAGCTACCCATATCTAAGCAGGGAGAGATAGTAGTGGGTAGCGGAAGTGATGTCCCCCCAACCGCTGAACCAATTTCTCGATCCCATAATGAAAGGATTCAAACACTAGAGGCAAAATCAGTTGATAAGAAGAGGACGGAGAGTCTTACCCAACCTCAAAATGTGAGTCAAGTAGGGAAATGACATCTACCCCTCCAGCTGGGGGTTGCGAAACTTTTAAGCTGAAACATAGCAGGTTGGCGGCACAGTATTAAGGATCCAGACTTTTGACCTTTTAATAAAGAATCAGATATAATACTTCTCCAGGAAACCTGGATGCTGGAGCCCTTTGAGGTTCATGGTTTTAGACTTTCTTGTGTAAATGCAGAGCCCTCAGTAAGGCAGGGTAGACCTAGTGGGGGCTCGGCACTCTTGGTAAAGGAGAGTAAGGGTAAGGAAATATTTTTGGTTTTGTCATATTTGGCATTTTTTGCCATCTGGAAAGTTACTCTACATCTTAATCTGGAACTACTGGAACTACTGATAATTTCCACTTACATACCACCAAATGGTTCCCCCAATTATGATGTTGAAATCTGGATAGTTATGGATAAATATGTACAAGATGCAATAGAGAACTATCCATGGGCAACGATGCTAGTGGGGGGGGGTGTTAATACCAGACTGGGAAACCCAAGTGGAAATAGGAACTGAGATTCCTCTAGCTTCTTGATGGTCCCTCCGCTTAATAATATCAGGTCCTCAAGAGACGTGAAAATCTGCTCTAGGGCTCCTAGATTACAAAAGTTTATAGTAAAGTGGAACCTGACAATTCTAAATGGCGCCATGGATGGAGACCTAGAAGGAAATTTCACCTTTCATTCCCCCCAGGGATCTAGTGTTCTAGATTATATATTAATCTCAGATTCTTTATTATTTGTAGTAGTAGAACTGCAGGTAATCCTCATCACATGATGGAACATTGCCACTAATTCTAACTCTATGTAATTTGGGTAGAGTTAGGGCGGAGCCTGTGAGAGTCGGTGGCAATATTCCACCTATGGTTAGGGAGGACCAGGTTGTAAGTAGAGCTCGGAAGAAATGGTCCCCCGAGGTGGAGGTGGCCTTCGCAGACGTGATTAAATCAGAATTAATGTCGGATCTTTGTTCATTGTTTTTTGGTCCCTCAATGGATAATATTTTTGAGGAAACTGTACGTGTAATAACTCCACTGCTATCTGAGGTTAAAAGTAGAAAGAAGGGTCTCATGCACCCCAGTAGGTTCGACTGGGAATGCCATAATTTAAGGGCTAAGTTGCAGAAGTTGTCTCGGAGGGTGAAAAATCATCCCTCTAGAGAGTCTTCAAGTTTGTAGACGGCACTATAAGTCTACTCTCTCAGCCAAACAATTGGCTGCTCAAAAATAACGGTGGAATGATTTGGTCATCACTGTTAAGACAAATAACTCTAGGTGATTTTGGAACTTAATAAAGAAAGCAAAAATAGGGAAAAAGGCCCAAAGTCTTCCCAGCCTATTGGCTAAAGTATGGGAAGACCATTTTAGGTCCTAGTTCACAAGACCAATAAACCTGGATACGAGGAGGTGGGTTTTATCCCCAGAACTTCTCCAGGAATGGCCCCGTCAGCCAGCACGAAATCACTGAGCTGATCGGCGACCTTAAGAACGGTAAAGCTCCGGGGGGGGGGGGAATTTCATCCCACCTGAACTAGTGAAGGCAAAACCTGAGTGGTGAGCGTCTATATTAACTCCCTTATTTACCCAGATTAATAATACTGGAGTTATTCCAAAAGCCTGGCATAGTAGTATTACTATTCCGTTCTTTAAGAAAGGTGATCCTGAGAACCCGCAAAATTATAGGCCTATAAGCCTCCTTTGCGTAATCTTGAAAATTTATTCCAAAATACCTTTTGGGTAACTGGCACAGTGGATGGCCAAATGTAATATTTTGGGTTTGGAACAAGCAGGTTTCAGAAAGGGGCAGTCAACTTCAGATCAAGTCTTTATTGTTTCCCAGCTGATTCATAAATATACAAATTCATGCAGGAAATCCTCCCTATACCTGTGTTTTATTGATCTCCAGACAGCTTTTGACTCAATTAATAAGGACAGACTGTGAGGGAAATTGAGCGCCTCCTCAATTGACTGATGTCTTTTGTATTTAATAATTCAGCTGTATACAAGCAATTCCCTTCAAGTTCAATATTCTCACGATTTGAAACTTACAAAGTCTATAAGGGTAGATATAGGAGTTCGTCAGGGGTGTATTTTGGCCCCTGCACTATTTAACCTATTCCTGAACAACGTAATCCAGAGCATTAAAAAAATACCATCCTCCTAGGTTAGGTGAGAGGCAGCTCCCTATCCTCCTGTATGCAGACGAGACAGTACTAGTATCAACCACACAGATTGGTTTGAGAAAGTCAATGGAGGGTTTTGCTTCTTATTGTTCCGAGGAGGGACTTTTAATAAACTATTCAAAGATAGTTGGTTACAGGACCAACAAAGAGGAAGCATAGGTGGGTAATGAACCAGCAGGAGATTGAATAAGTCCCCTCTTTCAAATACTTGGGAGTGACCATTGCAGCTTCTGGAAGCTGGAAACTTCATTATGAGGCAGTTTTCCAGCAGACCCGACGTGAAACCCAAGTAATTATAGGCTATTATTTCTCGAAAGGTGGGAAACTAGTTGAACCGGCTCTCCTTTTATTCAGGGCCAAAATAGTCCCAAAGATCTTATATGCCTTTCCAATATGGGGAATTAAATTTCTGGGACAACTCGAGAGGCTGCAGAATAAGTTCTTACGAGCTATCTTGGGTCTTCCTATATGTACCCCCAGGCACTGCTAAGGGCGGAAACATTTTCTCGCCCTTTAAAAACCCAGGCAGTAGTTGCGACACTGCTTTACTGGCTGAAGTTATCTGTCCCAAGCAGATGGAGCAGTTCATTAGTACGGGAGACGTGGAATAATAAACCTTTTCAAAAGTGGGTTTCGGGCATAAAAGATTTGCTCCACAACTTAGGACTCTCTAAGGAGTATTTCGCTCGGATGGACTACAAAAGAGTGCGAAATTTAATAAAGAACCGCGTCCTGGATCAGGAGTTGCAACAGGAGGAGTCTCTAGTAAGGGACCAGAAGGTAGTTCCCACTTTCTCTAGTATTTCTCCCTTAAAAAAAGATCCATACTACCTGATGAACTGGACGGATTGGCAGAGGCGGCAGGCCCGGACGCTATTTCGTCTAAGGGTATTTCCCTCAGCAGTCCTAGAGGGCAGGTACCGGGGGATCCCCCGTACTAAGCGAATCTGTCAATGTTATGAACTAGGAGCAATAGAATCGCTCCCCCATGTTATCTTTGAAAGTTCGTTGTATGTTAGATGGAGAGTGATGTATTTAAATAACGATGCTCTCCATTATCCATCCTGGCAGCATGACACAACACTTAAAAATTGTTTAGTGGCATTGATTCAGAATTATCTGTGCAAGGAGCTAACTTCTGCCTCCAGGTTTTGCGGTCTAAAAAACATTTAATTGAATATACATAATTAATTTGTTAAGCCAAGAAGTTCTGGCTTTTTTTTTTCTACCGGCTGCTCCATCTCCCTCCCCTTTTTTTTCTTCCAATGGAACAAATCATAGTATAATTCGATTGTAATATTGTTTTAAGTAGGGACCTAATTTAAGGATTTATTTGAACTATTCAAATTTGTTTGTTGTTTAAAGTGATTCCAATACGGATACTGTTAATAGTACTTGTATTGTATTGTGTGGATTTTGACCCCGTGTTGGATTTGGTAATAGAAAATGTAAAGGCCTTGGCCACAATAAACTTATTTGATTTGATAAAAATGAATAAAAGTATGTACTGTAAGAAATTAAGTACATATATTACATTTATGTTGATGAGGATAAAATATTAAATACTGTTCAAATTGTGAAATGATTTCCATGTTTTTTGGCGTTTATGTTTTGTTGCAATGTATGGAGTGGAAGGTTTTTTGAATTGTAATTGTACTGAATTTGGGGGGGGGGGTTGTATTTTAAGAATACTCTTGTGCATTTAAGGGTTTTTTTAAACTGTTAAGTTTTTTATTTTGGTTTAGTTTTAAAGCTCTATCCAGACAGATAAATGAAGTAATTATGTGGTGGTATTTACCGCAAAAATTAAATAATGGATATATTTCCAAACTGGGCGAGAAACAGAATAGTGAAAGCTAAAAGCACAAATATCAAAATTTTCACATTTACTGTCATATAGTATTTCAGCAATTAAGGGGAGTCCAAGGGCGGGGTGGGGGCTGAAGGTGTGGGGGGGGGGGTGTCTCCATCCCTCACCTGCCTCTGCCTGCTAGTAGTGCTGCAGCAGCAGGACACAGATTCAACTGGGAGATAAAGGCTGTTTGTTTACAAACAACTCCTCCCCATGTGAGTGATCAGAAGGTTGTTGCCGTGTAAGGAAGGTTCTTCGAGATGGCATCTAACATTCTCACAACTGGGTTCTGCATGCTCACCCTATTCAAATCATAGACCACGTGATGGTCTCGGGCTCCTCTAGTATAAAAAGCACTCTTCCCCTCAGAATGACAGTTCCTTCCAATCCTTTCTAGGAATATAAGAAAAAAATTCCATGCGGGGCTGGAAAGGTGGTGTTCCAAGTATGTTCGGAGCCATCTCGAAGAATCTTGTTTACAAGGGAGCAACCTTCTGTTCTTCTTCGAGTGGCTCCTCACAAGCTGTTTTTGCATGGCTCCACGGGGTGGTGAGTCCATGGGTGTGTCCGGCCACACACGCATCCCCACTCACCCCCCACTCATTCACACCCAAGGAGCAACCACCGTTTTCCCCAGCTGCTCTGTGCGTGGGGACGAGCGGGGGGTGAGTGGGGATGCGTGGAAGGCTGGAACGCACACGCACCCCCCATGGATGCATGTGCCATGTCATTCACACAGGGCTCCCCCACCCATGAACACAGAGAAATCTGCGTGTTCATGGGTGGGAAAGGCTCATGTAAAAAGGGCCACATTCTCACAACTGTCTGTTTTATACTATCTTAAGTAGGAATTTAGGATGTAAAGCAATATCTATTATTTGGAAAATCTGCAAATATGGTTCTGAGATTATATTAAGGCTGCTATTTCACAAACTCTTCTTAATGAAGTTATTGCTAACAGGAATGCTGTCTTCAAACCCCCACCCCATCACCAGTTCATTTGCACCCCCCCATATAATCAAGTGACGCTGCTCGGGGGGCGCAAATGAACTGGTTATGGGGGGGCAGCGTGAATTGATTATGGGGGCATAACTGAATTGGTTATATATTATACGTCTCTTTTCATGGCATAATACGCTTAATCGGCTGGCTGAATTTTGGGTGTCTTGTGTGTTTGATAGCAACGCCCCCAGGTCACCGAACCGGGCGACACCCCCTAGGCCCGCCGGCAGGACACAAAGAGGGTGAGAGCATGTGTGTGTAGTGTGTGATCAATTTGAATGAATGTGTGAGATAAGAGCATTTGTGTACTGTGTCTGAATCGCTGTGTGTGATCAGTTAGAATGAGTGTTTGCGAGGTGAGCGCATGTGTGAGAATGAGTGCGTGACCTTTTACACGAGACGTACCCACGCAATGGCATAGGTGGGTGTGTCTTGCTGTGTAACACGCACCTCCACCCCTGCACAGAGAAACCTGCAAAAGAACAGGTTGTTCCATGTGGGGGATGGGTGAGCACCTGTGTGCAGCTGCAGTGTTCTTGTATCTGGGGCCAGTTTATGCTATTAAGTTTCAAAAGAAGGGCAAATTACCTAGACAAAAAACCTTCGGTTTAAGAAGTTTGTTAAGACGGCAATAAAAAATTATGACTTAACTGAAATTAAACTGTACACATTCCTCATCACGTATAATTATTGTTCAGTTACCATAACACACATATGCAGTTTAATTTCAGTTAAGTCATAAGTTTTTATTATTAATGAATGAGAAAAGAAAAATGTACAGATTGGTCCGATATTTAATAAAGTTGCCTTAACATACAATTTACTGTCATGTTAACGTTTGAGTATAATTTGTAATGCCGCCTTAATAAGTTTCTTAAACCGAAGGTTTTTGTGTGTGTGGGTGAGTGTGTGTATACACCCACACCCACACACACACCCCTTCGGTTTAAGAATTTATAGATATATAGATTAATAGATATTACATACATTTATTTGCAAATCCCTCCTCGCTGGAACATTTCCCTTGCAGCCACAATCTTTGTCCGTTACATGCCTAAAGGAATTCTATCAAAATTATTTTAAATTCCTCAGTACACATAACTACATACAGTCTCTCTCTCTCTCTTCACTCAATCCCTTCAGCGGGGGGAGGGGGAGAGGTATCTCAGAGAGGAAACAGAAAGACAGCGAGGGGGGGACCATTCCGCCCAACTCCCCATCATTCCAGCTTCTCCTGGTGGTCTCCTACCCATCATTCCACCCAGCCCCTCATCACTCCAGCCACTTCGTGTCCTCATACTTCTCATACCACCCAGCCCCGTCATCCCAGCTGCTCCAAGTGGGTTAAGAGGAAGAGTCCTCTCATGGATTGATAGCTGGTTAAAAGATAGGCAACTAAAAGGTAGGAATAAATTATCATTTTTCAAGTTAGAAAAAGGTAGACAGTGGGGTGCCTCAAGAGTCAGTACTAGGATCAGTACCGTTTAACGTATTTATTAATAATCTGGAAAAAGAGGTAAAGAATGAGGTGGCTAAATTTTCAGATGACACCATCCTAAGTTACTCAAGATAGTTAACACCCAGGCAGACTCCGAGGAACTATATTTATATTCACATTTGATACCCCGCCCCATCCTACCATCAGCAGCTCTGGGCGGCTTACATAATAAGAAATAAAAACACAGCAGAACAGACTACCATAAACATTCATCAGCAGTTAAAATGTGTGTCAGTATCATGGATAAAATCCCCTCCCCAAAACCAACCCACTCCTCACTCTTCTCCCTCACCAAACGCCTGCTGAAACAGCCAGGTCTTACATTTCTTGTGAAAGGAGGGGAGATCCAGGGACAGACATACATCTGCTGGGAGGGAATTCCATAGCCTCAGGGCAGCCAATGAGAACACCCTCCCCATCATCGCCACCCGATGCACACAGGGGACTTCGAGGAGAGCACTCCTAGTCAATTGCAGGGACTGATCCAGAAATTTGGGGGGGGGAGGGTGTGTGAAGCGGTCTTGCAAGTAAGCAGGGCTCAGACCATATAGGGCTTTATAGGTCAAAACCAACACCTTGAATCAGGTCAGGAAGACTATAGGCAGTCAGTGCAGCAAGCAAAGCACAGGTGTTATATGCTCACGGTGACCCATCCCCGTCAGGAGGTGGGCCACCACTTTCTGCACCAGCTGCAGTCTCCAGACCATCACCATGGGTAGCCCCATGTAGAGTGCATTACAGTAATGCAATCTTGAGGTGATGAAGGCATGGATGATAGTGGCAAGGTCAGAGTCAGAAATGTATGGCTGCAGCCGTCGTACCAGATGCAACTGACAGAACGCGCTCCTCACCACAGATGCCACCTGGACATCCAAGTGGAGCTACGAATTGAGGACAACTCCCAGACTACGAATCTGAGGGACCAAAGAGGGACAAACCCCATCAATGATGGGGGGTCTCCACCACCCCGAGTTCCCCTATCCCGCCCACCAACATCACTTCCGTCTTGTCAGGATTCAACTTCAGACGGCTCACCCTCATCCAGTCCCCCACAGCCGCCAAACACCGCATAAGCACCAAGACTGCCGGGTCTGGATCCACTGAAAATTTATTTATTTATTTTATTTTATTTCATGGCATTTTTATGCCGCCCCCTCATGCCCACGGCATCTCGGGGTGGCTAACAATAAAATACATTAAAACCAACATCACTTTTAAAATAATTTTAAAAACCCCAACCCTAACCCTACCCTCCAATTCTCCAAATTCCCCACCCCACCAATCTCCCCCATTTACCCCTCCCTCCCCCACTCCCCTCCAAAGGCCTCCTGGGCGAACAGCCAAGACTTGCATGCCCGCCGAAAGGCAAGCAGGCCCGGGGGCTTCCTTTGGAAGAGAGTTCCACAACCGTGGTCCAACCACCGAGAACACCCTCTATGGTGGCCCCCCACCTTACATGGGGGACCTCCAGATAGGTGCCCCCAGTGGATCGGAGGGTCCGTCCTGAGTCACGGAAGGTGAGGCGGTCCCAGAGATAAGAGGGGCCGAGACCGTATAGGGCTTTGTATACCAATACTAGCACCTTGAATTTGGCTCGGTACGCTATGGGCAACCAGTGCAGAGAACAGAGCACTGGTGTAATGTGCTCATGGCAACCCATCACCGTAAGGAGACGGGCCGCCGCATTCTGCACCAGTTGCAGCCTCTAAACCAATATCAAGGGAAGCCCCACGTAGAGCGCGTTACAGTAGTCAAGCCTCGAGGTAACGAAGGCATGGATGAGCGTGGCCAGGTCGGGTCTAGAGATGTATGAGCGCAGCCTCCGCACCAGATACAGCTGGCGGAAGACGGCTTTAGCCACCGCCTCCACCTGCCGATCCAGACAGAGGTCCGCATCCAAAATGAGAGGTAAAGTTGGGTGTCATCAGCATATTGATGACACCAAATGTCAAAACCCTCATGACCTCACCCAAAGGCTGCATATACACATTGAACAGAAAAGGGGACAGAATGGAACCCTGAGACTCCACAGGTGAGGCCCAAGGGAGATGATGAAAAATCCCCCAGGACCACACGCTGGGTTCTTCTGGCCAGGAACAAGCGGAACCACTCAGGAACAGCCCCACCCACCCTGGCCCAGTCCCGCAAGCGAGTCACCAACATCTCATGATCAACAGTGTCAAAAGCAGCCGATAGATCTAATAAAATCAACAGAGTCGAGTGCCTCTGGTCCAACTCCCAGTGAAGGTCATTGACCAAGGCCACAAGTGCAGTCTCGGTGTCATAACCTGGACAAAAGCCAGACTGCAAGGGGTCCAGAAAACCGATGCGGTCCAGATGCTTCTGAAGCTGCTGAGCCACCACCCATTCAATAACCTTCCCTAAAAAGGGAAGGTTAGATTCCAGATGAGAGCTAGCAAGGGAGTCAATATCAAGTGAGGACTACAGAGGAACTATAGAGGGATCTTACACAACTAGATGAATAGACAATAAAACAGCAAATGAAATTCAATGTTGGTAAGTGCAAGGTGATGCACATAGGGAAAAATAATCCGCACTATACATACACAAAGTTGGGCTGTGGCTTCCTCACTTCTGGGTGTAACCACTCAGGAGAAGGATTTTGGAGTCACTGCGGATAGACATCAGCTCAGTGTGCAGCAGCAGTCAAAAAGGCAAACCAAATGCTATTCATTATTGTGAAAGGAATAGAAAATAAAAGGAAAAGAATCAGAATGCTTCTGTGTAAATCTTTGGTACGATGCCACCTTGAATGCGGTGTGCAGTTCTGGTCACCCAGTCTCAAGAAAGATATAATGGAATTAGAAATGTTTTAGAGAAGCGCTGGTTTTGACTTGTAAAGCCCTGAGTGGGTTTGGGCACCGGTATCTGAAAGAACTCCTCTCCCCTTATGTTCAATCACAGCCTCAAAGGTCGGCCAAGGGTACCTTCCTGCAAGTACTAACTGCCTGTGAGGTTCATAGGAGAGCTTGCAGAGGGTGCTCACATTTATGTCTGCTCCACGTTTATGGAACTCTCTCCCCTTAGACATCTGACTACGCCTGAGCTTGCTCACCTTTTGGAAGAGATGCAAAGGCCTTCTTGTTAGGCCAGGCATTTGGAGGGCTGGGATAGGGTTGAGTGGGATGAGGAGACTGTTAGTAGGTGGGGTTTAGGGTAATGTGACTTTGCACAGGAAAGCAAACAAATGCAAGAAAATAACGTGGGTATTTAGTCCAGCAGGAATCTCACATTCTTGCTAGTTTCACGCAAGACACAATCTCAAGCAAAAATCAGCACATGGGCAAGCAGGCTAGGTCTCCACTGGCAAAAGAAATTCACATAGAAGGACATTCTGTCCCCTGCCTCCAAATTCAAGCATCTGTAACTTTGTTTTACATCCGATTTGCCTGAACTTTAGACAGTCTCTACCATTCATCCAAGCAATACTCTCCACCAAATTTCACAGTGATAAGTGAAATCATCCTGATTTTATAATAAATTGAACATTCATGATTTTAACACAACAGTGCAGCCACTTGGAACTACACAGCTGCAGGGGCAGCTCTATAATATAGTTCATTTATGCACATACATAATCAAGATGGGGAGATCTCACTGCAATTAATTTTTAAAGCATCATATCTTAACTAAGGATCCATAAAAATAAAGAGTTTATGAAACAGACCCAGTCCTACAAACATTTACTGCAGGGAACAGTGTTTACACATGAGTAGTTCCCTCAAAGCAGCAACAAAGATCAATAAGCAAATTTAAACCAACTCTGAAGACAAATGTCATCCAATACCTCTGTGCAAACATAAGATCAATTCTTCCACAGGTGACAAAGAAGTAAAATGCTTTTTCCACTCTCTCAGTATGCTACCATTCTGGCCTTCTACAACTTGTACAGACACCAAGCATGGATGATGCTTAAAAAGAAACTCTGCCCCTTCACATTGGCCATTTATGCTCCATTTGTGTTTTCAGAGCCATATGTGCATGCTTGAAATCAAATTAAATTCTTTCCTACTCTTCCCCTTGTCTTATCCCCAGCAGAACCAACATGGGAGGCAAACTGGTTCTGTTCTGGTTCATGAATCTTCAGAACTGTTAATTATGTTAAAAAGTGAATCTGAGGACAATGGGGTTCCATGTAAGTAACTGACGGCACTTTTTGGCCTGCAGAATCTTTATTACTTGTACTGATGCATGAGCCAGAAAGAACACAGCTTGACTTTCACATCCTAGGGTGAGTCTGTGGAGCTGGCTGTTAGAAAAAACATCTTTTTACTTATAAACTGAGCAAGTTTGTTCTGGAAGTCATTGAGACAAAATAAACACGGAACCCCATGATGCCAGTTTCAGAATAACTTTTCAGAGCAGAACCACACTCAAAAGAAAGTGAATTTTACGGAGTGGAGAGCTTAGTAGTTGGCCCAACTTCATGGTTAGAACAAAAACAGAGTTTGTATATGCTGGTTTTGCTACAGGACCTCCAGATGGACTAAGCTGTGAATTCATAGCAGCTACTTCCATGTGTAATAAGAGCAAGATCATGGCCCTTGTGTACTACATATACAACGAACATCACATGAACTGCTTGCATCACATTTTTTACCCCGTTAAAATAAACAGTTGAATCGATACCAGAGTCTTTTTTGTAATTAAACCACAGGTCAATAACAAATGATTATGCCTTATGGGGTTTGTCTCCATATATTCTGAGAAAATGTTGGTAGCTTACCACTATTACCTATCATTTCTATACTGCTGCCAGGCATACACAGCGCTTTACAGTCACAGATTTTGGAGACAGGTCCATACCCAGTGGGCTTACAATCGAAGATTAACAAGGGTGAGGGAATACAGGGAGAGAGACAGACAGACACACATTCCCATTTTACAGATGGGGAACAGAGGCTGAGAGGTTGAGACTTGCCCAAGGCCACCCAGTGAGTTCATGGCTAGGGCAGGATTCAAATCCTGGCTTCCCAGGACCAACTCCAGCACCTTATCCACTATGCCGGCTAAGAAGAAATGTATTCTGCGATATCCTAGTAGAGAACTTAGAGGAAGGCAGGCCAGCATATCCAGTTACATAGGCACCATTAGCCTATCACAAAAAAAGCAATAGAACCAAATTAGAAGCCAATGATCAAGCTCCAGTCAAATCTGCTGGCAAGGGTGAAACACTGTATCATGGTTACTACTAGCAGAGAAGTATGTATTGTTGGGTCTGGACACTACCTATTTTTAGAGCCAATCATGCTGCTAATCAATTACAAATTTGAACAAAACGTGTAACATGAACAGAACCTTGGAAAATGTGGTAAGAGGAGGGAGTCAGTACTTCTAGTTCCATGAACAACACAGAATAGTTTAACAAGAGTAGCTATTTTGTTATAATAGCCTCTATTTCACCCATGCGTAGACTTCACAGATTTTATACTATGCTGCCAAACATAAACTGCAACCACTTCTCTGTAGACTTAAGTCAATACACGCATGTCGTTCTGGAGCAATGCATATGCAATAATTGTACAACAGTACACTGGTAAGAGAGTTCTAGCGGTTCATAACCACAATTTCAAACCTTAGGGCTGGAATGCAAGAGGCAGTATGCAAATCAACCCTCTTTCCTAAAAACCTTGGTCCTTGGCACAAATTCCAGGTAAATGCAATGTGAGAGTAGCATTTGGCCTGACACTGGAAAGGAGATGGGATGTTCCAGGAAGAAGGAAGGCCAGGTCCTACCTTTTTCTGCACCAGACATAGGCACTGTAACCTGCCCTGACCCTGAAGGGGAAGTGGGAAATAAATTTAAATAAAATTAATAAAAAATAAATCCAGTGGCGGTGCGCGCCCTAGGGAATCTGGGGCAATCCCCCCCACCCCGCCACTGGGGTCCCAGGAGTCGCGTGACCCGACCGCCACCGGGGGGGGGAGGAGGAGTCATGTGCGGAGCCAGCTCGAAGAACCTTGTTTGAAGTAGCAACCTTCAGAAAGTTGCTACTTCAAACAAGGTTCTTCGAGCTGGCTCAGAACATTGTCACTGATTTGTGTGCACGCGCACAGAAAACCACACACACACACACACACACACACACACACACACACACACACACACACACACAAAAAGGTCAAAAGGGGGGCATTTTCTCTCTTTATGCGGAATGAGCGACTAGAAGCACCGTCCATTCCGCATAAAGGGACCCCGCAATGAAATAGTGCCGGCAGGGGGCACTGTTTCATTGAAGGGGCTGGGCAGGGGGAAACTCCATACCTGGGCACCCAATACAGGCGCCCGGGTATGGGGGGG
>QEPC01012510.1:4067864-4096451 GCA_003113815.1 Sphenodon punctatus
GGAAGTGGGGGCTAGTGGGTTAGTGCAGGGGGGACTGTGTGTGGTAAAATTGAGGTTTGGAAATCCTGAGATGTCACTGCAAGTCATGCGATTTCAGTTGTGTTCAAAATGTTGGAAATGGGATGTGTGTGGTAAAATTGGACTCAGGCTGTGACTGGGGTGCTTTACAAGGATGGGTCCCTGTGTTTTGGGTTTATAAATTATTTATTTTAAGTTTGATGTGCATGTAGACTGTTTTCTTCCATCCAATGTTAACCCTGGGAACTCGTTGCTGCTGAGTTATGCCATGCCACTGGCCTACCGTCCCCCTGGTTCCGCCTACCGTCCTCCTGGCTCCGCCCCCAGGCTCACCAGCCTTACTGCCCCAGTGCCCCTCCAACATCAAAACCCACCAGCCGCCCCTGAATAAATCACAGTGGATGAGCGGCAAGAACCTGCTGTACCCTACAAGCAGGGAGCTACATTCACTACGTTCTCCTCATTTGTGTCAATGGGGGAAACGCAGTGAACATGGATCCCTGCCTACAAGAACATGTAACAAGGGAATTTAGGTCTATGTTCTCCTAGAAATTCTCATGCTTCCAGAGATACTGACCCCAGTAAGACTGCTAGCAGTAGACAGCATTGTGCTTTCATCTCCCCTTCTCTTCGTAGCATAGACAGTAGGTTAAACACACGATTTTTCTCTTAAGAGTACTAACAATAGTCAGGACCATATGAAGTAAAAGCAGCCAACATAATTCAATTTTTTAACATTTTCATGAAGGAAGCTGAAACTAGTCCTCCTAAAAAAAAAAAAAAAAAACATCTTTCCTCTCAAAGAGTAGTGGAGAATCAAGCCCCAAGTTTCCAAGCTATTCTGGTTTGCCTGCTATGAAAAGAGTGTGAAAACTTTTTGCTTGTTTTTAAATTGGAGATATTTTAGAAAGTTCTGAGCATGTGAAAATGTGAATTGGGCTCCTTAACCTTTTACTGTGGCATTCACAGCAAAGTGGATGAGTGGATGGAGCTGAAATCATATGCTCCATATCCTGCCCCCAAAAGTTGGATTCTATGATCAGAAAACCCCAAATCTGCAATAAGAATTATGCATATTTTCTTAATTTGCATAATAAATAATGTTTACAGAATTGAGTTTGCTCTTGATTTTTTTTGGTGCAGAATAGTTGGACTGGCAGTGTCTAGACAGGGCAGGGACTACAGCAGTGGAAGGAAGGAGAGAAAAGTCTGGTCCATGGCAGAGCTGCTTAGTGGGATAGGGAGCTGGGATGAGAGGAACACCTACTTACAAGTAAGTGTTTCTCACTAATGTCAATCAAATCAGTCTAAAATTGGAGCTGCAGTGAGGAATTAAGCCCTGGGTGCATAAACTGTGCTTAGTTTTGAGTGCTACATAACCAAATAAGCCAAGCACAAAAAAATTAAAATGGTTTGTAAACATTTAGTATAGTAAGATGACTGAAAACTCATTCAGAGCATGTTCAGAAAGCAATGCCAAGATTTTCAGAGAACCCAGTACAGTCCCCAAATTGGGTACTTCGTAGCAGCCATAGCAGTAGCGTACATTCTGCTCCCATCTTCACCTGAAACACCTCAGTAAAGGGTTAAGCCTTTTTGACCACTGCTGCACATTGAGCTTATGACATCAATGATCTATCCACAATGATTCCAAGGTCTTTTTCCTGTGTAGTGACACCTAAGTTAGATCCCAGCATTGTGTATGTATCATTGTGCAGGGTCCCACTTGACCATGGATAGTGTTTGCAGGATCAGGCCCAAATTATGTCATCACTCAAGGGGCTCCACATTGACACAGTTTATTCATTACACAGTCCATATGCCAGGCACCAAACCTCTGGCTAGTCAACAGTAGACTTAGCTTAGTCACACACACAGTCCCAGGCTGCCTCTCTCAAGTCACACCAGGTTCTTCATCTCAGGTTCCTTCCTTCCAAATCCTCCAGTCTTCTGGTCCAGGCCAGGAACCTTCCAGGCAGCCTCTTCAGGAGATGTTCACTTCTCACAAGTCAGTAGCAGACTGCCCTTCTTCTTATAGCACTGGCCATGCCCCAAACACTCAGATTTCCTCTTCCTTTGTGGTGGCTATTTTAGGTGTCCCACATGGCAGGTGCCATCTTGTGACACAGTCCTGCCATACATGGCTAGGTTTATTTTTCCCTATGTGCATCACTTTTCACTTAACATTGAATTTCAGCTGACATTTTGTTGCTCATTCTCCTGTTGGTGCTAGATCCCTTTGCAACTCTTCGCAGTCCGCCTTGGACTTAACTATCTTGAGTAAATAGAGGTTACTTACCAGTAACTCTGTTGTTTGAGAAAGCTCCGCGTATTCTCACTCTTGGGATCACTTCCTGCTCTGCAGGGGCATCGAGAGACCATGATGTCAGCAGTTTCCAGGCAGAATACCTGGAAAGATCCAGAACATGGTGAGGGCTCCAACCCGCCATCCCCCCTCCCGTCCTGTCAAAAGCATGGGCTACATAAATACTACATAAATAGGGGGAGGAGCCCTCACTGCCTCAGATCCTTCCAACTCCATTCCAGGAGAAGATTTCAATAGGTACATCCGAGACAGAGGGGAAGGAGGACGGGTCGTGAGAATACGCAGAGCTCTCTCGAAGGAAAGAGTTACTGGTAAGTAACCTCCATTTCTTCTTCGAGGATCTCCACAATTCTCACTCTTAGCAGTTTATAACACCTACCTCGAGGTGGTGGGAGTCGAGGAAGTTAGTCAAACGACGACTGGAGCACTGCTCTTCCCACTAAGGTATCTGATCTTGCCGCTAGGTCCAAGGAGTAGTGTTTTGTGAACATGTGAAGAGAGGACCACGTAGCAGCTTTACAGATGTCGATAATGGGACATTGAAAAGGTTAGTCAGAGTAGTGGCTACTGCCCTAGTGAAGTGAGCTTGAAGATGATTAGGTGGTGTCTTCCCAGCTTGTTGGTAGCATCTCTGAATACAGAGAAGAATCCACTTGGAAAATCTCTGGGAAGTGACCATAACTCCAACTCGCTGTCCCCCACAGGAGATAAAGAGCACATCAAAGGCTCTGATGTGCCTAGTTCTCTCAATGTAGAATGAGAGAGCGCTCTCCTTAAATCCAAGGTATGCCGAATTTGATCCATACGGGACGAGTGTGGTCTTGGGGAAAAAACTGGTAAAGATATAGTCTGGTTAAGATGAAATGGGGAAAATGACCTTTGGAATAAACGAAGGGTCCATCCTATCCTTGGAAAAGCGAATGTAAGGAGGGGAGGCTCTGAGTGCTGCCAAATCACTAACTCTTTGAGCTGAAGTGATGGCCACTAGAAAGACGGTCTTAATAGGCAAGTTCTCCCTAGAACAGGAAGCCATGGGTTCGAATGGAGGACTCATTAATTTCGATAAAACCAGATTAATATCCCACTGTGGACCTGGAAGGGTAATAGGGGGAAAGTGTTGAGAAGACCTTTCCAGAAGGACCTCGTCTTCCTCTTGAATAGGTGAAGAGGAGGAGGATGAAGGGGATGTAGACCTTCCCGTTAAAGACTCTAGAGCGTGCGGAGGCTGAATCGAAGATGGTTGATCAGAGAAAGGGTGCCCTAAAAGGGAGCTAAGGAAGGTGGTCCCCAGGGGCTGCACTCATCTGGTACCAGGAGGTGGATTCACTGCTCGTTGCATGGGTACGGTAGTCTCCTGTCCTTCAGGAACGGAAGGTGTAGATGCCGGAGCTGGGGAAGGAGCTGCTGAACGGGGCCTCGGAAGGGGCAGAACTCTTATGTCCTGTACCAACAGCGGGTCCGGTACTGACAGAGTGACCAGTACCGATAGGATGTTTGTAGGAGGAGGTCTAGAAACTGTAGCGGTTGGCAGTGCATGAGGAGGGGCAGGAGGGATATAGCAGCTCACATGCGGAGGAGCAGTGGTGCCCGTACTAGCAGGGTGATTCCAAAGCTCCATGATGTCAAAGTCAGCCCTCGATGGGTATGGTGGAGATCTACTCCGAGAGCGGGAAAGGTACCGGTGACTCCTAGGGTAGTTATGGTATCGACGGTACCGTGCGCCCTCATGAAGGTGCACAGCAGGAGCAGGGAGAGCGTGTCCTCTGGTCCCTGTGGTACCGGAAGGTTGTGTCCAGTAGTCTGGAAGGAGACTTGTCTGTATACCTGCTAGGTCTGTCCAATTGCAGGGGTCTATACCTGGCAGAAGACCTGGAATGTGAATGTACCAGCGGTGCTCACTGTGGTGAGAAATGGAGCGAGAGTCCCAGTGCCCGTCCCAATGGGGAGGCTGCACCCTGTCTCAAGGGTGAGAGGCAGGTATGGCTTTGGAATATTTGCCGCTTGTACCGTTGGAACTGGCAAAGGTACGGCCGGTGTCAGAGGCATCAGTGTCTATTCAGTGTCAGAGAGGATAGTCTCTACATCCAAACTGTGAACTGCCTGCATTGGTCCTCTTCCCCTTCTTTTTCTTTCTATCCTCCCCAGGGCGCCTGAAGGTAAGTTCCCTGGTACAAGAGTCACTCTTAGAGCGGGTGGTGCTCCTGGCTGTCGATGATACTGCATCCGGAACTTCGATCATATTGGCATGAGCAGTACTGGTAGCGATCTGTGGCTCCACTGGAGCTCCCGGTGCCATGGGTTCCAGATTCATCCTAGGTGTTGCTGAGTGCCTGGTGGGGAGCCTGAGAGGTCCCTCTTCACCACCCTGTAGTGCCTTTCTCGTGAGGATGTCCTGGAGTCAGAGAGCCCTAGCCCTTCTTGTTCTAGTAGAAAGGGCAGCAAAGGCCTTGCACGTGCACGTGATATGGGTCTCTCCTAGACAGGCCAGGCATGCAGAGTGCTGATCACTCACTGAGAGTGTTGCCGCGCAGGAGCAGCAACGTTTGAACCCTGCCTGTTTGGGCATAGTCTGGCCCACCCAGGGTAGAAGCGGGCAGAGCCCAGGGGACGAACCCTGCAGACTAAGGCACAGGCACTCAGATGTTATATAGAAAGCTGTTCTAATGTAAAAACTCAAACTTTTCTTTTCTTTTTTTTACTGACAAAAAAGCACTGAAGCGCTGAAGTCTTCCCAACGCGACGGACTGGAAGGAACTGAGGCAGTGAGGGCTCCTCCCCCTATTTATGGAGTCCCGTTCTCACACGATCTTGAGCCCGCACTTTTGACAGGACGGGAAGGGGGATGGAGGGTCGGAGCCCTCATCATGTTCTAGATCTTTTGAGGTATTCTGCCTGGGAACTGCTGACATCAAGGTCTCCCGATGCCCCTGCAGAGCAGGAAACGATCCTATGAGTGAGAATCGCGGATATCCTCAAAGAAGAACTGTGTCATCTGCAAATTTGACCACTTCACTCTTCACCCCCTTTTCTAAATCATTAGCAAACAGGTTAAACACCAGCCACAGTACAGACCCTTGTGGCACCCCACTGTTTACTTCTCCATTTTGAAAGCTAATCATTTATTCCTACCCTGTGTTTCCTATCTTTTAACCAGTTTCCAATCCATAACTGACTTCTACCCCCTTATCCCACAATTGCTCAGTTTTGTCAGTAGAGTCTGGCGAGAGACTCTCTCAAAGACCTTCTGAAAATCCAAGTACACTACATTAACTAGGTCACCCTTATCCACATGCTTACTGACACTCTCAAAGAATTCCAGCAGATTAGTGACACACAACTTCCACTTGCAAAAACCATACTGGTGTTTCCCCATAATGTCACGTTTGTCAATGTGCTGAACAATCTTATTTCTTACAATGGTCTCCACCAATTTGTCCGGTACAGACATCAAGTTCATTGGTCTGTAGTTACCCGGGTCACCTCTGCAGCCCTTTTTGAAAGCTGGCATTATAGTAGCCGCCCTCCAATCCTCAGGTACAAAGGTAGACTTTAAGAGACAGATTACAAGTTACCAGTGGCAGTTCTGCAGTTTTACATTTCTATCTTCCAGAAATCATCCAGTCCCAGTGACTTGTTACTGTTTAGTTTATCAATCTGTTCTAAAAACTCATCTCACGTCACTTCAGTTTATGACAATCCCTCAGATTCCTCACCAAAAAAGAATATTTCCAGTGTAGGTATCTTCCCAACATCCTCTGCAGTGAAGATAATAGTATCTATAAATATTTTCCTCATTTACACTTACAATGTGTGTATAAACTGGCAAAGTAAATTACCTTTGATACTTTTGCTTTTAACCATACAAATTAAAACCAGCTGACAATTATAAAGCTGTCACCATGTGCATCATCGCTTTCTGTAACAATTTTAATTGAAATAAGAACTTTTACACATTGTCAACCGTTCCCCCTTATAAAAAGGCATGTTCTTGTTCTTCCTTTCTTTTTGACTTGCCAAATTCCCAAATTTTGCTTAACAATATAAACAGCCTATTCAGGCCCTTTATTTTACGAAAACATTGTTTCCATAACCTGGTTCCTGTTGAGCAAAATAGAAGCATGAATTCTAAACAAGAAAGGCACACGGTAGATGCATACTAGCATTGCATACGTGAGAGTTCTAAATCCTCTTTCCTGTTAGCATTTAATTTTTTTCTGCCTGCTAAATAAAGTCATATTCCCTGCTGACAGCAAATGATTGGTTTACCTATAACTCCAGGGGGTTTAACTATCAGTCCTTTAAGAAGCTTTGACAGTTTAACCCGCTGAGCTCACAGCACCCAAGGGATGGTCTTGCTTGCAGTTTCACTTCTGATGCTGCTGACCACTAATACTGACTCCATAGATAATGTATTTCAAAAACAACCTCCCACAGGTTAACACTTTGAGTACTATCCATGATACTGATTTAATTAAGTTAATACATGAAGGTCACAGTTTGGTAGAAAGTTTTATTAAATTTGGCAGTGCTTACAGTAATAAAAAAAATATTGTGTGTGCTCATCTGTACAGTAACTCTAAGATAAGTTTACCTACAGATATAATCCAGTCTGCTTGTGGATTTATGCAACATTTCAATTTATTTTTTAAAATGAACTCACTTTATTAGTTCTCTTCCCTAGAAACATGTACATTTCTAACCGATAGTCTCATGACAGATATGAAATAGATGGTTCTACCCATGCTGGGCAAAGGATTGGTCTACCTGGCACATACACAGACCACCTACTACAGCTAAGGGGAATTTGCAGGTTTGGAGCATTTTGATGGTGGAGAAGATTAACTCTTTGATTTGCCTGTAGCTACCAACGTTAATAGCTTGAAGGAAAATATTTTCCATTTTTAAAAGGATTTAAAAAGTGATATTTTTAAAAATCTATTTTAAACAGAAAATAGGTTTTAAATTTAGTAAAAATAAATTTTAGATTAACTGGATGAACAATAGCAGCAAAAATAAGACAAAATTCCTTACTTGTGAATTTCTGTTCTTCTCTTGAAGCAGGGTGGGCAGTCAGAACCGATGGGTTATGTCCTTACTCACTCAGCAGTAGGCAGGATAGAGATGACTGACAGCCACTGCTAGTGGGAGGGGCATACACCTGCGCCAGTTCCCCAGCCAGGATATGGCTGCCAAAGCTAACTTAGAAAACTAGAAACAAGAAGATTATAACCTGAACAGTAAAAAACAATAGAGATTGAAAAGATCGGCACAGACAGGAAAAGGGATTGGGGAAAGAAGCCCCAAGACTCTACTCAAACACCCTGTTTGATCCTCAGAAGTTGAATCTGACATGGGTGGGACTCACTGTCCACCCTGCTTCAAGAGACGAATGGAAATTCACAGGTAAAAAGTTTCCCTCTCTCTCTATTCTCAGGGTGGACAGTCAGAACTGGCAGAAAGTCCCCAAATAGTGCCTTTCCAAGGGAGGGCAGATTCCCACCAGTCAAAATAGAAACAGTTTTGCCCCATATAGGTATAATTCCCAACTGGATTAAGTCTGAACTCTCTGAAGCACCCACAGCCAAAAGCCACTTCAATGGATGCTAAAGAGGCCTCCCATGCCGTAGTGACATGTGAAAGAATGAGCAGAGGACCAGGTGGTCACTCAGCAGATTTCCTCCACTGACACCCTATGCAAGAGCACTGAACATCACAGCTACCCCCAAGAGGATGTGCAACAATTCCCACAGGAGGAGTAACCTTTGAGGCCTTGTAAGCCTTCAATATGGAGGTGCTAAACCATCTAGGTTTAGCATGGTACTTTTTAAAACCTTCTTACCCTTTCTACTAGCCCAGAACAGGGTAGAGTCCACTCTGAAGTGGCTATACCTATCCAGGTAAATTCTGAGTGCCCTTCTAACACCTAATGCTATTCCCTCTCACTAGGGTGTTGGAAATTGGGACAAAGGGAAGGCAGATTCAATTCTAGATCCCTATGAAACCTCAAGCTGACTCAAGCTGACCTTGTGTGAATGCAGGGTCTGACCTCAGGACTACCTTGACTTTGTGAAAAGTGCACAGTTCTGAGTCAGAAGAGAGAGTCCCAACTCTCAGACTCTGCAAACTGAGGTCATGGACACTAGGAACATTCTTAACCATTAAAAAAAACAACTAACAGTGACATCTGCAGAAGTAGCTCAAAAGGCAGGTGCATCAAAGCCTTGAGGATAACATTCGGTCTCTAAATGGAAAATCTGCGGCTAAACCTGCACAAGCCTGTCTTATGCACCAGTATACAAACTTCGCCCAAATTGCACCATATACCTTGTTGGTCAAAGATTTGAGAGATGAAATCAAGGTATCCAAGAGATTACAAGAGTAACCAAAGGCAGTCAACAGAGCCTTTTCAAAAGGCCAAGCAGCAAACTAGAACATCCATGAGTACAGATGAAGAACTGGTCCCTGGGATAGGAGGTTTGGATTCACAGTGAGATGTAGCGGGCATCTGCTGATGACCTCAGGAGAACCAGGGTCTCCTTGGCCAGTTCAGTACCAGCAGGATCACACCAGCTCCTTTTCCCCTGGTCTTCTGAATTGCTCAGGGATAAGGAGAAAGGGAGAGAATGCTTAAAGAAGCTCCCTGGGCCAACCCTGAAACAGAGCATTCAGGCCCACTGCTTCAGTGCCAATCATCCTGGAAAGGAACTTGGGAGACCCTGTGACGATTGGGCGTTTCCGCACGCACCAGGCAGAGCCCAACCGAGAAGCCAGCGAATCTGGTTTGTTAATTACTCTTTTGTTCAGAGAGAAGGACCCTTCCCAATCGGACTTTGGGTCTGGCTGAAACCAATTTGACGGGTTTAGATCTGCACGGAGGGAACTGTGGGCAAGTTGAAGAAAGTTCAGCTAACATGAGGGAGTTAGGGGGGTCTCACGCTGGAAGGGGACTGGAGCGGAGTGGGGAAGAGCTGACTCGGTCCTGGAATGGACTCCTTGCTGGATGAGGTGAGACCACCAGGGAGAAGAACAAGGAGAAGAACTCTGAGTCACCCACCCATAGACAGAACTGTAAGCCTACATTACATGATCTGCCTTGTGTTTCTCCCATTCCCTTAGTAAAGTATGTTTGCTTAAATTGACCCTGGGTTGGTCTGATTTATTGCTCCAGGGGGGTTATGCCCAGAGAGGAGAAGATCTCTCGCAAGCAGTGCCTAATACCCAAAGGGACAATCCTCTACGCAGACTCACACCCCAGGAGCTTGCCCAGCAAGGGAGGAGCCACCCAGAGAGGGGAGATAAGCCAAGGGAAGGAGCAAAAGGTTTTCAGTTGGCCCCAGTCTAAGGTGGCAGGCATCCCACAAATGCATAACTCTGGGGACCTAGCCCTAAACTGTACTGACAGTTCATTTCCAGATCTGTGGATTGTCAGATGTCTCTGGGAGCCCCTGCATAAAATAAGCCGCTGAACCCTAACAGCTGGCAGGGTCAGGTGAGAGCGATCACCCCATGCCAAAATCTAAGGTCTGGGCAGGGGAGGACCCGCGGAGCCTGTGACAGACTCTATGCAAAGAGGTCCAACACTGGTGGACCAAAATGACTCAATATCCTGGAGAATTGCCTCCAATATGAACCATTCCCCCATATCTAGTTTCTGATAGCTAAGTCAGTCTGCCTGGATGTTCAGGTAACTCGATCCTGGGCCGGAAGGACTTGGCTGCTGGAGCCAGGGGGTCGAACCAGAGGCTCCTGCTGCCCGGCAGGAGGCCCGAGCCGGGCTGCGAAATATGCACTGCCTTGATCAAGGATAGATGTACTCCCCACTGAGCAAAAGGATACGTTCCCCCTTTCAAATCAGCAGAGAAGTGACACAACGCTAGGCAAATGGCTTTCAGTTCCAGGGGGTGATGTGGCAGGACACATCCTCTTGTAGTCATGCACTCAGAGCTGATTTGTGAGCAAAGTGGGCTCTCCAGCCCCAGCTGCTAACATCCGTGGTCAGAAATCAGCCTCTGTGGGTCTCAGAGGCATTCCCTATGAAAGCCTGGTCAGAGTTGACCACTATTGAAGATCCTTCTTCACCTTTGGAGGAACTGTGACTAGCAGGTGCATGGAGGCTGCAATCTTCTTGTTGGAAAGGTCAAAGGACCTATTGTAGTGGATGCAGACGAAACCTGGTCCAGCCCAATACATTCAAGCAGCAAACTAGGCTGCTTAGCACCTGGACAAAAAACATCAGATCCAACTGAGTCTCGCTTTGGAGTTGAACAATCCAGCTCAACAGCTTCATCAGGACCGCCTCGCCCTCTGGATTCTGGATCAACCTCTGCAGTTGGCTGGGGGCATCCTTCTTGAGGTCCCCCCGGTTTCCCAGGTATCAACCATGAGGAGGGTGTTCTTGGTGGCTGCACCTCCCCTCTTTCTGTAAACAGTGTAAGACCTGGCTGTTCCATCGGGCCTTTGCCAATAGAGACGGGATGGGTGGGTTGGGTTAGGGTGGTGTTTTATAGTTTTGGGGGGTGGGGGTAATCCTGGGAAAT
This sequence comes from Sphenodon punctatus, assembly GCA_003113815.1. Taxonomy (NCBI): domain Eukaryota; kingdom Metazoa; phylum Chordata; class Lepidosauria; order Sphenodontia; family Sphenodontidae; genus Sphenodon; species Sphenodon punctatus. The sequence goes on from QEPC01012510.1 coordinate 4,078,746, forward strand.
GCTGATTTGAATGAATTTTATTATATGTTTCAAAATGTTGTTAGCCACACCGAGATGCTTGTAGCAGGAGGGGGTGGCATACAAATGCAACTATAAATAAATAAATATAAAATTAGTCTTTCTTCTGACAGGAAAACCTGATCTAAGCTGATGTTCAACATCACTGCCAGGTGCAGGAGAGACTGAGGTTCATAGATCTTTCCTCTCTATCAGGAAGTTGGAGGCCTCTAGCCACTCCATGGTCAGCCAAAAGTCCTGTTTCCCCTGACAATCCAGTGGGGGTCGTAAAAAAGGTTGTCGAGGTTGGGGTACGCATGTAACCCCTGTTCCCAGGATGCAGTCAGGGTCTTTGTGTGGAAATAAAAATCTAGAGCCTAAAACAGCTCCCTGAGGGAGCAAAGTGTGGTGTAGTGGAGAAGGTGTTGGACTTGGACCTGGGAAGCCAGGATTCAAATCCCACCCTGGCTATGAACTCTGTGGGTGGCCTTAGGCAAGTCACAACTTCTCAGCCTGAAATCTGTGTGATGTAGAGGAAGAGTGTCCAGAGTCCAAATCCTGCTCTAGCCATGAACTCACTGGGTGGCCTTGGGCAAGTCACCACCTCTCAGCCTCAGTTCCCCATGTGTAAAATAGGAAACACGTCTGTCTCTCCTTATGTTCCCCTCACCCATGCCCATCTTAGAGTGTAAGCCCACTGGGCAGGGACCTGTTTCCAAAAATCTGACACTGTAAAGTGCTGTGTACGCCTAGCTGCACTACAAAAGCAAAGGACTCTGCTTCCTGCTCTGTTGAAAGATGGGAACAGACTGGGGAGCTGGTGCGGGGGTATGCCCCTCCCACTAGCAGTGGCTGAAAATCATCTGGATTTAGGTGAATAGGGACATAACCCATCAGTTCTGATTGTCCACCCTGCAAAAAGAGAGAAAAGAAAAACTACCGACTGAAGAGATACAGATCTTGTGTGCCTCTTTTAAGGTCAAATATTCATTTATTTTTCCATAACATAGAGTATGTGCGTACTTCAAACACACACAGAGGGGCTTTGTTAAAAATGGTTTATACTTTACCAGTAAACACATATAGTCACATTTGTAAGGGGATGGGTGGGTGTTGTGCATTTTAAGGGGGTGAAAAAAACAAAAAAAAGTAAAACCTGCTCTCTATAGAGTCTGTCAATAATGAACCAGCATGGGAGCCACTTAATATACTTCTTGATTAACTCATTGCCTGTCCAGTTCTTATGCAGACATGTGCTAACATGTCATAATCGTCATAATTCCCATCATCCCCACAGCTAACACACAAGCTCCTTGATTAGTGAACAACTCCCAGACGAGCCATTGCTAATGCTAAATAATTCCCTTCAGCCTCCCTGCTACTATACCACAGGCTCTCCAATTAAATATAATGTCTCTGATGAGCCATATTAATGTGGACAAATTCCTGCCCGGGATTCTACTCTACTCACTCTCACCAAAGAAGAGAGAAAGAGACCCTGGCAAGTAAAAAATACAGAAATACAATAGAGCCATATATTTAAATTGCAGGCACTAGAATGATTTTGCAATAAAGTTTAATCATAAAGGAATCCTAGGGAGAAGAAAAGAAAAGAATGGTTTAAATTCTGTTAGCATCTTGTTACTTGCAGTGTACCATGGATATCATTGTTATCCAGCAAAAAGTTAAAATGTATGGGCTGGCACACCATTTTTACATGTTTATTAGTAAAGACACAATAAATTCAAGACATGTAAATAAATTCTAAGCATGCAATACCCCTTCCTTTAATTGAACTTAGCAATAGCTAACTGGCTATCACTGCAGACACCAGCAAGCCTAAGGGATACTTTTGTGAGATTATATTCACCTGGTCCTGCACCTTTATTATTAAGTTAAACCTAACTGTATATTTATTTATTTATTTTATTTTATTTATTAATTTAAAATTTATATCCCGCCCCTCCTGCCTACAGGGCAGTCCAGGGCGGCGAACAACAGTCGGTTAAAAAAAATAAATTAAAACAATTTAAAAATACAATACAATGTGGGGAAACCCCACCCCACCCCCTATATACACACCAAGCAATTTTTAACATACATAATATTTCAGTAATAAATTATGTATTCCATTACTACTAAATTGCACTAGGATCCCTCCACCTGCTGCAACATTATAGATGCAGAGTTTATGAAGGCTACAGATAGCAATTCTTAAATTGATACGTTAAGATCTAAAAGATAAACACAATATTTTAGCAATCCAAAAATACCAAAACAAATAAAGGGCATGTAGAAAAATATAGAAAACACAAAAGCATAATTCTTCAGCAAATTATCACCTTAAAAATAAAACTTTACAACTAATCCAAAACTTGAGTCTTTCATTCTATTTAGCTAATAGGGGCCATTGTTGGTTGTAAAGCTGTATCAAGATCTTTTAAGAAAGAAACATTCAGATGTCTCTAACCTTACGGTTTTCCCAGTTCAGCTAAATGCAGAAAATTGGCACATATGAAAGCAAAAGTAGCTTAAAACACCCCCTTAAGATGAACATGCACCTGAAGCTATCCTTATTTTAGGAATTTTTATCCATTACCAGTAGCCAAAGGAATAAGTGAGAACAATTAGAAGGCATAAAACATTTAGATAACCTCCATAAAATTTTGATAAGTTCTTCCCGGAGGTTCTTGCACCTTCATCTACACTAATGCATTCCGTCTTCATTTACCTGATCATTAGCTTCCAGTTTGTTCAGCTGGAAACCAACAAACACTAATTACTTTGACATCACAAAGTCATATCTGCTCACCACCTACCCAGACAGCAGGGAGAAATTATCAAGGGTAGGCATGATAATATCCTGATAAATGATGATTCACTTCACCTCTCTGTCAATCATCCAAGAGTGCTCACACAAGATACCACTCAATCTCATTATTGAATCCTAGGGCTAAGAGTACAAAACACACCAGGAGTCATATTTCAAACAGCAGGCCAGCCTTGTAAGATCCAGCATGCAAGAGATGTTTTCATGAATTTAGTTAGCTTTTTGTTTTAATATGGTAAACGTCTAATATTTATCGTTTTAACATGTGTGCACAACTACACATGAGAGAAGAGGACATAGCTAGAAAGGTATCTTTTTCTTTTCTTATAAACTCAACCAAGAACCATATTTTATATATATATACATTTTTTAACTCTCAGCTCACAGCTTAAGAATTTTAGTAAAAAATATTTTTTTGGGCCAAAAAAAATAATAGCAAAGTTTAATAAACAACAATGCAATAGCTTTGAAAGTTAGAAGTAACTCTTGAAAAATCATAGGCAGGGACACTGTTTGGCCTTCCATGCATCAGAAACAAATCCAAGCACAAATTCAGTGTTACTGCTATGTTCACTGTGGAAGCGAGTACTAACTTCAGAGTCAATGAGGCAGCCAAGCTAGCTGAAGACTCTAGGGCCAATCCTAACCCCTGCCCATGCATGCGTTGCACGCAGTCCATACTCACACCCATCTCCATAACGGGGGGGTGCATGGGGTCTTTGGGGGGTTGTGCACAAAGTGCACATGGCGTACAAGGGTTAGGATTGGCCCCTTTGGCTTCTGCTCTCTGATTAGTAAATGAGGATCACAGCACCAACATTCCCTACTCATAAATCAATCCACATTGAACAAGAGTTACCATTTCCTCTCAAGCCAATTCATAACCACCCACACTTTATGCCATTAGTAATAATTTCCAGGCAATATACGGAAGTAGCTATTGTAAGCTCTCGGGCAGGGACCGTGTCTATCTTGTTTCTTTGTAAAGCGCCAGGTACATCACTGGTGCTATATAAATGCTTATAATAATAATAATAATAATAAATAATAATAATTGGAGAAAGAAACTTTTGTGTAGAAGAAACTCTCACTGCAAAAGTAGGAGGAAAGATTCCTTCTCAGTGCAAGTCCTGCCCCATCCTCAGCTATTGGAAACTCTCACTGACCTGTGGCATGAACTACATTTTCAACCCACCACCATCTAAGTGGGTCAACTCCAACCACATCAGATGGAAGGCTCCTCGAAGCTCAACAATGAAGAAAAAGAGGGAAGGAAAACAATCAGGCCTAGGACAGTTACAGCATTTGGTTTACCAGAGAGTTGGTGATCAGATATAGGAGCATATAAGTATTACGGGCCAAATGTCACAAGTGTGCAAGTGTGTGTGTGGGTATTTTCAGACGTGACAGGAACGCTGCTAACCACATTGGATTTGGTGTGGTGGCAGCAATCCCATGCACGTCTATTTGCTCCCAGCCAGATGTTCACCACAGTGAACACCCAGCCAGGATCAAATTGACGACAGTTCTGGAGGTGAGGCCGGCCTCACCTCCAGAACCATGGTTAAATTGGCCACAATTCGGGACAGGGCTGGGAATAGCCTCAGGTAACGATTGTTACCCAGCCCCATCCCAGAATCAGGTCCCAACCACAGGACGGGATCGGGGGGGGGGGGCTGAGCTGCCGCACGTCATGCCGCACAGTCCTGCCCCCTCCCCAATTCCCCACTGCGATCAGGCTGGCACATCTAAAAAGGACAGCTGGCCTAATCACGGACCGGGATCCGGAACAGATCCCGGTCCAGGTTTCAGCGTGTTGGGCCTGGAGGCCCAGCACGTCTGAAATTACCATGTGTGTGTGTAGTCCCACTGAAATCAAAATGGACTATATGCATGTAACTGTTTTCTGGATCAATGACATGGTCTAAAGCAGTAGGATGAAAGTAGTGATGAGGGTGATGGAAAATGAGAAAGATGACAAAACAAAAACAAATTTATACTGGATGATACAGTATTTATTTTCAGATTTTTTTCACTGCATTTATTTTCCACATTTAGACGTAGAGTGTTTTAAAGGGTTTAGTTCAACTATGTCTCATAAGGAATTATCAAAATCTGGAAGTCTCCAGAACACTATACACTTCACCATAGATTGCATGACAAGAGAAAAAAAAATTAAACAAGAACTTGAAGGTGACCAAAGCCGCAAGCAGGGAAAAAAACCTAGCAATGATAGCTGTAGTAGGATGGAGCAGGGGGAGAGACAGGCCAGAAGAAACAGGGAATTGGGAATTTTTTACAAGTTATGAGGAAGGTGCACAAGAATGCAAGTGAACAACAAAAGAATTTTTAAAATGTAGACGGAAATTACAAGGGGAAAAAACTGCAAGACACTAAGTGTGAATTTTAAGGAGTCTATATTTCACTGTATTTTCTTGACAAAGAGGGTGTCTTCAGACTAGTTATAGGTCTTCAGACTAGCTCTACATAGGGCTGCCCATGGTGATGGTTCAGAAGCTGCAGTTGGTGCAGAATGCAGCAACCCATCTGCTTACTGAGACAGATCACTGGAAGCACATTATGCCAGTGCTACGGGCTCTACATGATTGCCTATAATCTTCCAGGCCCGATTCAAGGTGCTGGTTTTAACCTATAAAGCCCTTAACAGCGGAGGCCCTAGCTATCTGAGGGACCGCCTCACTTCCTGGAACCCTAGACAGCTCCTGCAGTCGTCAGGGGGCGCCAACCTGGAGGTTCCTCGCTATAGATGGGTGGGGACTGACAAGTAGGCAATCTTGGCCGCCGCCCTGGCACTGTAGAACTTGCTCCCAGTGGGGGTCTGCCTCAGCTTGGACCTCCTTGCGTTCTAACATCAGTGTAGGACCTGGTTCTTCCGCCAGGCATTTGGTGGAGTGGAGCGATGAGGGGTGGTTTTGGGTGGGATGGGTTTCGCTCTCAGTCCACATGCTGTTGGATTGTATTTTATGCTTTTATTGGATTGTCTATATTTTGATATTGTATTTTTATTGTTTTTATTATGTAAGCCACCCAGAGCTGCCTGAGGCAGGAGGGGCGGGGTAAAAAACTATAAAATAAATAAAACAATTACAACTTAAAATCACAATAAAAAGCAGAAAAATAAAGGTTACTTACCGTAACTTAGTTCTTCAAGATGGCTTCATGCATTCTCACCTATGGGAATCACGTAACCACGTGTCTTGGCTCAGATGTGCTGGTCTCTTTAAGAGCAATACAAATCTTCCAGATGGTAAATGTTCTAGAAGATTCTTGCTCACTCCCTCCTCGACTCCCCCTCCCTTGGGGAAAATGGGGAGTATATAAGGAGGGGGTGGAGCCTGTCCCTCAGTTCCCAGAAGACCAGCTGGCAGGAAAAAGAACCCAAACCAGCAGAGAGGAAGGAGCATGGGTGGTGAGAATGCACGGAGCCATCTCGGAGAACTAAGTTACAGTAAGTAACCTTCATTTCTTCTTGGAGTGGCTCCGTGATTCTCACCTATGGGAGAATAAGCAGTTAATTATCTTGTAGAGGAGGTGGGAGCTGCTTCACAGTTCTTCTGAAGGAAGCATCACGTCTCCCGGCCAGGTCTAAGGTGTAATGTTTCACAAAGGTGTCTGCAGATGTCCAGGTGGCAGCTTTGCAAATGTTCTCTATCAGAATATGTTGAAAAGCAGGCATAGTTGAAGCCATCGCCCATGTGGAACGGGCCCTTAGACCCTCCGGAGGAGTCTTATGAGCTAATTCATAGCAGGTGGCGATACATGTAAGAATAATCTTTGACAAGCGCTGAGAAGAGAGAGTTTGTTCCCTGTGGAACTGGCCTTCCACTGAGACAAAGAGGGAGTCAGACCTTCTGAATGTCTTAGTCCTGGTCTATGTAAAAATCCAAAGCTCTCCGAACATCCAACATATGAAGCGCAGCTTCTAGTTAAGTGGAGTGTAGGCGTGGGAAGAAGGTGGGAAGAGTGATAATCTGATTAAGATGAAAAGACGAGATGATCTTTGGTCTGAAGGGAGGGTCAGTGCGTAGCTGAACCTTATCCCTGAACATGAGGAGATACGGTCGAGAGGCTCTGAGTGCAGCTAATTCCAAGACTCTACGAGCTGAGGTCACTGCTACTAAGAACACCACATTATAGGTCAGATAGGTAAGTGGTATAGTAGCCATAAACTTAGACGGGGCCTCCTATCCCCCACTTAGGGATAGGAGTCCTTATGGTTGGGTACAAGTTGTTTAGGCCTTTCATGAAAACTTTAGCCTGTGGATTAGAAAAGAGGGTTGAACCATCTATACCCTGTAAATTTGCTGAAAGAGCTGCCAAATAGACCTTGACAGTGGAGAATGAGAGGCCTACCAACTTCAAGATGTAGGAGGTAGTCTAAGATGGTATGGATAGGAAGGTTATGGGTATCCAAACTATGAGAGGTACACCAGAACAGAAAGCTCTTCCATTTTGCCTTGTATGTCTTTCTAGTGGATATTTTCCTTGAGTTTGTCAAGACCTCTCTAATGTGGGCTAGGAGTTCATTATCCGGATGTTTTATGGTATACACCATGCCGACAGATGTAGTGAGCGGACGTCTGGATGAAGGAGGTTGCCCTGGTGCTGTGTGATGAGGTCGGCTTGGAGGAGTAGGACCCATCTGAGGGAGGCCATTGACCGGAGTGTGGTGAACCAGACCTGTCTGGGCCACTCGGGGGCTATGAGGATGAGGCGGGTGTAGTATCTGCGTGCCTTGTAGAGAGTCTTCGCTACTAGTGGGAAGGGGAGAAACGCATAGGCAAAGAAGTCGGTCCATGGTACTGCAAAAGCATCCAAGACTGAGCCCTTTGCTTGGCGTCCTCTGCTGCAGAAACATGGTCGTTTGTTGTTGCTGCTGGATGCAAAGAGGTCTATGTCAGGGGTGCCCCACTTTGAAGATTTGGTTCAAGATATTGCTGGATAGGGACCATTCATGTCTCTGGCAAGGGATTCTGCTCAATTGATCAGCCAGCACATTCTCCTCTCCCAGAAAATGAATCACCGATGGAGTCACTCCAGCCTCTATGCACCAATACCAGGTCTGCAGTGCCTTGTTGGTGAGGGTTTTGGACCTTGCACCTCTTTGCCTGTTGAGATAATACACTGCAGTCAGGTTGTCTGAAATGATCTGCACATATTTCCCTTGTATGAAGGTGGTGAAGGTTTGTAGAACCAAGTGGATGCCTCTCCGCTCTAAGACATTGATATGTAGCAACTTCTCCTGTGGACTCCAGAGGCCCTGGGTAGTGAAGCCTTTGCAATGGGCCCCCAGCCCCCAGAGATGCATCCATGGTTATGGAGACAGACAGGTGGGGCTGTTGGAAGGGTGTGCCTGCAAAAACATTGTCTGGTGATGTCCACCACATCAAGGATCTGAAGACCTTGGTTGCTGTCTCTTATACACATCTAGATGTGTATAAGAGACAGGTCGATGCTTGGGGTGTAGTTGTCTCTCAACCAGTGAAGAGGTCGCAGCCTCAGGCGTGCATACGGTGTTACAGTCGTTGCCGATGTCATGAGGCCAAGCACGTGAAGGAAGAAGAGTGCTGGTTTGGTTGGGGCAGTGCAGAGCTGGTATACTAGTTAACAAATATTGTGGTATCTTTCCTTAGGAAGAGAGGCTTTCGCCTGTGTTGTGTCTATCATCGTTACGATGAACTGCAGGCATTGAACACGCTGAAGTTTGGATTTTTTGTACTTGATCAAGAGACCCAGACTGGTGATAAGTTGCACAGTCCTGTCCACATTGGTTTGTAATTGTGAGGCTGAATCCACTGCAATGAGCCAATCATCCAGATATGGGTAAACGGATACCCCTTTCTTTCTGAGTTGAGCCGCTACCGGGGCCATGCACTTTGTAAAGACCCTTGGTGCTGTGGAGCTTTGTTCTTGGGTGGCATTCGGCTGGGTGCTTGGCCGGTGGAGCATAAAAATGATGTGCCGGTGCTGGGGTGCGGGGGCTTCCTGAACCGGGGACTCCCTGCCGGGGATCTTTTTAAGCTGCTTAATGTGAGGCCTGCAATTTCTGTCTGTCTCCAGCAGATGGTGTGGAGGAACTTGAGCTTGTGTTACAGGCTGCACTGTTAATGTTGTGTCCACCAGGGGGCATGATGGTGCTGCAGCCATGAACTGCGGTGCCAAGGGAAATGCTCTCTGCTCCGGCAAACTCTCAGATGAGGAGGGAGGAGTGATATACCTTTTAGATTTGAACGGCCTCTCCCTCAGGCTCTGGGGTCGGGGAAGCAGAGCATGAGCTACAACTTGGAGCACACAACTGGGGCCCGGCTGCTCCTCCTCCTCTAAGGTGTGTTGGAGTTCATTCGGGCCACTGTCCCCTGGTGCCAGCTCCCTTTCAAATCAGCTCTGAGAGGAAATGCAGCTCCTTAGGAGTCTGCGTCAGGTCCAGCAGCGGTAAGGGCTGGGTGAAAAGGCCCAAGACTCTTTGGTTTAAAGTGCCCTGTGCAGGCTGCAGCTGCAAGATATTGCCCTGAGCGGGCTGAGTCTGAGTGGGTGTGCCCTGCGCGGGCTCAGGCTGTGGGGCTCTCTGCCACTTCACAAGTTTTGTGGGGTCCCAGGGTTTCCCATGCTTTTGGGGGGCAAGTTACCTCCCCGTAGAAGGGCCTTCTCCATCAGGAGCTCGTTGAGTCTTCTCCTGTGCTCATTCAAAGTCCTTGCACAGAGGGCCTGACAGGCAGAGCAGGCTCTGGTATTATGAGCCTCACCCAGGCAGAGTAAAGAGCAATTGTGCTGATCAGAGACAGGAATAGATTAAGCGCAGGAGGACCAACTCTCGACTCCCGATCTTTTGGCAGACAGCACCGCCATGCACAGGGCCCTACGGGCCTGGAGGTAAAAACTTCAGTCTCTCTCTTTTTTTCTTTTTTTAAAACTATGTACAACTGAGTAAAGAACAGCAACTATAATTTTAAAACTATGTACAGACTAACTAGCTAGAATGAAGTACTGCTGTTTCTCAAAGAGAAGCAGCAAACGTTCCTTCTGCCAGCGCTGTAAAAGGAACTGAGTGATAGGCTCCACCTCCTCCTTAGGGAGAGGGAGTCGAGGAGGGAGGGAGCAAGACTCTTCCAGAACTTTTACCATCTGGAAGATCTGTACTGCTTTTAAAGAGACAAGCACTTCTGAGCCAGGATACATGGTCACATGATTCTCTTAGGTGAGAATCAACAGAACCGCTTGATGAATTGCAAGTACTGAAGTCCGTGTCTTCTTTGACAGATGGCTTGTGAGTGTCCTGATCCCCGAATTGAACTTGAACATGTCGAGGACAACCATACTTCCCCTCTTCATGTACAGCGAGAAGAATAAGGAGGTTACTAGCCCACTAGTTTAAAGCAATCTCCAGTGGGGCTACACAGGTCAATTGCTACTTATTTAAAGTCCTGCCTAGATAAGGAGACCACCATCATAGAAAGTGCTGTAAAATGATACAAGCAATCATGAGATTTTAAAACAAGTCATTATCAGGTTTGTGTTTTGGGGTCACAATCAACACGGGTAGAGCCACTGGTTTCACTGGACACCAGCTGGAGGGAGTCAGGCAGGGCTGACAGCTGCTGGGGATGGGGCCATGTACGGTCCCCAGATGGGATTGCTCTGGCCCAGAGTCTAGGAGCAATCTGCTGCTGCCACCAGTTGCTTTTCATGGGCCTGATTCTGCTTCTGGCAGCTCCTGCTCCTGGGCCTGAGCCCTGCCTGTGAGTTCAGTTCCTTAGCCCATCCTTGGGCATGGTCAATCGAATTTGTTGGGATATTTTTTTTTTAGCACTACTACTCCTTGCTTTCTGGTTTTTGGGCCTTTAGAGTTTCAGTAGGGGTCAACAGTTTTAAGATTTACTTCACAATCACAAGAACTAGAAGCCATTTGGTTAGTAGTTGGTGGATTTTTTAAAGAAAAGCTGAGATTTTCATAAAATACCATGACTCCAGCAATCAGCACTTTGATCATATATATTACAACTCTTTGCTTCTTTTGCAGACATGACAAAACCACTAATGCCTAGGTAAAGGGACCACAGACATCTCTCCTCCTCCTGTGTGCCAGAAGTCAGAAGTCCTAACAAAAACTTTGCACTTTACTACCAGACACCCCTAGCTAGAGTCTAATCATTAAGAAGAAAAAGGCAAGAGTCACGTCCCAAGAGCGATTGTTTTGAAAATGAAACGTTTCAAAAACAGTTACACTGCTTCAGAAGTTAATTTTCACTGTACTTCAAAGCACAAGTAATCCCATTCAGCAGAACATTGGCAGTATCTTTAGCTATTTTTATAGCATATTTGTTAAAACACATAAGCTATCACAGTCACTATTATTTCTTCAATATTTACAGCCATGCGGCTATCTTCTAGTGCAGACAATACAGCAACCTATTTGCCTAAAAAATCAGTTTAGAATGATGCTTTTATGAATAAACCTCATATTGGACTATGGGTGTAAGCGAAAGAGACAATAGCCCCCCACCAGGTGCGTGTCCACCTGCCTATGTGTTAAGTGGTCACCAGATGTTCAACTACAACCCCCACCCCACCCACGGCATGTCCTGAGGAATCCCCTCGCCCACCGTGCAGGCAAATGCAGGCTGATGCACATCCACATGACTGCCTCTCATCTATTAGGGTGCACGCAGTTTCTGCCTGCATACAGATCCACTAGGACCATAGATTCCCAGGCGCAGCACCTAGAGCTGTCTGAGGAGTAAGCGCTCTCTCCGCTCTCGCTCTCATTTGTGCTCCGACGATTTACTTTTGCTTTTGGAGTGCCCCAAAAAGGCAAAAGACAAATACATACATACAACATTAATTTGCTGTTTATTTTTCTAGTTCAGTAGTTGTTTATCTAGATTTTTTCCCAAGGAAGATGTTAAATGTTAATCAATTTCTTGTGATGGTCATGGAAGTAAATTAAACTTTAGAGGGAATCTGAAAGAAGAGAAGATAGTAGTGTTACCAGTCAGTTCAGGGGCAGGGGTACACTAACTAGGACTGGCATGGAAGTCTTACATTTTCTTCACATCCTCGCATTCACTGGGCAAAACCATACGAGACAGCGGCCAGCTAGATCCCCTGCCCAACTCGTGGAGTGGCAACGCAGCCGCCACTTGTTGGGATGGTGTGCAGAGCGGAACACACATGCAGTCTCCCATGCAGCCACCACATTCACACCCCAGGTTGGGACAAGGAACCAAACACACAGGCAGGACTCAGGCCGAGGAGCAGCGGTTGCCAGAAGCAGGATTGGGCCCATGAAAAGCAGCTGGCAGCAGTAGATTGCTCCTAGACTCTGCGCCTGAGCAATCCCAATGTGGAAGATCGGCGGAGGTGGCATGTGCTGCACACCCGGGTTCACCACCGCTGCTGCCCCAGGAGCGAGTCCCCTTGCTGCACGGGGCAGGAAACAAGGAGAGAGGAATCGCGCAGGGTTTGACTTTGGGACCCAACACCCATGAGCAAGGGTGACCTCCCTCAGTTCCTTCCTCCTTGCCAGCAGCAGTTTCTCCTGGCCACATCATCAGTCTCCCATGCAGCCACCACATTGCCCCCACACCCCAGGTTGGGACAAGGAACCAAACACACAGGCAGGACTCAGGTGGCTAGCAACTGCTGCTCTTGGACTCAGTTCTTGCTGACACTGGGTGCTTTTAGATAAGCACCTCCCCACCCACTGCCCACCCACTATACATTTTGCAGGGCTGCAGTGGTGCCCTGCAACATGTATAATGGTCAGGTAGTGAGTGGGGAGGTGCTTATCTAAAAGCACCCATCATGGCCTTGTCCACCGTGCTGGTAGACCTTGCCAAGTGCAGGGGCTCCACAGGACCTAACGGACAGGAGAACGCACATTAGCCTGGCAGAGCCAGCCTTAGCCCATGCGAAGTCAACCACCTCCTCAGAACGACAAATCCAGAAGCAGCCAGTCACCAGTCCTGTGGCGGAAGTGGGTGAACATCTGGCAGCCACATCTAACAGATGGGCAGGTGAATCACAGGCTAATGTCAGCTACTCTCTCATTTGTTTTCACCCAAAGTCTGTAACATGAGCCACCAGTGAACTGGTGGACCTGTGGCCATTGCATGAGGCCATCTGTGCTTGCACTTCTTCCCTGCTAACAGTTCGACTTTGAACCATCGCCTTCTGACAAAATCCAGGTTTTGTGCACTCCATTTCTGCCTGCCTCAGGTATTTAACAAACAAGGTACCTAACAAGTCAGTCTTATTTACACAGTTCATGGTGCAATTGTTTCATAGAAGTGCCACTTTCTCATGTTACACCAGGGGGGAGGGACTTCTGTGAAGGCAATCGCAGCTGTATTCTCACAGGAATTAGCACACATAAAAATAAACTATTCCGCTTTTATGCCACAAGAATATACATAATTGTAAAAGCTACAATCAGAGGACCAGGTCATGCGCAAACCACCATCCCACAGATAACGTGAGAAACTAGCCACTGTTACAACTAAACCATCAGAACAACAGTCGTATAGTTCATTTTACAAAGTTCAATTTCAAAGCATTTTGTACATTTTCCAAAATAAATTGTATCTATACCCCAACAACCTTTAGAAACAATTCTACATAGTGAAAAATGTGGACTCTACTTCAGTGGGATGGACAAACAGCAACTTCGTTGGGATGGACTAACAGCAGTTTGCATAGTAAAGTAAAAGAAAAATCTCTCCCCAGAGGTAGAGTTTTATTGGAAGAGAAGGATCTGGTTATCTGGAGAACTACTACATAACAAAAGAGAAAGACAGACAGACAGACCTGAGTGTAGCAGGGCAGCCTTGTGGGGCTGCTGCCCCTTTAAGGGAACGGATGCCAAGTGTGGTGATGTTGGCGCTAGGCATAGCAAGGGCAACCCTAGCAAGGTCTATTAGCCTAGACTGAAAACAGGCCGGAGAGCAAAGGGTTACGGTAGAGTACTACTGGGCCTTTAAGAATCAGAACTCTAGAAGGTTAGCCACACCCTTATGGGACTATAAAGAAAGCAGCCCGAGACAGAGATGATCAGTCTGGACCGGACTACTAGAGGAAAGACATCTCCTGGCCTTCTCTAGCAGGATAGCTGTTCCGAGTGCTGCAACCCTGCTAGAGCAGAGAAGACTGCTTGGACTTGGCTGCTGGCCTGACTGGAAAGGAGCCAAGCCCGGAACGGTGAGTAAACCTGCCAGACTACTGTGCCTGGCTAGGCTTGGGTTAGACAGGGTCTGGGTTGCCAGAGGGGCTACCTTACCAGTGTTAGCTAGGACACTGAATGCTATTGTATGTATATAAATAAAGACTATATGAGCTAATCCCTACTAAAGATTATGTTCTTGGACCATGATCCTGTGGGGACTTACCCTGCGACCCCACACCTGATACACTGAGGCTTAGGGTTTCAGCCTATGACTCCTGTAAGCCTGTGCATGAGAGCCACTGCATGCAACAGTCGTTGGGGGGGGAATAAAGTTAACAAAGTTATCTAAAAAGTAGTAGTATAGGATGAAAAAAACCTCTATTTGAGAGGACTTAAAGTTCTTTTAAGTTCAACCATACTCAAAGCAGCATGAAAACTTAAGGCTCTCACCTTAGCTTGTGCACTAGGTAAGCAATAAAGATGTTGTACAAGTCTAACGTTGTGCTTGCTTACAACGTGGGTTCCATGCACCCACATTTTGCCTTGGTCTTTTGGTCCCAATCCTCTTTGTCTGCAGGTTGGGGGCAACACTGAAGCTGGGGACAGCAAGCTCCCTCCCACGTCAATATTATGGACTTGATTCCCCATCTCCACCGTAGTCCATATATACAGTTTACCTCCACCTCTGACTGTTCCCAAAGCTTGTCCCTGAATACACATCGCCCATCTCTCAGCCTTCTGCCTGTATATGCACCCACCCTAGCACCTGGGTGCCCCCTCTACATATATACACTGCTCCCCACCCCTGGCTGACTCCAAGCCTTGTCCCTCCATATACACCCTCCCAGCATCTGGCTACCCATTGCCCATACACACACTACACCCCTGGCTGCCCCCAGTCTCGTCTCCCAGTACACATTCTGTACCCATGTACATGCCCCCAGTATTTGGATGTCTCATTATCCCCAACCCAACAGAGCACATACAAAAAAATACATACACATCACCCCCCATCCCTTGCTGTCCCCCAGACCTTATCCATGAATACACATCACCTGTCTTAGCCTTCTCCCCCCATAAATACCCCCTCACCACCTGGGTACCTCCTCCCCATACAAACACTGGAGGCAGAAAAGCAGAGGGGGAGAAACCCTCCTGACTAGATTGTCCCTTAGGTTCCCTCCTGATCCAAGGCAAGAGACCCTAGCTGACTCTGCCAGACCATATATGGTCTGGATAATGAGTTTTCCTTATAAGGATATTCACTCACCTGAGCCCATTCAACTGACCATACCTTGCCAAAACCCTACGTCCGATAACCCAACTGATTGGTCATCTTTAACAGGGTCACCTGTAGCTGTGAACCAATAGCTGAGAAACTTGTGTGGCCCTTTAAAAAGGCTAGTGAATTTCCACAGAGACAGACAGACCTCATGGCCAGCAGGTAGCTGTGCAGCTGGGAAAGAACTGAACCCTGAAAAGCATAGCTAAGACATCCACGCTTACCATGCAGCGAAAGAAACGGTGAGTAATTCCATCTATGCAGAGAAGCCAGGTTAGGGACCATTTAGGCTTAGACATGCTCTAAACAGGTTATCATACCTGCTTGTATTTGCTCACAAGTTCAATGCCTTTTTATGTTCTGGTAGTCTGGCTAACTTGGCCAGTAAAAACTATAAATCTTGTTTTCTCTAATCAAGAATGTCTGGTGTGTGTGTGCTGCAACCCAAACACTTACCAAGTTTGGCTTACGCTGGGAAAGTAGTCTCTTGCTAGGCTAAAAACAAGCAAGGAAGAGCACGGTAGGGGCTTCCAGAGCAGCCCTTAACCCCAAAAGCTCATAGCTCTTGTGGTGGCAGCAAAACCCCTGAGTGTTATGGTGATGGGCACTCAGTGAGGGAGGGGGCTAAGCATGAACACACACACACACACACACACACACACACACACACACACACACACAGCCCATTACACCACAGGGGGCATCTGGGGTTCCCATGTGGGGTCAAGGAAGTGATCTAGGCACCACCACCACCAAGCCCGGTGGGTAAGCACAGGGCCACGCCAGTTAACGCACACCCCATGTGGTTCAAGTTGACACTACCGAACCCAGTGGGGAAGCAGACAAGCCGGGCGGGAGCAGCACAGGCAGGGCTAGGTGACACACACACACACACACAGCCTGCGGGGAAGCCAGCACCGTGGAGTCTGGGGACAGTCAGGGAAGCCAGGTGACAAGCATCGCAGGGACACAAGATGTGGCCAGTCAACCCCCTCCCAGGCAGAAGCCAAGCCTGCGGGTGGGGGGGGGAAGCAGGAAAGCCAGGTCAACCCCCTGCAGCTCAGCCCCCATGTCCTAGCAGCAGTAGGGAGCGAGCAGCTGGGCTCCAATACTCAGGAGGGGGAGGCTCAAGTCCCGCCAGCATCGGGTTCAGGACCCAGTGGATCTCTGGCAACCCCAGCTCTCAGTGGGGTGATCAGCTGAGGCCCCCCAGAGCCATCTCCACTCCCACCCCCCAGACATAGAGAGCAAGCAAACACCTCTGGAATCCAAAAGCGACCATTTTATTTAGAGCCATTTTTAGCCCACTCCCTCTGGCCCACAACAGCAGCTCGGGATGGCTCACAAGAGTCAAAAATATAAAACCATTCAATTAAAAACAAATACATAAAATGTATATAAAAAATTAAGAGTGGAACCAAACCAAGACCATGTGGAGAAGTAATCCATCCTCAACTCAGCACAAGCAGCGAATACAAGCCCAGGGGGCAGGTCCAAAGCACTTTGCCCAGCCCCACCCACAGCATGATAGCCATGACATCAGCCCCCAGGCTGACCAATGGGAGGCTGAAGCCCCCGAGCTCTCCCGGTGAATCCACACGCAAGTCCAGGAAAACTTGGCTTTTTTGGACCACTCACCAGATTCCTTCCCAGTGACGAGTATTTAGATGTTCATAAGTAAACAAGTAATAGGCTACATTTAAACTTCCATAGGAAGACTGCGTGTTCACATGAAACCTTAAAACTAATTCTTATAATATGGAACGCGGACATGAAACAGCTCAAATAATCAAATTACTCTAAGAAATTAGAGAGAAAGGGCATGTTCCAAACACAGTGAAAACTAAAGTAACTACTTCAACTTAATTAACTTGAAATAACTGATCTACTTCGGTACAATTCTCACTACAGCCGCAAACAAATATAGTTAGTTCATAATCTCACCCTAATGGTCATGGCGAACATTAAAGGGTTCTTCTAATTACTTCAGAATAAAAAGGGGAATATTAGCAATGGGCAATCTGAGGGAATTCTGAATTCAATCTATAACCATGATTTCCAGATTTAATTAGATTCATATTTGAATCCCCTAAAAAAAATTTAATCTTTTAAAAATTACTGCACATGAGCCCTCTTCCTGCCCTGGGGAGTAGTTACCAGCCTTGGAGGGCTTCAATGATGCACCGCCACTGCTGTGGGGACTCTGGCAGGCTCCCTCACTGTAGTATCCTCCCTGTTGCAGATCATGCATGTGCACAATGGCCACCAAGGCTACTGGACCATTCTGCGCATGCACCCCCGTCTCCAAAATGGCACTGGCAGCATCCGTGCCATTTAGGAGAAGGATGTACATGCGTTCACCTTTACTAACCTGAAAACCATTTCGCGCATGTGCAAAATTACCCCGGCAGCCATTTT
>QEPC01012510.1:4107938-4125630 GCA_003113815.1 Sphenodon punctatus
CGACTGCAGTAGTTTCCCCAAGGTCAGAGCCAAGCTAGCCACTGGCACGGCACTGGGCAATCCCAAACATCTGGCAGCACCTGCACAAATGTGCAGGCAAGGTTCAGACCACAGCATGACATAGGAGAACCACAGCAGGCTGCTGGCACATCTATTTTCACCCACAGTAACTCATATTTGGCACAACCTGGGAACTGTTCATTTGGGTGCAGTCAGAATTTGAAACTGGAGAGGCCCAGTTTTGTCTTTTCTACCTGTATCCGCTTCTATTAATGTTGCCCATCAATGCAGAGGGTGTGCTTGGAGTGATGTGGGTAACCAGTTGTGAACTGGATCCATGCTCATCCTTGCTGGTGAAAGCTAGTTAGGAGTCACTGGGGCCATTGCTGGCTGATGCTGTCAGTGCCTCCCTTTAGGGAGTCTTCCAGCCCCTGCTCAAGAAACCATCCCTTGACATGGTTCCCTTTGCCAGCTATTGCCCCATCTCCAACCTTCCCTTTTTAGGGAAAGTTACCGAACAACTGATCACTTTACAGCTTCAGAAGCATCTGGATACTATCAGATTCCTGGACCCATGTCAATCAGGATTTCATCCAGGACATGGTACTGAGATCCCGCTTGTGGCCTTGGTCAACAATCTACACTTTGAAATCAACAAGGGTAACTGCACCCTGTTGGTCTTGTTAGATCATTGAGCAACCTTTGATACAGTGGATTATGCATGTGTTGTTGACACAGCTGTATGACCCGGCAGGGGTTCCATTCATTCCTGTCAGAGGTCCCAGAGGGTGGTGATGGGCAGTGGCTCATCATCCTCTCAGAAGCTCCCCTGTGGGGTTCCTCAGGGGTCCGTCTCATCTCCACTCCTGTTCAGTATGTATTTCAGACAATTGGGCAAGGTCATACAGAGATTCAGAGTGAAGTATCATCAGTACATTGAGGACACCGAGGTTTCTCTCTCTCTCTCATCTGACCCAGGTCCTGCAGCCTCTGCGATTACTCAGTGCTTGGCTGCTGATGGGGACTGGATGCAGATGAGCCAACTGAAGCTGAATCCACACAAGACCGAGATGACGACAGCCGGCTGGACATGCGACCTAGGGACACCTGCCATTGATGGGGTCCAGCTACTTTGGTCACTCCAGTTCACAACCTTGGGGTGCGCTTGGATCCAGTGCTGCATCTGCTTGTCACAGGGGCCAGGAGTGCTCTTCACAAACCCCACCTAGTGAGAAGACTGAGACCTTTTTTAATCAGATTTGGACCTAGCCCCCTCATCTATGCCTTTGTAACCACAAGGCTAGACTACTACAATGCACTCTGCGTGGGGCTGCTTTCCATGACTGTTCAGAACGCAGACCCCGCCTTCTGTAAGGAGTGTGTCGCTGAGAGCACAATTACACTAGTCACTGATTACACCAGTGCTCCAGAGTCTGCACTGGCTACCAATAGCTTTTCAGGCACAATTCAAGGTGCTGGGCTTGACCTATAAAGCCCTAAATGGCCTGGGCCCCAAGTTATCTGGAAGACTGACTCTCCCATTATGTCCCACCATGACCTCCGAGGTCAGCTGGGAGCACCCTCTTGCAGGTACCATCTGCCTGTCAAGTTTGCACAAACAAGGTAAAACAGGGAGGCATTCGTGGTGGCTGCCCCACAATTATGGAACTCCCTTCGTTTGCAGGTTTTTCCTAAGACCACATTCATACTTGCAGTGGCGCACAGATTTGGGCTCCTGTAAGCCAAAATCTGTGCGGAGTTTGGCCGGTGTGAGAGCCCCCCGCCCCTCCCACAACTTTGCCAGAGATCACCTGGAAGAATACAGAGCAAGGAAATTCAGCTCTTTCATCTTCTGGGTGATCTCCGGCAAAGTCGCACAGGGGGGCTCTCACACCGGTCGAACTCTGCGCAGATTTTGGCTCTCGCAGTTTCTCCCAGAGCCAAAAACTATGCGTGGCTGGCTGCAGGTGTTAATGTGGTCTAAGCCCAGGACTGCTCACCTTTCAAAGACAATGCAAGACCTTTCTTTTTGGCCAGGCAGGGCTAAGGCTTGTGGGTAAGGGGATTTTATTATATTTTTTAAAATTATATTGTAACCTGACCTGAGCCTTAAGAGAAGGGCGGGCTAAAAATGTTAATAAATAAATGAAGCAAAGACCTGTATTTTCACAATCAGTGTAGATACATATCATAGGGCTGGGCCCTATTTCGATGAGAACACTATTGTAATAGCAGCAGTATCACAAAATTGTTAGTGTCAGGGCATCAACTGTGAAAAAGCAATGACAAAATGACCACAGTAGCTTGCACCAGAATAGCTTTTTAAAAAACAAAAAATGCAAAGGACTTGGGAGTCTTTCCATTTTGTTAGTGTTTTATTTAGGTACTGTACTTTTCCCAGGAACAAGGCTTTTCCATATATATATTCCATAAAACAGATCAGATTTGGCAGACTAAACACCTATATATATATATTTATTCATTGCATTTTTAACCCACACCCTCCTACCAACGTCAGCTCGGGGTGGCTCACAATTTATAGGGAGTTATATAAATATTTTTTATTGCCCTTATAGTTTTTACATATAGTTAAAGAACATCTAATATGAGAAAATTCACTGGCAAATGTAATGACACTTCATATTTATGGACACTCAGCATATATCTCAATAAATATAAAGCTGTGCAATGGATAATAGTAAAAATGTCATGCCATACTGCCTAGACAAGGCTACACTGAGCTTTGCACTTAGCAAGTTCACAGTATCTCTATTTAACATGATATTAGCTGGATTTAGGGGCAGATTTTCAAATACAAAAAAAAGACATTCCGATGCCTAAGTTCTACTGAATTGCCTGACTAAATCTCACCATAGTTTTACTTTTCTACTACATAGGACATGCTCCTAATTTCTAGGGAGTTATATAAAAAAAAAATTGTTACACTTATAGTTCTCACATATAGACAAAGACCATCCAATAGGAGAAAATTCACTGGCAAGTGTAATGACACAATATTTATGGGCACTCAACATCTCTCTCAATAACTATATGCTCTATTTAATTCCAAGTCTAAAGTTAGTAATTAGTTATATACTAGAGAATAGGATTTTAATGTGTTGCAAGGAGTAAGTGGTATAACCTATATATTGCAAAGATAGCAATGTTTTTTTCTGCATTACTTGACTGGTGTTAAAAACTGGATCAAATCAATGGTCCTTCTAGCTCAGTATCTCGTCTAATAGTAGCCAGTAGCGCCACAGGAGGGGGGCTGCGTGGCCACTGACTGGCACGGCTCCAGGGGTGCCTACGCACAGAAGGAGCACTTTGTGGACAGGGCAGCCATGCTGGGAGCTGCTCGTCTAGAGGCGGCCACCCTGACCTGCATTGGGCACACCAGCTTTTTCAGGAGTGCCCCACACAAGGCCACTATATAGGTCACAGGTGCGTGCCTCCTCTCACACCACCATCACAGAAGCAGTTGGAATTGTGGACAGTGGGGGGGCCATGCGTGGATGCGTCTCATTTAAAAACATCTTTATGCTTTAGAGAAAGCATAAAAATACAGGGTATATTGCTCCTAAAAAGGAGCTCTGCTAAATGGTTAAACTGGTTAAAGCAGAGAGCTCAATTTTCCAAAAAATTGAGTTAATTGTCACAAAGCCAGGAAATGAACATTTAAGGCTAAGCCACACCTCATATGCCAATATAACTCTGCCTGCAGAAAAAGGTCTCCAGAATGATTTGTCTATCAGTCAAACTTTGAGGGGCACTCAAAAAAGGCTGAAATGCTCCCAAAATAGCATTTAACAATCAGACCACTTCAACACAGTAAATACAATAAACATTATTGGATTTGCTTTTAATAAATGAGTCTATGGGTAAGCTTTTCTTCAGACATACCTAGAGTATCAAGTGTTAGAGAGCTGTTCATAAGTTAAAGCAGAAACATTTTTAATATTGTACATCCTAAATCATTTTATATTCATTACATCAGTGAATGGCTTTATTCACAAAACCAACCAAGTTAAAATCTTTACTCCAGGCATAATAATTAGCAATGACTAACCGTTTATTTCATGCAAAAAAATAATAATAATAATAACCTTTATTGAAAGCTCCACAAGGTGATAACCTGGCAGATCAGCTTCTGCAGATTTACAACAAATAAATTTGTTTAGACTGGACAGTAAAATCATGAAGAGGGAGTCTATTAAACTTGACAAAAACTGTGTTCATTAAGAAAAAGGGGTTTTAAAATGGATTGTTAAATACTATTTTGACAACATTCCAGCTTTTTTTGTATACGGTCAGGTTAAAGACCTTCAATAAAAGTAACTGCTGAGTCACATGAATTATTTAATATTGAAATACAATATCAAATCATAAATTTTACAAGTTTTACCAATGCAAATCTCAAGAAATGGATCTAAGGTTAGTGAAAAAAAAGGATTCCCCCCCCTTCAACAACCAACACCCAAATCCATACTGCAGAATTTAGCCCCAAATTTTCAGATCTTGTAATGCATGCTGTGCAACACTTTGGACCAGATTTGCAACTGGTGTGTAAATCTATAACGCACTACACATTTCACAGCTTCACTGAGAGGATGGAAAGTTGGTTCTCTTCAACTAGAGTTTCACAATCTGGTAATCCTATTGGTGGCCATTAGAACATATGGATCATGTCTTCATGTAGTTTGGAACACTACTTAGCACTATCATCCACCAGTTCAGAATTGAGTCAATAGACACTATATTAAATTTATACAAGTCACAGATGCTCTTTTAGCGAGGCAAAAAAAACACCTATTCAGGCTTGAAATAAGACAGCCTATACTCTAAAGCTATTAGAAGCATGTTGCAGAAATGACGCTACACTGAAGCTCATTTTCTTATAGTTACCCATCACTGTCAATCTAATCTAGGTGACATTACAAGAGGACTCCGCTATCACAGCACAGAGAAGAAGAAAAAGTCCAACTGGACTGGAGACAGTGGGAAGGGGAGGGGGGAGTTAAAGAAGAAAAACTGAGACTGAATGATTGAAAAGCCCTTAACGATAAGGAGCAGAAAAACCAAGCCAGGCTCATCTAACAGCCCAAGCACAACAGATCTGCTCACCCCACCACACCTATGATTGTGAGGAGGTTGTGGGTACAGTGTCTGCTTGCCTGGGGTCATAATAAGAGTTTTTTTCCAAGGAGGTCTTGGCTAGGTCTGCACGCACAGAGAGTCAGACCGCCTCCTCTTCCCGCCCCCCGCGGTCCTGTTAAAGGGAATAAAGCTTCCTCCTTCCTTTTACGCGCAGAGATAGAGAGAGTTAGTTAACCTGAAGGACAAAAGGACTCTACTATGGGACGAGAATCTATCTGCCTACCTGAAAAGACACGCACCATTGATCACACGCACATACAGGCGCGGATACTCCCTGTCACACCCGCAGATGGACAAGATCACGCTCACTCACCCCAGCCGTTGCGACGCCCCCCGCCTGCCCCAGCGCAGATGCTGCTGGAGGCGCACTCAGGGCAGGTGCCGGTGCCAGCTCCCCCCGCCACACAGAGCCTGGCACGGGACACACATCACCCGCTGGAGCCGGCTGTGACAAACGGCCCCGGCCGCCTCCCGGCTACTACGCCCCAACTCAGCCCGCCCGACTCGCTGGCGGCCATCCCCTCTCACCTTCCCTGTTGGCGGCGGCGGGAGCAGCGCTCTACGCTGCCAGGCACCCGCTCCTGCTCTGCAGAGTGAAGCCGCCATTGCTGCTACCAGCCTGAGTCCCGAGCTGCCCTTTCACCTCGCAGGGGGCGTGGACAAGCGCTCCCTTGTCAGCCAATCAGAATCGCCTCCCCGCTACTTGCCCTCCCCCTTCCCTTTCCTCCCCCAAAGCTCGTGGCAGACGCGTGAAGGGAGTGGAGGGGATTCCCCCTCACCGCCCCGCCCCGCCCCCTCCGCAAGGCCTGAGAGACTGGGAGGCTCAGGGCTGCGCGCGCTCAGCAGCAGCTGCGCGGGAACTGGAGAGGGAATAGCACGCAGAGCCAGGTTTCTCACATGGGCGTGTTAGTCCCCACACATCAGCGCTGGCCAGTTACTGATCCTGCTGCTCACACCACCACACGCTGTGATAAGGGCGTAATGGCACACCAGAGAGGCTCGCCTTTATTCTGTAGTTACTGGCCCTTTTTACACGAGATGCACCCACACCTGTGGGTGTTCATTCAGGCGTGAGTGTGTTCCGTGAAAAAGACGCGGTGGGTGTGCACACAGTGAGAGGGTGTGCATGCGCACTGCCACCAAACACGCATCCCCAGTATCCCACTCATCAACATGCGGGAAGCAGCCAGCAAAAACAGTTTGCTTCCTGCGTGTTGATGGGAGGGATGCAGGTGCGCCTGTTTGAACCCACCCAGCGCAAACACTGGGGGCTCGTGTAAAAACAGCCACTGTGAGAGAGACAGTCTGTCCACTGGCCCCAGTTGCACCCCTCACGTCTGGCACATGATGGCCTGAAGTCAATGCTGTGCCAATATTTTCAAAAGGGCAGGCAGGGTAAACACACCCTAGTAACTCTAGGTCAGTGGCACAGAGGACAACTTGAATGATGATAGGGTTTTGAGATAAAGTTCAGTCACAGGTTCAGTGTTAGGGAAAAATTTAAAAGCTCTCAGACTTTCCTTCCTGTACAGGGAAGAAAGTCTTCAGCTTCGTTACACAAGGAGAAACAAAACCAACTAACAAAGCCCAGTACACTTAATCGTCCATTTACTCAAACCAAAGCTCTTACTAACCAGAGTAGCACAGGAAGTCCTGAGAACCTCTGTTACGCAGGTTCTCTGGCAGCAAGCTCTGCAGTTCCCACATCAAACCTCTAGCAGCGAGCTCCATCTGCCCCACAGAGCCTCTACCAGCAAGCTCTCCAAATGCCCACCCACAGGGTGTTTTTAGACAAGCGCCTACCCACCCATCATGCATGTTGCAGGGCTGCAAAGGGCGCCAATGTGACCCTGCAACATGGGCCATTTTCAGACGAGAACAGCTGTCAGGCAGGTCCGTGTCTGCTGAGTGGATTAGCCACGGAGCACCACACACGTGGAGTAAGTGGGGAGGGATTCAAATGGACAGCAGCCAGGGAATCCATGGCCCCCACCCACCAGCCCCGATCACAGTTCAAACAGACAGCCGTTCTACCAGCCAGGCTAAGAACCGCCCAGTGAACACATGGCAGTTCATGGACAAGTGAAGACCCTGCAGCCACTTCTGCCCACCTTCAGCAAGGAATCCAGGAGGGCAGGAGAGGAGGGACAGGGAAAGGCAGACCCATGCACCAGCCATGGCACACAGGGCTGGCCACTAGCCACAAAGGCACCTGGCGACAACACACAAAACCCTGTGGCATGTCATACAACCCACAGGCAGCTCAGGAACACAAGGGCGAATGCATCAGGGAGACCAATGAGGCAGCAGCTGAAAAAAACCAAACCAATCCACCCCCATCCCCGCCAGGCTGACAGTCCGGTCCGAAACACATACCCCACGCACCACAGAGTCGAGGACAAACACAGCCAGGGCACGGGCCTCGTTCCAAGGGGGATCATGGCCTCTGGAGTGGAGGCGGTGAAACAAGAGGACTCTGTGACAGAGTGAACTGGAAGCAGAAACCCCCCACAGAGCTGTGTGTCCATGAAAGCACACTGAAACACTCCTGATGTCAGAGCAGATGGGGGTTCCAGTCCTACCTAGAGACCTCCTGCAGAGACAGCCTGAACCTCCAAATCACTGGGCGCCACTGTGATGGACTGAGCAGAGCTTTGACTCGGCAGGGTTTCCCTTCTATCCTCTGACTAGCCACTTACACCCCAGCTGAACTCTCCTGGTCCCCACTACCCAGTGCCCCAGCTCCCTGATGTTGCCAGTCTTACCCCCACGGGGACAGTCAGCTCAGAGCTACACAGTGGTTAGCTCAGTCCCTAGTTGAGTATGGATGAAGAATAGGGTTTCTCTGGGTAGACAGAGGGTTAGGCATCCCTGGAGGTCTAAGGACCACACACCCTACTGTAGTGATGGAAAAACAGTTTATTCTAACGAAGTATATGAACAAAGCCAATTGGTGAGAAAGGACTGACAAAGGCAAGATTCTGGCAAGCAAAGGCAACCGCAGGAACACAAAGGGGAAACCATGCAAGCTTCTAACAACAGTCGGTTCTCTTATCTGGTTTGCCCTAAGCTAAGTATACTCATGATCCCTCATTCCAGGGGCAGGTCTTCTCACCTGTTGTGGCCAATCCCCTTGGTAAGCAGGTTGAAGGGAAACAGTGTCCTTTGGGGTGAAAGACTTATATACCTTTTCCTAGGGCGTTTATAGACGAGACAAAAAAGGTGGCTGATCCTTTGATCAGCCGCCTTTCTTTTCGCTCGTGTAAACTTTAAGGCCGGATCTTACCCCGCGTCTGACCGGCTCGGCGATCCTGGCCCCTCCGACGTGGATCCCCGAAGTGCCGGCTTTACGCCGCACTTCCGGGTTCCCTGGCCGAGTGCGCATGCGCGGAAGGGCGCACATGCGCACAACGACTGTACACCATGTCTGAACATCAGACACAGCATACAGAGGAAGGCGGGGGAGAGATGCCGGCGCTGAACGATCCTGCTTGTGAGCGGGATCGTCTATCAACGCCCCTAGCCTAGGGCTAGAATCTGCTTGAAAGTTCCGCTTCTAGATCCATCTGAGTGCGGACACGAGCTTCCCCACCCCCAGCCCCCTTTTTGGCAAAATTTGGCTGGCTAGGTACCTTTACAGTTCCATTGAAAAGAGCTCCGAGTGATTAGCACCCATTGTCCTACCCTGACCTGCCCCTCAAGGTATAACTTTCCCAAGCCCTGCCCACAGGTGGGTTTCCTTCACTTAGCTGTGCCCTTTGCCTCTACTCAAGAGTACAATGCCATGTGCATTAAGCAAATACAAAGAACATAACAATCTATTAAACAAGTTATGACCATTCAGGGTTATACAATGGTCAGTCATGTACTGTGTGCATTCCCACCCCCTGTCTGGTGAAAGACTCAAACAGGCAGCTCACGGTGCGATTTGGGGGGGAGTGGGGGTGGTAGCAGCAGAGGGACTGGGGTGGCATAGTCCAAGGGCAAAGTCAAGCAGGCAGAGTTCCACACACAGGAACATGGGAGATGGAGGGGTGGCCACAGTTGCCGAGGGTTGTTTCAAAGCCGGATCACGATAGCCGCAGAGCCAGAGGCGGGAACCCTGCACCCTCTGCATACACCGCCTATGCAAACATCCCTCTCTGGCAGCCTCTCACTCATATATGTCAATCCACCAAGATGTTTGGGTCACCGTGATCCCTGATGTCCAGAGCAAGCTGAACATCTGCCTGGTTCCAGAGCTTGTACAGGACAGCCATCTTCACTGCAGTAGTCACCACTCAGACAGAGACCTCCAGCCAGGGCCATGAGCAACTGCAACTCACGCATGTGATCCTGGCACTCTTCCCACCGTCTCTGATAACCCCGAGCATGCAGCAGGATGGTCACAAAGGTGATGGGGTGGGGGGGAGGGTCCCCTGTCCAAAAGGCACAGGTGGAACTCCAGGAGGCTACAGATCTACTGCAAAGCAACACTCTCGCTCGCCTCCCATGGTAGCAGCATTCCCATAGGGGCCCATCCCCAGCGGGCCCTAGAACATGGAACCCCCAACTTGCTCACCCTCTGCTGGCGATCATGACTGCACACACAATGTCCCAGGAGCAACAGGCTTTGCAACAGAACATCATAAGCATCATGCGTGGAAAGGGATCGGCCAACAGCCGTTGTACATGTTTAAGCCACAGTTCACTTAAGATTACTGTTGAACAGACACCCCAAACAGCTGTACTCACCCCCACCCCATGATGGGGGCCTAGGGACCTGGGACATGTCTGACATGTAATGGACACAGCAAGCACTGACTGCCCTGTTGGGATGGGAGGCCAATATAAGCTGAACAGGGCACCTGAAACCAGATGCAGCTGTGCCCCAAGGCCGTCAGATATCGGGAGGCCAGACCCCCACACAGGAATGCTGGGAGTCCTCTCCCCAGTGACCTTATTTCAGACAGTAACCTTGGGCCCTAAGTGATGCCAAAGCACCTGGCCACATTGGGGGGAACAGGGCTGAAGCCATAAGGATGGCATCAGAACCCAGTCCCCAGCTGAGGAGTGGAGAACAAACCCAGAGAAAACACACTTGGACAGTATGATAGGCAGGGACCCGAGTTGACTGCGCTACTGCAATTTGCAGTGATTTTTGCAGAATCAGCCAATCCTCACAGAATCAGCCAATTCTCGCAGTGCCATGCTGAAATTACAGTAACATTGCAGTGGGGGCTGTCCGCAGGATCTTTAAACCCTGGCTCAGGCATAAACGTGTCGCCTGACCCCAAACTAAAACTGCTGCTGCAGCTGCTGTTTGCCCGGAAGGTGTGACCATGACCTGAGGGTAAATAGGCCCCTGGGAGATTAATTGTGGGTGGGTGGGGTCTGAAGGCCCTATGTTTGGATGAGGGAGGTCTGGGGTTTTAATAATGAGGTGGGAATTCTGGGGTGCTGAAATTCCAGAGGATTTGAGTTGTGTTTGATTAGCAAAGTTGTGATTCTATGTCAAACCTCTTGCAAATTTCCTTCCCAGCATGCATAGTTATGCAAATCAAGTTAATCATGCAAATATTAATGCTTGCAGTGAATTTGCAGAATTTGGCTTCACTGGTTGCAGAATTTAAGATTTTTTGGTGCAGTGAACTCGGGTCCCTGATGATAGGCAGTAACATATAACCATTTTATTCCCCATATGACAACAGAATAGGGGAACAGGATTCTGCAACACAGTAGTCATGGGTGTGCAGCCTGGTTCACACATGTGAGGGTTGCGTGTGGGACCCTCCCCACACATGAAGCATTCCGGCTTTTTCTCTGCTGCTCCATGAGTGGCCATGGGTGAGTGGTTTATGCATGGGTCATGGAGGTGCACAGACACCCCCATAGCACCTTCAGATGGGCACTTGGATGCATGTGGGATAGATAGAACCTGTGTGGTAGCATCTCATTTAAAAATGGCCATGCATGATGGATGGATAATGGGTGGGGCAGTGCTTGTCTAAAAACACCACGGAGCCTTTGACAGCAAGCTCCATAGAGCCCCATAGAGCCTCTGCCAGCGAGCTCCCTCAACTGCTGAGTCCTAGAACCTTCTGGCCATAACATTCCATCTGCCTCATGGTGATCCAAACTCACCTTCTCACAGCCAGATAGCCTGACATTAGTCCCCTGCATAGTAACAGGAAGGCTAATATGGGATGGGCAAAACAATCCTCAATGTGCTCTGTTGGTACAAGCCCACCAATGATTCAGAAAATCAACCAAGGCTTAATGGAAATGGAGTCTCCATCACTGGAAGTTTTTTAAGTAGGTTAGATAAGTAACTGTCAGGCTGGTGATGGACTAAATGGCACGTTAAGGCCCCTTCCAGTTCTAAAATTCTCCACTTCAATGAGATTTATACCAGACAATGGGGCCGATCCCAAGTTTTGCGGATCCTGTACATAGCTGTACTGCCATTGCCATACACACTGCCATACGCACTGCCATTGCCGCCACACAGTGCCATGTGGAAACCATGTGCATGCACACATGCGGTTGGGGAATCTGCGGACTTGGGATCAGCCCCAATGTGATTTTATGGGAAACAGGTCTTGTAAAGTAAACCTTGTTTCATTTTTCATTTTTTGATGAGAAAATAGGTTTTGTATGTAAAAGTGTGTTTATGTAATATATCGTGTAATATAAGTCTGCTCTGCAAACTGCTGTGCCAGGACAAACCCAATAAAACTAATGCAGTTTACAGTGGTGCAGTCGTAGGAGGATTATTAATAATAATAATGAATAATAAAGTATTTATATAGCACCAGCAATGTACCTAGCACTTACAACTGTTGAAAATAGACAGGGTCCCTGCCCCAGGGGTTTACAATCTAAGAAAGACAAGGGAGGGTAGATGAGGGATGGGGCAACAAGGAGGGATGAGGATACATTCATGAAGGCATGAAGTTGTAGGTACGCGTGTTTAGCTTAAGCCATTTTTACACGGATGACCCCCCATCCCCACTGGGTGTGCAGGCGGGTGTCCACAGTGGTGGGGTGTCCATGTAAATTTATATGGTGGTGGGTGAGGGGATGGGTGTGCACCTGTGGGAACACCACAGATGGTGGGTGGGGGTGCGTGCACACTCCCGTGCAACACCCACTTCCACCCATCACCCACCCACAGAGCCATCTGGCAAATAGGAGGAGACTCCATGGGTGGAGATGGGTGGAGATGGATGTGCGCCTGTGGAAAAGGCCACACACCCACCTCCACCCGCCACGGCCACACACCCATCCCCCCACCCACCCGGTCTGTTTAAAAACAGCCTTAGTTTACATAGGCCCTTTTCACACAGACTCTCTAACACTGATAAAATGGGTGTTACATTTGATTATACATGTTGCAGGGCACCCATAAAGCAACACCTGCAGCCCTGCAACATGTATAATCAAATGTAATACCCATTTTATCAGTGTTAGCAAGTCTGTGTGAAAAGGGCCATAATTACATCAGGGAGGGAAGGAAATCTAAGGGGAGCTAAGGGGACGAGGAGCTAGGGAAGGCCTGATGAAAGAGGTAGATTTTCAGGAGGGATTTGAATATTGGGAGGGAGAGGCATGCATGTATTCATGGAGGGATTTCCAGGCATGGGGGCCAGCAAGGGAGAAT
The DNA here is from genome assembly GCA_003113815.1 of Sphenodon punctatus. Taxonomy (NCBI): domain Eukaryota; kingdom Metazoa; phylum Chordata; class Lepidosauria; order Sphenodontia; family Sphenodontidae; genus Sphenodon; species Sphenodon punctatus. The sequence goes on from QEPC01012510.1 coordinate 4,120,738, forward strand.
GGATGAATATGCGGCAGAGCAGAGAGCGGTGGCGAGAGCAGCGACTTGAGTCGAGAGGAGGACGGAGCACGAGCTGCAGGGCAGAAGTCTTCTCTTTGCTAAGGTAAACGAGTGCGTGATGAGAGCTTCCCCTCAGGCATTTGGAGAAGGAGTCATATGTTACCTGCCTATCCTTGTGCTACTGTGAGGTGAGGACCGACAACACTGAGTGGGACCGGAAAGCGGGTGAGGGAAACTCCGCCCCCAGGACCACCAAAGGAGCGCTGCCCCTGTGCGTGGCCATAGGTGCTGGCTGGGCTAGGATGTCTAGCCCCTGTCCGTTGGGGCCCCTGAACTTTGTTGAGACACAGTCACCCGGTTGACTATGGAGCGTAAGCGGGGACGTGCCAAGTCTGTGGCAAGTGACGAACCTCCCCGAGCAAGTAGACGGTGGAAAACATTCCTGGAGCCACAAGTGAGTCACATCCCTCTATCTAACAGATATGCTCCTCTGACCACAGAGGATGGGCTCTTGACTGAGCCATTAGGGATATCTTTCCAAGCTTCTGAGCAGACACCGTGTACTCCCTTTAGAAGAGCGGACCTGCTGCAGGGAGAAGTTGGCCAGGATTATTTGTTGCACCAGATATCCCTCATAGCACGAACTGTATCCTTACATTTTGGTAGCATTTCGGACATAAGCCTTTCCTTGGATAGGGCTCGGGCTCAGTTGGTGGAAATTATGGATAAACTGAATCAGGGTTCTGATTCAGCAAAAGTCCTAAAGGTCAATTATTCCCTTTCGGAAGCCTGTTACCCCTACGCGGGAAAGGGAGCTGGAGGAAATATTGTACCGGTTTCAGATAGAGTGCCTTTAGTCAAGGGGAAGGTAATCCCTAATACGGTTCTATTTAAGATCCGCCATGGGCAATATTTTCCTACCCCAGAGTGGAAAAATTAGTCCTTGATAGCTACACACTTGTCTTGCCTGCTTTTTAGCAAGCTATATATACAGAATATTAGTAATTTTAGGCTTTTAAGTTCTCGTAAATGGGCGTATGTAGCCTTGGTATGTTTTAGTTCCTCAGTGCTGGTTAAGGATATTTTCAAAGCACGGAAATTTCTGCTTACTCAGGGTATCTCAATCGATAGGGGAGTACAGTTGGATCGAGCTGTTGATATGTTCCCCTACAGAAATACTGCCTGTCAGTTGCCATTGTCTGCAACAAATTCTTTTTTGGGGGGCCAGCGTATTGGAAGGAGGGCTAAGGTTGGGTTACCAGTGGGTCAGAGGAAACCCCTTTAGATACCAGAGTACCCCTTACCATTGATCCTACAAGTTTTGGAAGGGAGTATTTGGCTGCTAGGGAAGATCATTTGTCCTATTTTACATTTATTGGACGGGTTGCTGGACTGGCGGTGTATCATGGGAAGCTATTAGATGGTGAGTTAAAGAATGCTGTAATGGTGCTTAAAAGCTATCAAGCCCTTAAATGTTCTCTCTCTCTCTCTCTCTCTTTGCTTTATGGTTACACTGCCGAACACCAGATTCCCATGAAGTTAATTACGTCAATAATTCAGATGCTTTCTGTGTAATATCTCATCTTTATGTGATAATCTAATTGCAAGCAATGAAATTCCTTTAAAGTACTGTCCAACTCTGAAAAGCAACTGTGTAAAAATAGCATTGCCATGTCAAGGAGCAGATACATACATGCTTTCATTTCTGTTACCTCCGGACCCAACCCAGTTGGGGTGGGAGGGTGACTGTGGCTTGGTTCTGTCCCTTCTTCATCATCCACATAATTGTCTACAAAGTTTGCATTGGGTGTATCACTGCAAACAAGCTAACATATGTCCGACATATGTCCTCGACATATGTCCGTGAGAACATCATTTTGGTTCACAGATTTTGGTACAAACTTAAGAAAAAAATGCCATTTGACCGTCAGAACCCAGACTGAGGATACAGTTCACACAACACAGTTTTAGAGCACGTAGCGGCACAAACGCTAGAGTGTTTTGTGAAATTCTTATCACTTCCTGTTCTCCTTGATGATCCCTTATTCTCGACTCTCAGATGTAAAGGGTGGGTGGAGCCACTGAAATCCAGGAAAACAGTTGCTGTGTGACTGCCTTGCTGCAGAAGAAGGCAAACACAGATTAGAGAACCAATGAGGAGTTTGCAAAGGAGGAAGAGTTTTGTGTGAATGAGTCTTTACAATTTTTTTAAAATATATATTTTTCCCCGAACATTAGTGCATATGATTTTTAGTCAACGAGACACAATAAACATGGAACCTCACTATTCCTTTCATAGCATCAGCTTTACAGTAGACTGGTGCTTTGTAAGTTGAGGGCAAAACATTATTAAGAATTTGGGCCAGATTTTCCACTCTGAAATTGCATTTGCCTTTTTGCTACATTGATCGTTGTGTTGTCATGATGTTGATAAGTGCAGAATTGGACTCGCTCTGGTAAGAAAGGAAGGGTATGATTTGTTTTGTCGTAGGTGTCTATGACCAGTATTATAGTGTTGAGGGAGTGGTTTTATAGTTAAGACAGCTGCAACACTGTTAAAATCATGAATGTTCTACTCATTATAAATCATGACATTTCTGTGACATTTTGTAGGGAGGATCACTTGGGTAAGGGGTAGAAACTGTCCAAATTTCACCAGATTGATTGAGAAATGACTGAGTTAGGCTGAACAAACCAGTGGTTTTTAGGTGGGTGCATGGAGCCTAAGTTGTAAGCAAGCACAATATGTGAGACTGTACAACATCTTTACTGCTTACGTGCCATGACTGTGATAGCAGTGAAGAAAGTTTTCTTCTCTACTATCATAGCGTCTGCAAAGTCTTATCTGGCAGAGCTGTTCTGGGTGGTGAGGGAGGGGCCTGATTAATCCAGCCTGTCTCCGCCAGGAAATGGAGTCATCTAATGTCCACTGTGGCATTTTGATTAATTATTTTGCAGGCAAAATCACTCGTATTCACCACGACTTCGATACTGGTGTTTCAACTGCAAAGTTTGAGGTTATGGAAGCTCAGTTCTATCCTATTTATTTGGATCAGTTTCAATTGGTATCATACACCGATGTGAGGGAGTTGCTTGGGGCGATGAGAGCAACCAGTTGTGAATTAGATCTTTGCCGATCCTAGCTGGTGAAAGCCAGGTGGGAGACATTGGGGCCGTTGTTGGCTGGGGTAGTCAATGCCTTCCTATGGGAAGGAAGGGTTTTGGACACCCTTAAATCTGCGGTTGTCCAGCCCCTGCTTAAGAAACCATCTTTGGATGCTGATGTCCCAGCCAGCTATCAGCCTGATGCTTACCTTCCCTTTTTAGGGAAGGCTATTGAATGGGTGGCTGCCTGACAGCTCTGGGCTCATCTTGACGCTATCGGAGTCCTGGACCCATTTCAGTCAGGTTTTCATTCTGTGTATGGCATGGAGACTGCATGTGTGGCTTGAGTTGGTTTAACTGCATGTTGAGATGGATAAGGGGAATTCTACCTGGCTGCTGTCGGTGACTGGATATGGGTGAGCTGATTGAAACTGAACCTTGACAAGACTGAAGTGATGATTGTTGGCCTGTCTTGTGACTTGGAAGGGATTGGGACACCTGTTGTTGATGCAGTCCATCCCCCTCTGGTCAGTCAGGTTCACAGCCTTGGAGTGCTTCTGGACACCTTGCTGCACCTAGATTGTCAGGTTGTGGCAGTGACCAGGAGCGTTTTCACCAACTTATCTGGTGATGAGGCTTTCAGATTTGGACCTGGCCACAGTCATCCATGCTTTCATCATCTCAAGGCTGGATTGCTGCAATGCACTCTCTGCGGGGCTGCCCTTGATGACTGTTCAGAAGATGCAGTTGATGCAGAATGTGATGGCTCGGCTCCTTTGGGGGATGAGTTGCCAGGAGCACATTACGCCAGTGCTCCAAAGTCTGCACTGGCTACCTATAGTTTTCCGGGCACAATTCAAAGTGTTGGTTTTGACCTCCTCTTACCATGTCCCAAAGCAGCCCCTACGGTTGGCCCAGAACACCTTCGTGCAGGTTCCATCTTTTTACCCTTGTCCATATATATGTCCACCTTAACCAGAATGGAACCTGGCTGCTGGCACTAAAAATTTAAAATGTAATGGAGCAGTTTTTAAACTAGAACCTGGGGGAAAGCCGATAGGCACTGTGGAGTGCAGAGTTCGGAATGTGGCATCTGTGCCGGAGGATGTTAACTTAGGGGATTTAGAGTTGCTTAAGACTGAGAAGGGATAAACATTAAGGGACTTCAAGTGGAATTCACTGGAGAACAGATAAATAACAATTCCAGGGTGCCTGATACAGTCCCCTATAATGTGCACAGTAACAAGAATAAAAAGAATACACACAAATGTCTATATGCAAATGCTAGAAACCTAAAAAGTAAGATGGGAGAACTAGAGTGTATGGTGCTAAATGAAGATTTAGACATTATAGGCATCACAGAGACATGGTGGAATGAGGATAACCAACGGGACACTGTAATACCAGGGTACAAAATATATATTTTGTACCCACTTCTACATGTCATCAATCGCTCCTTTTCCACAGGCTCCTTCCCCTCTGCCTTCAAGCATGCCACTTCTACGTGCCATCAATCTCTCCCTTTCCACAGGCTCCTTCCCCTCGGCCTTCAAGCATGCCACTGTCTCCCCCATCCTCAAAAAACCTACCCTGGACCCATCTGACCCCTCTAGTTACCGGCCAGTCTCCCTCCTTCCCTTTGCCTCGAAGCTTCTGGAACGTGTCGTCTACTCCCGCTGCCAGAACCTCCTCTCTGCCAACTCCTCCCTGGACCCTCTCCAGTCCGGCTTCCGCCCCCTCCACTCTACTGAAACTGCCCTGGCCAAGATCACCAATGATCTACTTGTC
>QEPC01012510.1:4125730-4188358 GCA_003113815.1 Sphenodon punctatus
TTTCTCCTGCTCACCTAACCGCCTTCGACCCTTCTCCCTCGCTGCCCCCCATGCCTGGAACTCCCTCCCTACCCACATCCGCCTTGCCCCCTCCCTCCGCTCCTTCAAATCCCTCCTCAAGACCCACTTTTTCCTCGCCGCCTTTCCCAATGCCTGCTAGTCGTTCCCCATATACTTACTGTCTGCCCTCCTCTGCAGACTGCTGCAACCAACCGATTGTAACCAAGCCAAGCACACACACATGAGACTTCGCATCTGCCTGAATGTTTGTCTTCTCCCCTGTCTCTCCCACTGTCCCCTCTCCCTGTTTCCCCCTCGTCTTTTAGATTGTAAGCCACAGGCAGGGACCACGTCTATTTCTATGTTCTGTACAGCGCCAGGCACATGGCTGGCGCTATATAAATGTTTATAATAATAAACATTAATCTTGACCCTATGGATGGGGTAGAAGATAACTCCCTCCCCCAAGCCCAGGTTCTCTCTCCCTTGTTGTCCAAGGAGCTGGTCAAGGGAGGTACCTGTGAAAATTTAATTGCATTTTCTGATGGGTCCACAGATCAACACCTTCTGATAAGGGCGTTGGAGGCTTTTTTGATAGATACAACAGGCACAATGAGTGTTTCTTTGCCACATACTGCCTTTAGGAATCTTTCTTCTATGGATCAGGATAGTATTATACAGAAGCTAGACACATTTTGGAGTGGAATTTGGGTAGAACCTCTTGAGTATCAGGCTCCCCCTCCAGTGGATGCAGCTCAGCTGCATATACCATTACTTACCCAGCAAGAATATACAGCTGCTCGTTATCTAGACTTGAATGAGGAAGGGAGCCCGCCTGCAAAATCAGTGCCTATTTTAGGCGATCTAACGAAAGTGGTGTCTAATCACCGGGGTAATCTTCTAGAAATCGAGCTGTATCATAAACCCCAGACAGCAAATTTTTCTCGCAGTAGTTTAAGGGAGGGCGAATTTACAGAAACCGAAGACAGTACTATAAATAGTGATAGTGAGGCCACTCGTGTCATCGTAGGACAACCGCAGCTGCAAGCTCTTGGGGAATTAGACTGACTCTTTGCTGGGGGGGCTTTACCTTCACTTGCGGAAATGGAGCCCATGCCAGTTTCAGGTCGGAGTCTTTCTCTGCAGGACATTATAATTCCCTTACCTACCTCCTTTAAATTAGCCTCTTGGAACATCGCAGGCCTTAGCTCTAAGCTTTGCGACAACGATTGGGTAGACTTTCTTGACCAATTCGACCTTATATGCCTCCAGGAGACTTGGTTACTTTCAAATCCCTCTCCTGTTGGCAATCCCCTCACTGTTGGGAAATTTTTAGTAGATTTGCATGGGGCCCAGAAGAGGGAAAAGAGAGGACGTGCATCTGGTGAGTTAGCCTTTCTTATTTCCTTCTCTAGCCTATGGTCTTTTTTTACTTTGGAATCTCCTAGACCAGAGTTTCAGGCAGGGCTGCTTAAATTTCTCAACTCTTCCTACTACCTTGTTGTCAATGTATATGTTCCTCCTGCCTCCTCCCGGTACTATAGTGAGGATGTATGGGGTGCCCTGGAGGATTGGTGCAGTAATTTGCAAGACCAATACCCTCGAGCTAGTCTTATGCTCTTGGGTGATTGGAATGCAAGGATTGGGATGGATGACCCTGCAGAGTTTGATCAGGAAGAAGGGGAAATACAGCCCCGCTCCTTGGTCCCCTGTCAAAAATCATGCGACAAGATAACCAATGAAATGGGACGCCGCCTTCTGGAGTTTACTCATTCTGTTGGCTTAATTCCTCTCAATGGCAGATTTCCTGGGGACCTGGTAGGGATTATACATTTGAGAGTTCTTTAGGTCACAGCACGGTTGATTACATTTTTATTGAGTTAGACGCCTGGGCGAGCTTGGATAATTTCATACTCCATATTAGACCCGAAAGTGACCATAGACTTTTGGAAACCCGAATATTGATGAGTGTTCTGCCTAAACATTCATCTCTGTCAACTTTAGAAGCTTCCTCAAATATGTGTCAGAGGAACTGGGACCCTATGGCTTTATTTTGTAAGCTTCAGGAACTGTGATACTCGGGCCCACTTAAAGAGCTAGGGAATCAGTTTCTTCAGGAGGGAGATTCCCTAGAAAGCTTGGCCATTTTAACAAAAATAATCGAATTTCTTCAGGGGGAAGTACTTACGACCTCCTGTAAGAATGTGGCTAAGCAGTAGAGGGGATGGTTTGATAGACAATGTCGAGTAGCCAAGTCCCAATTACAGAAGGCCAAGAAGTCTTGGGTAATTACCCAACCGGATAAGAGCTTGGCCATGTATCAGGCTCTAAGGCAGCCATACAAATTGTTACTTCGTTCCAAAAGGCTTCGGTATTATAATGTAAGTGGGCGGAACTAGAGGTAGCGCCCGATTGGGAAACTCCAGACAATTCTGGTCCCTGCTAAACCAACTAATGCATGTAAATCGCAAAGCCCCGATGTGTGTGGCCCAAATGTGTTTTGGGAGCATTTTTTTGGAAGGCTATATGAAGCCAGGAGCCCCTCCCATCCTTCCACTGAAGGAGAAAAAAGGCTGTCTGGCCTTCTACACCTTCCTTTTTTGAGCTCGAATGGCAGGATTTGGATAATTCTATTATGGCTCTTAAGAGCAGCAAAGCTCCTGGCCTGGATTTTTTGACAGCGGAAGTTTTGCAGGTGGTCCCACAATGGTGGGCAGCGATTCTATGTAAACTGTTCAGGGACATCCTTGGTGGGGGACAGATGCCGCCCTCCTGGGGTAGGAGCTGGATTATACCGATATATAAAAAAGGGGATTGAAGTGACCCAAGCAGCTATGGGCCAATTAGTCTCCTCCCGGTCGTAGGCAAAAAAATTTCTTCAGTTATCCTTCAACAGCTGCAGAAATGGGCAGAGTCTAATAACATCATCCCAATAGAACAATACGATTTTAGAACAAATAGGTCTACTATGAATTGTGCTTTTGTGGTGTCCCATTTAATTGCAAAGTACACGAAGATCAGGAGGGGGAAACTCTTCCTGGCATTCACAGACTTCACAAAAGCATTTGACTCTGTTCCGCGGGAGAGACTCTGGACAAAGCTTAGACAGATGGGCCTAGATGACAATCTCCTTGCCATCTTGGTGGCGATCCACACCAATAATACAGCAAGAGTGAGAGGGTCCCCCAGGAGTTGTCTTAGTGCTCCTATTGTTGTGGACAGAGGTGTCCGCCAAGGATGTGTGCTGGCCCCGCTGCTTTTTAATCTGTATGTGGCAGATTTGGTGCCTTACATAAAGGCAAGAAACCCGCATCCCCCTAAAATTGGTGCATTTCACCTCCATGCTCTTCAATACGCTGATGACCTTATTTTACTGTCCCAGTCCGAAAAAGGTCTAAAAAAATCCATCTCCTCCTTAATAGAATATTGCCAAGAAAATGGCTTGGATATTAATGGGAGTAAATATAAGATCTTAATTGCTGGTGGCAGGCCACGGGTGCGTAAATGGCGTATATCAAATTTGTTAATGGAGGTTGTAAACGAATTCACCTATTTGGGAGTGCTGTTTTCAGCAAGGGGTACATGGGTGTCGCATATAAAGAAAAGAGCTCGCCTGTCTATGAATCCGGTGAGAGCTCTTCTTAAAGCATTTAAGATCTCTCATGGCATATCGGTTGGTACTGCCTTGAAGGTTTTTCAAACAAAAGTTTACTGTATGCTGACCTTTGGAATGGAATTAATTTCATATCCAGATTGTGTAATTGTTGACCGAGTACAAAATTGTTTTCTGTGAGGGATTCTCAAATTAGGAAATAGTGTCCCTGGGGCAGTTATCCGAGCAAAGACTAATAGCCTATCCTTGGAACATTATTCTAGAATGGCATTTCTTAGATTCTGGCTCAGAATAGTGGTAGGCCCTATAGACTCCTTGCAGTCTCGGTGTGTGACTGAGGAACTCTCTTATAAGGTTTCTGGGGCATATCCTTGGTTGAGGTACCTTTCTCAAATTCAGCAGAACCTGGGAGTTTCCCTTTTATATTTTCAAGGGAAATCTATTCCAAATATAAAGAAGGAACTTGAGATACGTTCTAGGGATGTGTCTATTCAAGACGATATTGCGAAGCTGAGAGCCTGGAAGGTGGCGCCCAGTCTAGGAGTCTGCAAATTGGGTTTCCACGGGGAGTCCTATTTGGAGTTACTGGACAATAAAACACTGAGGAGACATTACACTCTCTTCAGGTTCCACCTAGTGCAATCAGCAGTCCTTGAGGGTCGTTTATTGAAAATCCCCTATGAGGATCGCAAATGTACTTGTATTTGCGGGAAGTGGAAACGATTGAACATCAAATTTTGTACTGTCCATATTACATGCACTTAAGGGAGATCTGGGTGACTCCACTGATAGATAGAGAAAGGCTAAAGCCTTCTGAGTGTATCCTCTTCCTGCTTACTTTAACAAATAGGAATGATTTGAGTGCGGTCACAACTTTTTTATCACTTATTGCCAAGAGAACGAAATGTATTCTAGCCCAGTTAAAAGCACTAAATTTGTGAATCCTATGTTGGTCCTTAAATCTTAAGTGCTCTCTTGCCCATTCTTGTGTCTGATGTTATCTTGGTTAGCTCCTGAGAATGTGAGGTTTTTGCAGATTTTATCTTTTTTAAGAATTTTGTTAATCTTTATTGGTATTGATATTGTTTTATTTAATTTTATTTACTTATTTAAATTTATCTTGTTTTGTATATATTTGTCTTTGTTTTCTGGCCATGGCGAAAGCCAGCGCCTAAGAAAGAAAGAAAGAAAGAAAGAAAGAAAGAAAGGAAAAGAAAGGTGAATATGCTTTGAGGAGCAGTGGAGCCATGGGATAGCAAGTGAGGGTGGTGGTAACAGAGGAGCAGAGCTTTCATATGGGAGTGTAGCAGGAGACTAGTGTAGAGATATGGCCTTGTAGGCAAAGACAAGAAGCTTGTGCTGAATTCATCCCCTGTGGAGAGGTCGGAGGGGCTGCACGTGATCAAAGTGACAGGCGAGGTGGATGATCTTGGCAGCAGAGTTTTTAATAGATGAGAGGGGGGCAAGGTCAGAGCGGGGAGGCCCTCAAGTCAAGTTTTACTTTATTGCTTAGCCAACTCGGCCATTGCACATGTATACATATATACATTATTTTAATACTATGCATACTAATCAACTTAAAAACAATCAGACAAAAACACATACAAAATTTTTACATATTACTTACACCATTTATAAATTAAGACTTCCATCAGTTACAACCCGCCAATTTAAATTAAAAGTATAACCGTGGAAGAAAACCATAATATCCCCTTTTCTACCTAACAATAACAATAACCTTTTAGATACTAGAAAGTTCACACTCTAACTTCTCAAGCCCTTAATATAATAAACATTTGCACCCTTGCCATTTCTTTATTTGTAACCAAGCCAGAAAAACCCCACCTTGGAGCACATTTGAGTAGGAACACATGGTACCTCCCCCACCTCCTGGGACTAATACTTTTTTGGGTAAATTCCCACAATCTCTCCTCCAGTAATACCTAAAATCCTCCTGTCTCCTTGACAGTCTGGGCTTTATCCTTAGCATGTTTTACTAATGTCAGGAATTTGGCCACTTTCCCTGAAACTTGCTGATTTTTATCTTCCAGCAGGAATTTTTCTTCCAAGCCCCTCATTCCTTGATCTCTAAAGAGTGGCGCAATAAGTATCTCCCTCCATTTTTTATATGCGGGGCAATCCAACAGTATATGCGCCATTGTCTCAACACAACTTTGATTTATGCTGGTGCATTCCTTGCACAGACGATCTTCCTGCGCCTGCCCTCTCAGTCTACCCTCTGTAACTGCCGAGGGGAATACATTGAATCGGGCTAAAGTCAATGCCCACCTTATTTTCCTCAGCCTATACTCGGATAGATAGGTAGCTCCTTCTTTGGGGGGCACAATATTTACATATAACTTTGCAACCTTCTGCGAGCCGAGCAATGCATGTTCGATCTGAAGTTCCTGGTCTAATATCCGCATTTTTATTTCAGACCACGCCCTTTCGACTGGGAGGGATAAAAGATATACCACTGAGAACCCCAGAGCATTTAGGGTCGTATTAATATATTCCACCCAGCGCCCCTGGGCATAATATATTATCTGGGATGCCAATGAGCCTGAGTCTGTTTTAATTAGTCGTAACCAGTATTTTAACGTTGCCATTTTTGCATACAAGGCAACTCGTTTAAACCCTGTCTCAGCTCTTAACAGCACTAAAGGTACATATTTGGGGACATGCAAAATATAACGTAGCATCCTATTTTGTTCTATTTCCAACTCCTTTTGTTTCCCAATGCTCCAAATTTGAGCACCATAAAGAAGTTGGGGGACCAGCTTGGCTTTTATCAGTTTTTTACTTGGATTATATAATTTCCCCCCTTGATTCCAGTAATAACTGGTGATGCCCTGCCCAGCTGCTCTTACTGCTGCCCGTACCACTTTCACATGAGCGGACCACGTTGGATAAGCCGAAATAATGACCCCCAAATATTTATATTTAGTCACCTGTTCAATTTCTACCCCTCCCATGGACCACCTATATTTCCTCTGCCTTTTCCCAATCCTCATTACTTTAGTTTTCATATAATTAATTATCAAATACTCATTTTTACAATAATTACTAAATGCGTCCATCAGCCTCCTAAGGCCCACCTGTGTCCTAGCAATTAATGCTGTGTCGTCAGCATAGAGAAGCAAACTTATTTTCTGATCTCCTATTTCGGCCGGATGGAATCCTGAATCTTCTAGCACTCCATTCATGTTGTTCAAATATATGTTAAACAAAATGGGGGCAAGGATACAACCCTGCCTAACCCCCCATTTTACATTTACCGGCTCGGACAACCCCCCTATATTGTTAACTCTCACTTGTAATAGATTGTTGGTGTGCAAGGCCCGAATCAGAAACAACAATCTATGCTCCATGCCATACTTCAACAATTTAAACCAGAGTCTTTCCCTACACACTGTATCAAAGGCCATTTGGAGGTCAACAAAGCATAAATACAGATTGGTACTTTTACCCTTGAGGACATACTTTGAGATCAACTGTTCAATCACAAAAATGTGATCCACTGTTGACACTCCCTTTTTAAATCCTGCTTGTTCCACTCCTATTAGCTTTCTTACATCCACCCATTCTTGCACTTTGCCCAATAAGTATCTGGAATACAGTTTCCCCACTATACTCATCAAGCTGATAGGACGATAATTCCCCGGCTCCTGTGTATTCCCCTTTTTATATATCGGGACCACCACGCTATCTAGCCAAGTGCGCGGAATTTTTCCCGACTTGTTTACCTGCGTAAACAGACAGGCTAATATCTGACTCCACCAGTCAATGTTCCCCTTCAGAAGTTCTGATGGAACAAAATCTTTCCCCGGGGCTTTATTTATTTTTAGCTGTGTAATCAATTTCTTTACTTCCTCTGCAGTAACTGGATTCCATTGGGGTAAGGACTCAATTGAGAATTTTAAATGGTTTTCTAATTCTATTTGAGGCTTGGAGAATATGGCGCTATAATGTCTTTCCCAACTCTCCGATGTTATATTTACCTCCTCCTTTTCCCTACCTGAGACCCAGGTAGATCTGATTAATTTCCAAAACTCATTTTGGTTCTTTTCTTCCGCCGCCCGGATAAGCCTATCCCAAAACAACTGCTGAAATGCTTTTTTCTTTCCTTTAATTAATCTTTTATAAGCACCTCGTGCTTTTAGAAAGTTCCCCTCCCACTGACTTCCTTTAGCAAAGCTCTTAGCCTTCCGGTTTAAACGTTTTAAATCCCTCCTGGCTCCCCTACATTCTGCATCATACCACCTTGGGCCCCTATTTCTACCCTGCCCTTTTCCCCCTGGAATTGTTAAAAGGGGTAAAAGCTGGGCAATCAAGTCCTCATATTGCTGCTGGATATTCTCCTGGTCCCTAAGGACCCTCTCCATTAGCTGCAAGGTTAGGATCCCCTCAGCCAATACATTTATCTGGGGGGACCATCTAACCCTCTTTAATCCTACTCTTCTTGACATATCCTTTCTAACATCTGCACTATACTCCACCCCCCACCCCACTTCCGACGATATCTGAGGTCGACACAACGTTACATTTAAGGGGAAATGATCCGAATCCACCGCTTCCAGTACTGCAAAATCGACTACCCACGGGAGTAAACCTTCTGTAATCATAATATAATCAATTATACTTCTTCCAAGCTGTGAAATGTAAGTATAATCACCTTCCTTATCTCCTGGCCATCCTCCATTTAGGATAATTAACTCTACCGAGTCTACCAGATCCTGTAGATGAATTCCCGCCATGTTTGTTATCTTGTCCTTAGATGCTCTTACACAGGGGAACATTGAGTATGAATAATTTTGCAAATTTTCATGATCTGTCTGATTTGCTCCCTGACCCAACCGTGCATTGAAGTCCCCTGCCATTATTATCCCCTCTGTCGGGAACTTTTCCTTCAATTCCGTCACTGTGTCCTTAAGCCTTGACCAAACTTCTTCCTTATAATATAAGGAGCTCGTTGGGGGAATATAAACATTTATAACTATTATAGCCTGAACAGGCTGGTTTTTGACCAATTTCCATACAGCGTAAAAGGGAGGAAAGCCTGTAAGGCTATATACCTGCAATCCCATATATTTTGCCACGAGCAAGGCTAGACCCCCACTTAACCTGCCTTTTTTTTTCCCTTGAAAGGCTGCCGCTGGAGTTACATAAACCTCAAATCCAGTAAGGGAAAAATCCCCCGCCATCCACGTTTCCTGCAGGCATAAACAATCAAACCTCCTTATTTGTTCTAAAAACCCGGGGTCCCAAGCTTTGTTTTCCCAACCTGCAACATTCCAGGATGCAAAAGACCAATCCTGGGCATTTACCTTATGTCAATTAGACAAAGCCCTCAATGGCTTTCTTTGCGGAGTCACTAGCCCATTTACCATCTCTTCCAAGCCCACGGAACTCCCTTCCTTACTTGGATTTAACCCCAAACTCCCACCCAAGTTATTTCTCCTTTCACCTAGTCCCTGCTTGGCACTTTCAGGGGCTTTCCCCTTTATCTGTTCCTCCCTAGGTGATCCCCCCTTTCTATGGGGGACCCCTATTACTATTTGTTGTAAGGCATCCTCATGCCCCAAGGGGCTAATATCCCCCTGACCCTCCACTACTGGTTTAATTTGTTGAAATATCTCCTGCATGTGCCTTAACCTTGCCAAAATTATTCCTTGCTCTGGGGCAGCCAATGCCTGAAAAGACGCAGACCACAAGGGTTCCTGCTCCTCGAATTTATCCGCCCCCAAAGTTAAACACTTTGGGAAAAAAGGAAGTAAATCTGATGTCAGCTGGGGCCCTAACATGTCCCCCTCCTTACCTCTCATATCGTTCCTTGCTACCTCCTCCTTTGGGACTTGATACTCCTGCACCCCCCTAATGGGACCTTCTTCCTGCCCTATTTGTCCCCTCAACCGAATTTGATCACATTCCTGTTGTTCTCTCTGGATCTCCCTCGATTTCTCTTGGCCCCTCCCAATTTCCATCTCTTCAATAGTAGGTGAATTTGAACCTTGTAATACCTGCACAGCAACTTCTTTCTGATCAGTCCCCTGTACGAGATTATACATTTCCCTCTCTCTCTCATTTCCTCCTTGCTGCCTGGATTGTTCTATATTTCTCTCTGGGGGTTGGGCTGAGCAGACCCCCAATACCTGAATTCCCCAGGAGGCCAGTAGTTGTCTTTCCATAAAAATTTTCTCAACTATCCGGGGATCCCTAAAGAAGATCATCAATCTCATGGCTTGATCAGTAGGTGGAAGAAAATAAAAATTTTCAATTTCTGCCATTTGAAGTTGGTAATGTAAGAGGGTAACCAAGTTTCTCCGGATAAGGAATTTGGAGAACCAAGCTGGAGTCACACCATTGGGCAGTGCAAAGATTTTTAACAAAACAACCCTACGATCGGGTAACATATTTTGTTTACCATATGACCCATTTGTCTTTTCCTTATTACTTGTATCGCAAGACCCTCCTGTCTCTATCTGGGCCAGACTCCCCCGAGACTTCTTTGGAGCAAAACATGCCCCCACTGCTTGTAACCTTGGAGGAGCCATGGTGAAGAGATGTGAAACTAAACTTTTAATATCTTTAGCCATCTCCTGGAGACATTGGTGCACTTTCTCCATCGTTCCCTTCATCTCCACTACCCCTGAGAATAGACTCTCAATTGAGCTACTAATTAGCATACATTGGTCTCCCAAAATTTTTAGGGTGTTTGGAGAACTGTGTATGGCTGAATGCAACATCTCTTCATTCCCAAATACCTCCTCAGATTCAATTAGAGATTGCTCACCAAAATCAGAATTTCCTCCCAGAATAGAAAAACGATTTGAAAGTGGCATTTGGAATGAAGATGTAGATTGTCTTCCCACTACCCCAAACCCCAGATCCTGCAATTTTAGTTGTTTCATATTTGGTCCCTCATTATCCGGCGAGATAACCAACTGTCGCCCCCTCTTTTTAGATATAGCTCCCAAATTCTCCTCAATAAGGGCAGTAGCCATGTTTGCCCCTTTAGACCCCTAATCACACACTCCTCAGACACACTACCTTTTAAATTCCTTCTATAATGTTTACCCCTGACTGTTTTCCTTTCTTTTATTCTTCCTACTATAGTTCGATTTATATGGTGGTCCCCCACTGCTCCCTTCCTTCACAAGGGAGATTTACACCGCGTTATACAAGGGACTAAATCGCCACTCGGGTGTCCCCCTTCCCGTTTCCAATTTCACTCCAACCCACTCTTCAATTTTCCTTCCTCCCCTTCAAACTTTGGTACCACCCAACCCCAACTTTTTTCTTATTCTAGTAGCTATAAGGTTTACACAAACTTTTAAACGGACAACCAAACCCAAATAAAATAAAAAGAGAAGAGTGGAAGAGGGGGAAAAAAAAAATGAGATAGTCCCCTCCTTCACTAGCTCGGCCCACAATGAGTCCTCCAGACTTTACAGGTTTACAATGTCTGAGCTCCTGCTCCGGTACTTGCGCGGCCTTGGACTCACAAGAGACTTTGTCTCTTTCCCCGGGGCTCAGGCTCCGCCCCCTGCTCCACTCCGCTCGCCTTCCCAGCTGTCAGGTAAGTGCTTGAGCCGGTTTCTGCGACCCTAGCTCCCCGCTTCCTCCGCACTCACACCTCAACGAGCATTCCTTCCCAGTCCGACCAGGAGGTGGGGCACTGCACTGCGGCCCAAGCCTAATGGGCCCAGCTAACGGACGACACCCTTTGGATGTCGCCCAGCCCCTGTTTAAGAAATACCTGTGAGAAAAGAGAGCCAATGAAGGCCAGGCAGGGAAATCCACAGCTCCTCCTTCCCCCAGCAGCTGCACAGGACACGCCCAAGGGGGCCCCAGCCCCTGTTTAAGAAATACCTGTGAGAAAAGAGAGCCAATGAAGGCCAGGCAGGGAAATCCACAGCTCCTCCCCAAGCTACTCCTTCCCCCAGCAGCTGCACAGGACACCAGCGGGGAGGCCAGTGAGAATGAGGTTACAATAGTCAAGGCAAAAGGTAACCAATGCATGGACTAGGGTTTTAGCAGTGGAAACAGTGAGGAAAAGACGAATCTTAGGGCTGTTGCACAAGGAGAGACATCAGGATTTAGCAACCAATTTGATTTGAGGTTTAAAAGCGAGGGCGGAGTCAAAGATGAAGCCCAGGCTACATGTCTGAAGGATGGGCTGAATGGTGACCCCGTCTGTAGAAACTGAAAAAGAAGAGGGAGAGAAGGCTTTGATGGGAAGACTAGGAGTTCAGTTTTGGCCATATTAAGTCTGAGTTGACGGCAAGACATCCAGGCAGAGATGTCAGAAAGACAGTTTGTGACAGGAGATTGGATAGAGGGAGGATGGGAGAAATAGGGTATTTTTAAATGAGCAAGGTCCATGGACCCTGAGTGACATGACTGTGGTGTGCCCACACACCTGAAGCGCATGGGGAGCACTTCATACAGGCGGCTCCCAGCATAGCTACCTCGGCCACAGAGCATCCACAGTACATTCGGCTGGCCCTGCACGGAGCACTCCTCATTTTTCGGCAGTACTCCATGCATGGCCATGGGTGGCCACTGTGTGGGTCACAGAAGTGCACCTTCCCATGCACCACCTTCACACAAGCAGTTGGATACGTGGTCGGTATGGGGCCATGCATAGACACGTCTCATTTAAAAACTCCTTTAGAGTTGAATGTCGTCAGCATAGAGGTGATATCGGAAGCCATGTGATTCAATGAGTTTGCCCAGGGACAGAGTGTAGAGGGAGAAGAGAAGCAGGCCAGAGACTTGGGGAACTCTAACCAAGAGGGGAAGTGATGTGGAGAAGGTACCAGCAAGAGATACACTGAAGGAACAGCTGGAGAGGTAGGAAGAGAACCAGTCAAGGACCGAGTCCTGGATGTGTAGCGAGTCGAGGAGGAGCGAATGGTCAACAGTGTCAAAGGCAGCAGAGAGATCAAACAGGACAAGAATAGAGTAGAGGCAACTGGATTTAGCTATGAGAAGATCAATAGTGATTTTAGTGAGAACAGTCTCAGTAGAGTAGAGAGGACAGAAGCCAGAATGGAGAGGGTCATGGGAAGAGTTGGCAGAGAGGAAGTCAAGACAGCGAGTGTAGACAACATGTTCAAGGAGCTTGGAGGAAAAGGGAAGAAGAGAGATGGTCTGGTAATTGGAGGGGTCAGAGGGGTCAAGGGAGGGCTTATTTAGGATAGGGGAGACAGTAGCATGTTTGAAGGCAGACAGAAAGGAGCCAGTAGAGGGAGAAAGATTGACAATATGCAGCAGTGATGGCAAGACAGATGGGCCAATAGAAGTCAAAAGCGGGTGGGGATGGGGTCAAGGGGACAGGCAGAGGGGTTGGATGAGGAGAGCAGGAAGTTGATCTCATCAAGGGAAGCTGGTGGGAAGGAGAGATGGAGGAGGAGAGGTGGGGAGGCTAATGAGGGAAGGAGAGGAGTGAGAAGTAATATCCTGGTGGATTTTATCAATCTTATTAGTGGAAATTGAAAAGAGATCCTGACTATCAAGAAAAGAAGAGGGTAGAGGACAGGGGGGTTGAGAAGAGTGTTGAAGACAGAGAAGAGATTGCAGGGGTTGCAAGAATGTGATTAAATGTGCGCAGAAAAGTAGTGCTGCTTCGTAAGAGAAATGTCAGCGCTGAGGGCAGAGATGGTGAACTGGAGAAAATCAGCAATGTATGGTCATGAGATTTCCACCAGAGGCGCTCAGCAGCGCAAGAGTAGGAATAGAGGTGGTTGATGGAACAGGTGAGCAAGGGTTTAATAACCTGGCACAAATACTGTAGTACACATATACAGAATGGGGAACTGTATCCTGAAAAACAGTAATTCTGAAAAGGGGTGACTGACTTCAGTGGGACTACTGCCGAGCAAGCGCTTTTGGTTTTAAGATTGCAGTTCTAGTGCTGTGGCAAAAACAACCAATGTATTAACTTAGGAGTAGTAACTTGGAGTAGCAAAGTGATTTTATTTATTTATTTTTATTAATTAATTTATTATTTATTATTATTATTATTATTATTCAGAATTTATATAACACCAGCAATGTACCTGGCACTTTACAATTGTAAGAAAGAGACACAGTCCCTGCCCCAGCAGGCATACACTCTATGAGAGACAAGGGGCAGGGGGAGACAAAAGGTGGGGAAAACAGAGAAAGAGACAAGGATACATACATGAACTCATGATGTCTCAGGTTCATTTGCTTGGCTTAGTTACAAAGGTGTAGTTACTCATTTAATGTTACACAAGATACGATGATTCAGGATAAGTCAAAGTGGGCGAGGGGTCAGGGAAAGCTTGATGCAAGAGGTGGGTTTTGAGGAGAGATTTTAAGGTTTGGAGGGAGGAAGCAGAGTGAATGTGTTCAGGGAGGGAGTTCCAGGCATGGGGGACTGACAGGGAAAAGGGGCGTATGCGTTTTGAGGAGCAGGGGAGCTGTGAGCAGGCGAGGGTGGTAGCAGAAGAGGAGCAGAGCTCCCTGACAGGAGTGTTATGGAAAATGAGAGCCGTGTAGGTAAAAAAAAGGAGTTTGTGAAGAATGCGTTCAGGAAGAGGGAGCCAGTGAGGAGAGGAGGGGCTGTACGTGGTCAAAGCGGCTGTACGTGAATGACCTTGGCAGCAGAGTTATGAACAGAAATGAGAGGAGCAAGGTGAGAGCGAGGAAGACCAGTGAGAAGACGGTTGCAATAGTCAAGGCGAGAGATGACCAGGGCATGGACAAGGGTTTTAGCTGAGGAAACAGTAAGGAAAGGAAGGATCTTTGCAATGTTGTGCAGACAGAAGCGACAGGATTTGGCAACAGAATCGATCTGAGGTTTAAAGGAGAGGGAGGAGTCAAAGATGAACCCTAGGCTATGTGCTTGAGGGACAGGCTAGATGTTGACCCCATCAATGGAGACAGAGAAGGGAGAGAGAGAGGAAGGATTTTATATCTAAACATGCTATTTGAGTGACCACAAACAGAATACTGTGTCCAGCTTAAGGGTTAGGCTAGCTGCTGATGGAGAATTATCATACCCCATATATGTATCAAACGGGGTCAAACAGGGCTGCGTCCTGGCCCCTTTCCTCTTTAATCTCTTAATAAATGATGTTGTACACAGATTAGGAGAACAAGGAGGACACTTTCCAGCTGTGGCCGGACGAATGGTGCCACTTCTGCTTTATGCAGATGACATGGCCATTCTCTCCACCTCTAGAGTGGGGATGAATCACAGTTTAAATGCCCTGAGCCAGTACTGTAGGGAAAACCATTTATCAGTAAACCAAGATAAGACCAAAATTATGGTTTTCTACAAGAAGTGAAAAGTGTATCATTGGCAATTAAATGTTGGCCCTCTTCAGCAGGTAAACAAATACAAATACTTGGGTATTTGGTTTCCCTCTTCAGGTCGGTGGAAGGTCCACCTTGAGTCTGTTAAACTCAAGGGAACCCGATCTATTTATGGGCTTCTGAAATTCTGGTATGGCAATGGTTGGAAGCAGATTGCCCCTATACTCAAGCTACTTGGGGAAAAACTGTTACCTCAACTTTTATATGGAGCTGAGATATGGGGAACTGAAAATTGCAATTACTTGGAGACGCTACAAAATAAGTTGCTTAGAATTATATTGGGTGCTCCTCGAGGTACTCTGGTCGCCCACATGAGGGCTGAGACAGGGGTCCCCCCTATTGCAGGGAAAATTAGATCTCAGTTGTTGGGGTACTGGTTCAGGCTGGTGCATATGGGAGAGGGATGGTTACCGGGACTTTGTCTGTAGGAGCAGATGAATGTGTTTGCCCAGTACAAGTGGTTTCGAATGGTGGATAGGTCCCTGGTTCAGACTGGCTATTCTACTATAAGTCTCTATCAGTATTCAAGAGATCAAGCCAAGTCTCTGATTAGAGATAGGCTTGCTGATGTTGCATTACAAGCAGATAGAGAGGCTATAGGGTCCCAACTCATAGCCCCATGGTATCCTTTTCTAATGGAGCCATATTTGAGGGATCTAACCAATTTTCCAACTAGGGGAGCTCTGAACTTGCTTATGTTTAACATGATGAATACTCAAGTCGTAGAAGGCCACTACCGGGGTACCCCAGCTGACCTTCGATTCTGCCTTTCTGGTCAGACAGAGGTGGAAAACCTTTCTCATTATTTTCTGTATTGTCCTCTGTCCGCTCAGTTACGGGAGGAGGCAATAGGTATTCGGCTTTCCGGAAAAGAACATTGGGACTTGCTTTCTCTAATTATATACTTACTGGCCAACCCTGATAAAAGATCACGAAGGAGGTTGCTCTTTATGCTCTAAGACTGGAACAAAATAGGAAGTCCTATTTGGCAACTAATACCCCATTATAGCGTACTAAGTAAATTGGAACTTAGCTATTTGGCCTCTGCACTATCTTTGCTAGACTGCAAGGGCTATGGCTGCCTTTCTTTGTCAAAGCCCCTTTAGATTTAGGGGTTTATCTAGTGCTTTTGCCCTTTGCCAGGGATGGAATGATAGTGTAACTTTCTGCCCTGTGTGTTGGTTACCTTATTGGGACTTATGCCCCAGCTTATTATCACAAGCAATTGACTCAAACAAGTTAGGGTAAGCTTCCTATTGGAGGGCAGATTGTATTATATTCTGATTCTGTACCAGGGTTTTGGAACTGCTTGGAGCTAATTATATATAGTTATTTTTTATGGAATATGATGAATAGTCCGACTATATTCCATATCCATTTTTATGTTTTCTTCTTTTTCTGAGTTCATGTAGATGCCTATGGACTAATTTTATATATTATACTTTCTGACTCTGGGCTACTCAGAAGAGGCTTTGTTTCTTGCTTTTGATATTGTCTTTTGTCATTTTATATTTTATATTTTTCATTTTATATTTATATTGTTTGTGTTTCCCTATACTTTTGTTATGGCCTTTGGCTTAAACAATAAACTATTGATTGATTGATATTGCTTAATGAAGGCATTACTGTGATGATGAGTGCTATGCAGCTCATATAAAATACAAAATAATATTATGAAGTGTCAATAGATTTATTAGCATAACAACTTCTCAAAATATTGTCAGCATTAGTATATGTACACCAAAATGCCCCCAAATCTTGGCCAAAAATCTAGGTTTACAAATGAAATATTGAGCCTCTTGAAAGTCTTCAAAGCTAGTGTTTGGTTGAACTCTGAATTGTCCAAAGAAGTGGGCTGGGGAGTGGGGAAGGTTGAGCTCCTGAAGTGTTTTCACCTATTCATTAAACAATAGGTGAAAACAGAGAAGACTATGGCCCACTATGGCCCGCCCAGATCCAGGCCTCATCCACTTGTCTGTTTCCCCATTGCCCCAGAGGGCGGGACCAAACAGATGCAATGGCCTACGTGGGTGGTCTTTGGCCTGGATGATCACCCAGGATCTGCAGGAGAAAGCATCCCAGGCCAGCTGCCTACCCACCCCAGGGTATACACAGCCCAACATCTGGCGGCAGGGAAACAGGTGAGTGGGTGAAGCCCGGGTCCAGACGGGCCATAGCTGGCCAACAAGACGTCTGTTTTCACCCAATGTGACAAACATCTGTACCATGTTTTTTTCTCTCTATCTTCACAGCAGTTTGTATGTGATATGTAGTATCGGTTTGGCAGAATGTTGTGGCTGTTGTTAATTTATTTATTGTTATTTTATTTTTTGTAATTTTAGGTTGGAATTTTTCTCTTCTGAAGCTGCTGCTGCTGCTGATTATTAATTATTAATTATTAACTATTAATTTTTAACTAGTAATTATTAATTATTAATTATTAATTATTATCATTTTTATGGCGCCAGCTGTATTAACACATCAAGAATGCGTGTCTTGCACTTGGAGCAAAAAGTGATGAAGTTTGTGATGGTTCTTGGTTCCTCTGGGAGCCCATTCAAGCTTTGCCCTTGGTGTGGACAGTCTCATCGTAGAATTGTCAGCTGCAGTCTTTATCCCACAGCTGTAGACAGTCTTTTAGACATCCTGGACCACAGCCATTGAGTGTCTTGAAGGTAAGGACTACAACCTTGAACTTGATTTTTATACCATGGGAGGCGTGTGAAGACAACATAGAATGGGTTTCATGTGCTCTCAGTAGCCCGCTTTGTGAGCAGATGCACTGCTGCAGTCTGAAATAGTCAGAGTTTCCTCAGGGCTACTGGCTTTGTGCCCAGATATGCTGCTTTGATGTAGTCCAGCCAGGAGGCAATGAAAAAAAAATTGAGGCTAGGTCATTCTTCCCCAGAACGAGACAGACTGTC
This sequence comes from Sphenodon punctatus, assembly GCA_003113815.1. Classification (NCBI taxonomy): domain Eukaryota; kingdom Metazoa; phylum Chordata; class Lepidosauria; order Sphenodontia; family Sphenodontidae; genus Sphenodon; species Sphenodon punctatus. Next base: position 4,143,617 of record QEPC01012510.1, read on the forward strand.
CTAGCCAACTAGAGATGATAGATATAATATAGCCAGAAGATACATAATGGTGTAGAATGCCAGAATACTAGCTTTATCCCTCCTACTTACTGAGAGAGCAACAATCAATCTATCACTGCGTGAGTCCAAAACCTATTGAACTGAGCAGGGAAAATAAAGTTATTTCATTGCTTGTATTAAATATTTTACATGTTTTTATTTTATTATATTTATTTATTAAGATTATTTATTATGTTTATTATATTTTATTTTATTATGTTTCCAAACGCTTCAGGTTCTTGCACAGATGTGAGTCACTTAATTAAAAAAAAAAAAAATTTGTAAGGTTGGTTCCCAATGTAACCAATCAGGTATTTTTACATGTGATGGCTCAGTGAGCCTCCACATTTAAATCCACCCCAGGGTGAGCCCCCTCACCTCAGGCAGGTGTCTGCCCAGCCGATGAATAAATGTTCCAGTGGCCGGGGATGGGGCGAGTGCGAGGGACGTGCCGACGTGGGTCCGCATGTCGCCACCTCCCATGCTCCTCACCTATCCCAGACCCTGGCAGGGCTTAACAAGGGATGTACGCTGGCCGGGAGGTCAGCACACGTGCCGTGTTAGCCCGGCCACGATCAAGGGTAACTTCTGCTCCTGCCCATGGTAAACATCTGGCAAGGTGGGAGCAAACGTGACACCCCCACCCATGGCCACGCTGGGGTAAGCGTGGCCACAGGTGGGGGTGTCACGTCTTGAAATCCCTCTAGTTGCAAATAAAGCCACTTATTAATAAAGATCCCTTCATAAATACACTGCAAATAACTAACCCAAATTCTGCAAATATCTTTATGTGAAAAACCCTAAACATTCATAAAGCCTAGTTCCATTGGACTAAGCCCTGGAATAGAAATAACAACTACACAGATCAGATAAGATAAATTTACACGAGAGTACAATGTCATTAAATTACATAATAAAATCCTTAGGCACTGACATCAGGTCCTCCTCAGTATATAAGGCAAAGAGTCACAATGGCATCATCCTGGTGTTTTCATTTGCTCCGCAGAAGGGGTTCTGTTTGCAGGCCCCATTTTATGCATAGACTACCACCTACAGCGCTACATCAAAGAAGGCACCCCACCGCTGCAAGAGGAACTGACTAGGATTACACAGAGAGAAGCCTGCAATGAGAAATTCTGCAGCCAGCTGCATGTGTAAAGAGCTTGATACAGAAGAAAACTGACTAATACAAATCAGTTTCCCTGTGCATCAAGGATAGACACCTTTTGCCCAGGGAAAATACTAGAGAAAGAAACTTACTAGGATTCCAATCAGCTTCCCTATGTAGTTCAACCCTTTTTACATTTAGTGTGGTTTAGTTTTGGGCTTTCATTCTTTTGTTTATTTTGTACAATTTTTAAAAATTATAACATATTAAATCATAGCCTAGGCCCTTTAAATATTTTGGTGACTGTTTACATGACCCTTTTCTAGTCCCATTAGTTTTAATCTATGTATTCATGTACAAGTTTATAGGACTGGCTTCATAGTCTTGTTTAGAAAATTTTAATTTTACAAACAAATTGTATGAAAATTAATTAAGATTAAAAGAAGAACAATATTTTGACCCCCAATTTTGCAGACACTATCACCCATATAATCCCACCTAAGTAAGTCTAGGACAAGAGGTAACAGGCTTAAACTAAAAGAGGGAAGATTTTGGTTAAATATCATAAGAATAGTTAGGCAATGGAATAAATTACCAAGAGAGGTTACACAGTTACCATAACTGGCATTTAAAAAAATAAAAAATAAAAAATGGTCACATAAACATCTTTCAAAGATGGCTGAGGTATGTCTGATTTTGCTTAAGGAAAATAAGATAGGCTGAATTATTTTTAAGGCACCTTCCAGACCTCTAATGATATTATTCTAAATTGTGTACAATATATATGTGCATAGCCCCACTGAAGTCAATGGGACTATCAGCACCTACATTGAGACAAAGCATGGCCTTGTCATGCTGTGGCCTACTTTGACCTGCTGTAGCCTGGGACCCACCTGCATGTGTGTGCAGGTGCCACCAGATGTTGGCCCGGGATTGCCCCGGGCCATGTTGGCGGCTTCCCTGGGCTGTGACCTCAGCTAATCTCCAAGGTGACAGCCCGGGCTAAGGCCTGCCTGACTAGGCCACAGTGGACCAAAGTGGGTCCCAGCAGGCTAGCACATGTGTTGTGCCCCGCTTAACCAGACCCGGTTGGGGGCTGCCATGGCCAGCAGCCCTGGCTGTGCCTCATTGGCCACCATGGCTGCCTGTATTGATGGGGGGTGGGCACTGGGAGCGCTGCACAGGTAGGGCTGGCTGCCTGCACATTTGTTGTGCTCCTGGCCTTACCCGGGCTGTGCAGCCAGCAGGACAGCTCCCCAGCCACAGGCACATCAGTTCAGTATCTCAACTGGGGCTGGCCCCAGGATTTGTAGGGCCATGCGAGGCCATGTGCAAAGTCTTGGTGTGGGGCCGGTGCACAATTTAAATAAGGGACTGGTGCTACTGCCTGCAGTAGTGGGGTCCAGGCTGTCGTGGGGCCATGTGCGACTGCCGTCCCTGGCCTCAACCTGACCCAGGCTGTTTTGCCCATGATTTTCCACTCCATGGTCCTGCCTGCCACACATCTGCTTTTACCCAAAATGATACATCGGTGCTGATGATGAATTTACAGCCATTTTTACATGGATGCCATCGCAGGCCCGGTGGGTGGAGATGGGTGGGTGAGCACACCCACTGAACACCCATTGGCACCGAGCAGGGAGAAGATTACACAGACACCGCCACAGGGTGTTGTGGGAAAGAAGGGGAGGGGCCAGTACACACCCATTGGGCACACACACACCCAGGGCCACACCGAGCAAACACCCATAATGTTTACACGGACTGTCCATACGCCAAACGGAGTGGAAACCACGCCCAGCTTAGTGACATTGCAACATGGCCGAGTGAGGGCAAGTGAAGTCGCAGCACATGGCCCCACCACTACACTGCCAGACTCCGAGTGGGCGGGGGAGGAGGGAGCTGGAATGTCAAGAGATACAAAGAAGCAGCCCTGAGACACAGGCCAGACAGCCAGGTGGCACAAACCCCTTGGAAACCAGACCACACCCACACACCACAGTGCACAGAAGCACACAGGGAAACCCAGCAGGACGAGCGATAAAGGGGACCCCAACTGGGGAAGGGGGGTGTCATGGGGACATGGGGGCAACACACCCATTTGGGGGGAGATGACACACATTTTAGGGATATGTGTAATGTAATATAAAGGGTTAACAGATTGTAAGCTCAGTTGGAGCAAGCTACTGAATCCAGTTGCCAGAGTGGGGGGAGGTATTGCCTTTGTTATAACAAGTGGGCAGTTTATTGCCAAGCAACGGCCAGGTCAGCCCTGCCACCTTGTTACAATGACAATGGCCAGGAGACACAGGAAGTAACCTGGGGACTCCTGCGAGGAAGAAGAAAGAAGTCTTTCTTCAATAATTAGATCTCTTCCAACTTGGACTTCAAGGAGTGAACAGCTCAGAGTAGGAGCTGTTGCAACTATGGACTAAAAACTTGGCCATGAACTAAGACTTGAATCCGGTCTTCAACTTCCAGACCGAGACAGCATCTGATGGCCCTGTATTGCACCTCTTAGGGTAAGAGACAGTCTGGGAATATCAGTGGATTTAGAATGCGTGTACTTTATGTTTGATTTATTGACTTGCACTATCTGATCAACAGCCTTGTACTTGTATGTACTCAATATATGTTTAATAATCAAGCCTAGCATGCTTGTGTCTTTATTTGGCTTTGGGGAATTCACTTGGGGGTACTCCTATCTAGGTGAGAGCCTAGACGAACCTTTTTCATATAAGACAACCCCACTGCAAAGTCTTCCAAGCTACACGTGGCCAGACAACCAACTAGAGCAACAGGCTCATGTCAGACAACAAACACCAACACTGAGTGGCTTCAAGGTGGGGTGGTGGGGCAGTTCCAAGCCCTCAGTAGGGCCTGCGACCCCAGACCCGGCTCCAGCGATCCACTTGGGCATGGTCCAAAAGGTTTACCCACTGCAGCACATGCAGGAACAGCTGCACCATCTCCTCATGCTCCCTGGTCCTCTCATTAATCATCGTCTGCACTAAAGGAGAGAAGGAGAGGGAGCGCACCAGTGGGGAAGCCCACAGGCCGCAACATCCAGGAAGCCCACACATATGGGCGGTAGGGGCAGACACACACACAGGGGTAACTCACAGATCTCCTGGTAGACTCTGGCCCCAGCACAAAGCTCAGCAACCGCCTGATGGAGCTGACCAGCCATCTCCCCCAACTGCAGCATCATCAGGAACACAATCACAGCAGCTGGAAGGGAAGGGGAAGTGGGAGACGGGGACGGGGAGACGGCAATGACAGGGGGGAGCACCTTGAACACCACCTGAAAGCTCACAACAGCCCAACTGTTCCCACCGGGCCCTCCCAACCACCGCCCCAGTGGCGGAGCCCAAGGGAGCACACAGGGAGGTGGATCAGACCCAGAAGGCCATCCAGACTCACGGTCAGGAGCCCTCTGGTTACAACGCCCCTCCATGGCTGCAAGAGTAGGAATGGGGGACGGATAGAGGGCAGTAGACACAGTGCACCATGGGGTTGGAAGGAACCAGAGCAAGGCCAGGCCAATAGGAATGGACAGTAGTGCATGGAGAAAAGGAAGAACCATGCCCGTGCAGCAAGCAAAACCACCCAAGAGGGGGTGGATCAGAGGCAGCCAGGGACTGACCACAGTGACAGGTGGCATGGAGGGTGATGACAGCAGGCACCCAGAGTCAAGCACAACCACACAGCCCCAATGCATGGCCGGCCATGTGCAAGACTGCTGTGGGAGACAACAAAGTCCTGAAACATGCCATGGGGATCACAGAGCCAGGGGAACACAGCTAGGGAGAGCAACAACAGGGTGGTAAGTGACAGACCATGGTGGGAGCACACACTAGAAAGCCAAGATCCCATACCACGTAAGCTAGGAACCACCCCCTGTATGTATGCGCAGGGCTGCACAGGCCACCCCAACAGAACAGCATAGTGCCCATCCAAAAACCCCATGGCCCCACCATCCATGGACCCCAAACCCCCAAGCCAGTTGCAGGGGGTGAAAGGCAGGGCCCTGCAGCACAGTAAAACCCAGCTAATATGAACCATGAGCTGCAAGAGCCCGCAATGTGCATGGACAGACACCACACATCGCCTGGGCTTGGAGTTAACTCCCCCGCCCCCGCCAGGTAAGGATAGCCATAACAGCAGCATGTCTAGCATGCTGATGGCAAGGTGTCCCCACTGGAACAACCATTCCACCCTAACAACGCTCTGATCCCCCCAAGGCCCAACCCCCACAAACCACACCCATGACTCCAGCACCAGCACCTACAGTAGCCGATGGAACAGACCCACAGACACAGCAGGAGAACAGAGGCAGCTAAACAAGGCCAACATTTATTGGCACAGGGACCTGTAAGATCCTACACCGGCCAGGGAGAGCAGATGCCAGGGACAGGAGGGTAGCACCCCAGGGTGCACAGAAGGAGCAGTACTATCAATTCACGGGGTCCGAGGGATTGGCAGGCAGACCTGGCAGGAAAGCGTCAGTAGGTAGATCCACAGAACATACCGCAGTAGGCAGATGGGGAGGTGAATGGGTCACGCAGGTGAACGGAAGCCAGCAGCACGGCCAAGGGGGACCAATAGTGCCAGTCCATCACAGGGAGGGGAGGGGGGGATTCACGATGGAGGTTGCAGCAATGGCAGGATCATGGTGCTGGCACCAGAAGCTTGGGGAACATCAACCCCTGAATAAGACCATCCCATGTGAAGAGGCCCCAGCGGTATCCATGGGTATGCATATGGGCATCCATCCACCATGAAGTGGAACAGGCGAGGGTGTCCCATGGCAGCAGCTGCTCCAACATCCGAATGGATCAGCACAGCTCTCAGGGCAGCCCTCTACAGCACTGTGTGGGCCGTCTAGTCAGGAAAGGCCCACCGACATCAGGCAGAAGCAAGCCAAGCTCCCTAAGGCAGTCCTGGCAAGCAGGTTGAGGGCACGTGAAGCCACAGGCACACAGGAGGACAGAGGCGTAGCAGCTCACTACATACGGCCCACCAGCCTGGAAAGCCAGACCAAACTCCTGATGACTGGCCAAGCTCCCGGGGTTCTCATGGCAGCACAATGGGCCCACGGTCAGGTTGGCATAGGGGCATGAATCCAAGCTCCCTGGCCTGCCTTTGGCACTCCAGACCCCCAAAGGGGTGCCCCAACAGCCACATGTAATGGGACAGGAGATTGAAGCCATCACTCATGGAAAGGAGGTCGCTCACCAACAGTTGGACATCGCTGCTCTGCCACAGTGTTCCCAGCAGCATGGTGGCACACACCAGCCACTCCTCCCCAACCTAACGATTGAAAACATGGACCGTTCTACAGCTGGACATGGCCTGCACAAGGGTTGAGAGCTGGAGAGCAACCAAAGCGGATGGTGAGCTGCAGTGTCTGAGCTCAGATGGGGCTGGAGTTGCCAGCTATCTGGAGGGTGACCTTGGCCAGCTGATAGCGACAGCGTTCGGCAGGTCTGGGAACCTCAATCCCACACACAGGGCAGACCCATCCCCACTCGATAAGAGGCAGGGAGGCAGCACAGGACCTTGGGGAGGAAGGGATGGCAAACCATCAAGGGGCCACCATAGCTGTACACAGGACAGCGGGATGACTGCTTACCCAACAACAGCTGTCCCGGAGAATGGGGTACCCATGCTGCATAGCATACGCTCACCATATGGTGCAGGGGCTTGGATAGCGGGGGGGCAGTAGGGGTGTGCGGGCTAGGCAATCCAATGGAACCATTCCAGGCACCCACTAAAGGCAGATGTATTGGCCTAGCATACAGCTGGCGCCCAATGCACAGGGGTAGCATCACAGAGACCCCAGACAAGTATGCATGCTGCACCCAGAGCGCTGCACCAACCGCTGAGGCCCAGCGAGCCATCACCCATCTACATAAGCGAGCCAGGTCAACTGCTAGAGCGTGGCGTGTTGGTTGTGGTGGTTGTGGAGAGGAGAGAGTGCAGTGAGAGCGATAGAGGGAGCAGAGGGAGTGAAGCGGGGGCGTGTGGCGAGTGAGAGAGGCATGTAAGGGTGTGTGATCGTGGGGCATGTGGGGAAGTGGTGTTGAGTGTGTGGAGTGGTGCCTGCGGGTGAGATGGTGTGTGTGAGGGGTGACAGCACAGGGCAACTAACTGGTACAGGGTACCCGAGCCCAGGGTGGGTTGTTGGGTTGGGGGCTGGTGGGCGGTCACTGGGTATGTAGCTGGGTTCACAGGGAGTGGTCATGGTGGTGGGAGCACAATGCCCATTGTGGGCACCCTGCATGTGTGAACTGCCCTGATCGCCATCCTGGCCGCATGTTTCGGTCTCCTGTCCTAGCACAGTTGTTCGAGCAATTGGATGACCTCCTGCACCCAGTCCCACACTAGTATACCCATGGCCCACGCCGCCATGGGTATACTAGCCAACCTGCACCATGTGGCAACGGTGCAATGGGCACGGAGGATCAAGGCCAGGCACCAAGCGATGGCGGGGACGGCAGCATCACACCACATCCGCCTCATCCTCTCCAGGTTGCCCCTCAATGTGTATGGACATCAGGTGACCCTACCCATGCGACGGATGACTTTGATGCTGTCGGATCAATGACTGATGGGAGAACATACTGGTGACCTGGAATGATGAGGAGTGGACCGATCATTTCCAGATGACCCACTCCCTGCTGACCCAGATGGATGAGAGCCTCAGCACCCAACTCCGCAGGAACATTACCAACATGCGCTTTCCCTTACCCCCAGGGATGCTGGTGGCAATGGCAGTGTGGTGTCACTGTCTAGCAACCCCCGATTCCTGCCAGAGTGTCGGTGAGCAGTTCGGTGTGGGGGCAACGATGGTGAACAGGGCACTCCATGATGTCTGCGACCTCATAGTTGAACTGCTCCAGGAGCGGGTCATCTAGCTCCAGGACCCGGAGGTGGTGATCCCCTGATTTGAGGCAATGAATGAGCTTCCCTCATTGCATCGGTGCTATCGATAGCACACATATCCCGATCTCCCCACACACACACACCAAGACTGATTACCTGAACAGGAAGCAAGCGTTCTCTGTGAACTGGCAGGCAGTTGTTGACCACCGATGGCTGTTCATCGATGTGTACACAGGTCACTCAGGGAGGAGCCATGATGCTCGGATCCTGTGCTCCTCCCCAGGATGTTCGATGGGGAGGTAGCCCCAAACATGTTCAGGATGATCGAGGGTGTATCCATGGCTTCAGTTGTTATAGGGAATCCTGCCTACCCTCTGACCCCATGGCTGATGAGGTCCGATCCCGTGGCCTGCACCCCCAATTGGGTGCTCTTCAATGAGCACCTGACCTCCGTGAGGTGCGTGGTGGAGAGGACCTTCAGCCTGCTCAAGATGAGGTGGCGCCTCCTGCTTAACCGGAGCCAGTTCAATCTGCAGCACACCCCCATCTTCGTCCTGGTGGCATGTGTACTCCATAACATCTGTGAGACTGACGGGGCTGCCTTGGACTATTCCCCCCACCATACAGAGACAGAGCACAGTGCCCCTGTACCAGCATGTTCAGGATGGGGCCTTCAGGTGGATTTCAGAGGAGAACCGTGACGCCCTATGCAGGCACATAGTTGACCAAATGGCCGAGGACTGACTGGCCTATAGGTGGCCCCCTTTCAAAGGTCCCGTATCACTGTAAACCATGCACCAATACATAGTGCTTTCTACCCCTGTTCCTGCCTGTCTTATTTAACTGTTTACATGGCGACCCCACCTATGGTCCGTTGGCTGGTGTGGTGCTGGCGTGGGTCCCAGATCCCCCATGCCATGGCAGGGCTGCCTGTTGTTGCAGCGTACTACCTTGTGTACTGGACATCCCGTTGAACCTCTAGTGAGATATTCCCTGTACTGGAGCCCAATTGGCCATGGTGGTGTGTGTGTACTCTCGCACACCATTCCAACCGAACGGTGAATGTGTAGTATGGCACCCTGTTGTGCGCCCTGACCTGTCCTGAGGGAAATGGATGACTGTCATGTGCAGGGTGGTCTTAGCCCTGGGTCCCTTGGTCATCCTTCTTCATTTCCACCACCTATTGGTGGGGATGGGATGGTGATGGTGTGATGTCTCACGCTGTCACCCGAGATCCCTGTTACCGTACACCTCTCCATCTCCTCCATGCCGGTTTCTGGGCTTCTGCAGGGTGCAGTTCCATCCCTCCCCTCCATCCATTCCTGTGGCCGGCAGTCCTGGCTTCTTGATCCGTGCCCTTGGCCATGCCCTCCGGGTTGCACAAGTCTGATAGGGCATGTGTGTGAACTGCTGGGCCTGCCTGCCCCGCAGTTGTTAGGCCCCAGTTCCCTGGCAGTGGCCATCTTTGTGGCTTGTTTCTGGCTCCCTCACATCACTTCCCCCTGTACAGACTCCAGGACAGACAGGTATGTTCAGTTAAGGGTATTTATCTAGGGACTATTTACAGGGGGTGGGGTCATTTCTTTCAGGGTCTTCCCCATCCCCTCTTTATGGCACCACCAGAGGATGGCTCTCTGCGGGCCTTGGCAGTCACTGCCCACTGTGACCACCGGCTGCCTGGCCTGGGCTCTCCTTCCTCCACCGGCTGCCTGGCCTGGGCTCTCCTTCCTCCACTGGCTGCTCCACTGCTGGGTCTGGTGTCAGCTCCTGTGGATGTGACACTTAGCATTATTTATTTATTTATTTATAAATATTTGTTAGCCGCCCCCTCATGCCTATGGCATCTCAGGGCGGCTTACAGCATAAAAACACACAATAAAATTCATTAAAACAATGTTTTAAAAATACAACCCCCCTCAACATAAAAACTCTTACAAAATCCCCCCCTACCCCACCCTCCCCTCCGAAGGCCTGGGTGAACAGCCAGGTCTTGCAGGCTCGCCAAAACGCCAACAGACCTGGGGCCAGATGGGCTTCCTTCGGGATGGAATTCCAGAGCCTCGGCCCAGCCACTGAGAACACCTTCTCCATTGTGGTCCCCTGCTTTACACAGGGGACCTCCAAAAAGGCACCCCCGGTGGACCATAGGGATCGCTCTGAGGTGCGGAGGGCGAGGTGGTCCCCAAGGTATGAGGGGCCCAGACCGTGTAGGGATTTATAGATCAACACTAGCACCTTGAATCTGGCTTGGTACGCTATAGGCAATCAGTGCAGAGAATGGAGCACAGGTGTTATGTGCTTCCGCCTTCCCGTCCCCATAAGGAGACGGGCCGCCGCATTCTGCACCAGCTGCAGCCTCCGAACCAGAAACAAGGGAAGCCCCACGTACAGCGCATTGCAGTAGTCTAGACTTGAGGTGATGAAGGCATGAATGAGGGTGGCCAGGTCAGGCCTGGAAATGTATGGACACAGCCTCCGTACCAGATACAGCTGGCAGAAGGCGGCCTTAGCCACCATCTCTACCTGCCGATCCAGCCGGAGCCCGAGTCCAACACCAACCCCAGACTCCGAACCTGCTGGGCCACAGGAGGGTGGACCCCCCCCTCCCACCAGGGGAGCCAGTACCTCCCTCGCCCTACCCACCACCATCACCTCCGTCTTATCAGGATTGAGCTTCAGTGGCGGGTGCCCATTCCCTGTTCCCACCAGTCTGTTGCTCCCATACCTTGTCTCCCTGTGTCCATCACCTTCTCCTGTGCTACCTTACAGCCCTTCCCCATGGCTGGGTGGGTACCATGTCCCGTGTTCCCCCCTCCCTCCATGTCGTTTGGCCACCACCTGTTCCCCATGCTTACCTGCACATGTGGGCCAGCCTGCCATGGCGGTTGGGTTGCTGGGGGTGCAGGGATGATCTGGCTGAGCGCTTGTGGAGGGTGCTGGAGGGGAACCGGGAGTGGAGCAGGCTGGCTGGGGGCGGGGGGGCTTGGTGTTGTAGGGGGGCAATGGAGGGGAGGGGGCCCATGTGGCCTAGGCTGGGGTAGGGTTGCTGCTGGGGAAACCAGGATTTTCAGACAAACTGGGGAGGGGGCACTTGCACCTGTGGAGGGCACCATAGTGTTGTGCTGCCTGCCATCCTACCGCAGCTGGTGGGCCTATGTCATGCAGGGGGATGCGCCGCAAGGCCTCCAAGGCGTTCTCTATCAATCTGAAGGTCCTTGCAGCAGTTCCCTCCAGCGTGACATGGGCTCTCTCCCTCTCCTGCCTGTCAAGGCGCTGCTCGCAGAGGAGGGCGGCAGCTTGGTGTCTGTCCCACAGGTGCTCTGCGTGGGACTAGGTGAGCATTGCAGCCATTTGTTCCTGGTCCCTTTCCCCCTCCACTAGCTGTACCTCCCTGTTAAGGGCCTGCTCCTGGTTCTGCCAACCACCTGGTCTCCGCCAGCAGTTCCCTCCCTATGTCCTCGCTCCTCTACTGGTTGCGGGCCCGTATCTCCTTGTTCCTCTCTGCACTCCTGGCAACAGCACCCCTGGATGGACCAGACTGTTCGTCTGTGAACAGCAAGGGTATCTGTGTTTAGCTTGGGGATGGGCACCTGCCCCCCGTTCATGTGTTCTGGCTCCTGGGGCTGCGCTGGCATATGTCCCACCCACCCTCTGGTTGCTCCCTCTATGGCTTCGGCTCTGCTGGCGTTCTCCCCCTTTGCTCCCACATCCACTTTGGCATGAGGCAATGGCCCCATCCCTGCTCCCTTGATCCCTGCATGTGTTTGTCTCCCGTTCCCGTCACAGCCTCATCCCCCTGTCCCTCCTCCGCGGTCGTGTCCCCCCCCTCCCCTGTGCTGTCTCCACCCATTGTCCTGTGGTATTCCCAGCCCCCCTCCTTGCTGTCCCCTAGCCCATACCTTGCCTGCATCACCCCGCCGCCTCCCGCCACTGTGCGCTTGTCTGTGTGAACCTACCATCAGTCTCCTAGTCACTGGCCCCCAGGATGGCCTCTGGTTCCTCCCTGTCCTCCTCCAGGGCCGCCACCACCTCCTCCTTCTGCACCTCCAGGTCCCCTGGAGCTGCGTGAGCAAATGCGATCTGTCAGTTGGGCTGTGCTTCCCAGCTGGGGCCCTGGCTGTTGTTGGTCAGGCCCCTTCTCCCCCCACCCCCTTTCCCTGTGGTTGTTTTCTTACCTGGATCATATTCCTCCTTGTCCTGGGGGGGACATCCCTGGAGTTGATCCACTCCCTGTGCGCCCCCTGTCCCTGTGGGTTCTGATCCTGTGGGTTTGGGAGGCGAATGCAGAGGGTGATGTTTCCCGTTTCTGTTTCCAGGGATGCCTCCTCCACCAGTAGGACAGGGCTGTCCCCTCCCGCATCCTGGCTGGCCTCACCAGGATCTGAGGGCTCCCCCTGCTCCGGTGGTTTGAGCAGGGGAGTGTTGTTATTGCCCTTTTTCTGCCCCTGGTGAAGGTGGTGCCATGTATGCGGGAGGCCACAATGTCCCCGTCCATGCAGAGGAACCGATCCAGCTGGTCCTGGAACTCCATTGTGCACATGGCATGGCCAGACTTGAGATTGTTGTCCTTGACGTTTATATCTGGACCTGAAGTCCTTTGCTGCTTCATGCATTGGGTGACATCCCTATTGTACCCCAATCGCTGCATCTCCTGGGTGATGGCTTCATAGACTTGTTTGGTCTTGTAGCTGTGCACCAGGTTGTACTGGACCTTTTCGGGGCCCCCCACGTGTATGAAGTCCTGGGTCTCCTGCCTGGACCAGGGTTCCCCCTTTTGGGTTCCAGGTGGGGGGCGCATCCAACTTGGCAGATTGGGGCCCACCCGGTGGCTGTTGTGGCAGTGGAGCAGGTGGTCTCCTGTTGGGGGAATGCATGGGGGTGAAATGTTGCCCTGCTGCATCCCTGTTGCTTCTGTGGGGTGTTCCTTAGCCCTCCCCACCCCAGGGGGGTCCCTCTGTTTTACCTGACTGCCATGGCAGCCCTCCTTGGCTGTCTCCCCAATGGTGCTGTGTGCCAGGATCTGGGTGCTCTCCTGTGGAGGGGGAATGGTGTGGCTGTCAGTTGCTCGCCTGAGGTTTCCCCAGCGTGTGCTCGGGGCTTGTCAGCGCCCTTCCCTCCCCTCCCCTGGTGGGTACCCTCGCTCTTACCTCAGTCTCCGAAGCACTCTCCTCCCTGTACCCCATGGTCGTAGTTTGGGGTGGGGATGCGAGTGGTGCCGGAGCTGCGTTGCACCTCCTGCCCTGTGTCGGTATGGGAGAGCTATCAGTAGCCATCCTGCCCCACGCCGTGCCGTTAGCCCGGGCCTCCTCCTCTGGGCATCCTGGTGTCCCTCTGCTTACCCTGCCCCTTCCTGCGCATGTCGTAGTGCTGGCTCCCTTCGTTTTGTCCTGGGTTTTTCTGCCTGACATGTTGGGAGCCAGCACACCCATGTCCTGTCTCACTTCTCCTTTAAGGGCTTCTGGCTGGGCGTTCAGCGTTTCTTCCAGTGGGTGTGTCTGCTTGTGGGCTCCTGCAGGGCCTCTCTAGCCGTGTCTCACTGATTTTGGCGGACCCTTCCCATGGGTGTGTGTATTTTTCCGTTTACACGGACAGGTGGGTGTTGAACACCCATCTTCACCCACCTCCACCCGTCTCCACCCACGGAGCATGCCAGCTTCTTCCCGGCTGCTCTGTGGGTGTTGATGGGTGTTGGTGGGTGGGTCGCAGGAGCATGCACACCCACCCATTGACATTCACATGGACGCTCTCCCACCCATCCGATGGGTGTTCATGGGTGTTGGTGGGTGGGTGATGTCCATGTAAAAACAGCCATTATCTCAGCCCAAAGAATGTCAAAGGAACCACAATTTAGGTGTTATTTTCTTTTCTCCAGCTCAGTCATTAAATATCTCTCTTTTGATATCTGATATAAGTCTGAGTATAACCAGAAAAGAAGAAAAAAGCTATTGTAGCATGATTTAATTTTAGGGTACAATGCAGAGAAGGAAACTGAACATGGAAAATACCCTCATGCATATATCCTATTTAACAAACAAAGTAGCACATGAGAGTTATAGTAAGTAAAGTAAGTAAACTTTATTACTGCGTGACAAAAGTCATTGCAGAGTACAATATAAATATAAAATAAAATAATCAACAAGTAATACACAGGATAAACTAATAAACAAATCAGGAAATACTTCCTTCGTACTATAATCATGTACATACAATATTCCACACAATCTTGGCCTGCAGACCAACAAAAATAAAAAAGCTCTAATCGCATAACTTATTAAATCTATCACATAAAAATCATGAATAAACATCGAGAGAGGGATCAAAACATAGCATAATCACCAGAATAAATGGTTGAATAAACCCCAGGTGACCTACTCCAAGGATTTAAAAGAATGGCGTCAGAAAGAATCCTGGAAAATAACATAATTACCAGGGTAAGTAATCCAACCTATACCCCATCCAGCCCCTACTCCAACTGGCGTTTGTGGGAGAGAACTTGTCTCAAAAATTAAACCACCCCTGCAGTTATATTGGGATAGCAATCTTCCATCAGCAGTCTCATATAAAGGCTACAGATCAGCCCAGAAAAGGAGCTATCACCGGAAGAATATACCTCCTACGTGCAACCTCATAAATAGGGTATTCAAGGATAATATGCGCCAAAGACTCCACTCATTGGAGATGGCATTGGCATACCCTCTGTGCTAGTGGTGTACCTTTATAACGCCCCTTGACCATAGCCGATGGAAAGTTATTTGTCCTTGCTAGCAGGAACAATCTTCTGTTCTGAGGGCCAAAACCCTGATCCAGATAGGGTGATAAGGCAGCAGTGTCATTTGCCCATTGCAAATAGGAAGCCTGGGATCTATGCTCCCCAACTGCTGACCTCACCTCCTGCCACTCAATGTCTGCCAATCTCTTCAGCACCAATCTTTTGGCAGCTTTATAGACCAGGGGAGCAAGAACTACTGGGCAAAAGACAAATTTGTTTATCTTTTGGTTTACAGCTGTTAACCAACCATTCTGGGTCCCTTCCCTGACTACCAAAAGTGTCAGGGGGGCAACTAGCCCAAACAATAGCCAAAGCCAATAATTCAGTGCAGCACACCAAACCCTCTCCTGGAGTGTTTGGAGACCGCATTCCATGAGAAGCACCACAGAACTGGTCCCCGGGGGGGCAGCCAGCAGAGCGCAGATAAACCCGGCTTGGACCCTTTCCAGATTTTTCTCTCTCCCCAAGGCCCAAAGATGAGCCCCATATAATAATGAGGGAACACATTTCTGGGGGGAAAATCCTAATAGCCGAACAGACTATCTGACCACCCCGAGATCTAAAGAAGGCCAACAAGGCCTTCCTAAACAATTTAGCTTTATTCAATGTGGCCTGCATCTGCATTACCCAGCCTCCATTGGCCTGAAACAGGAGACCAAGACATGAGAGTTATGGAATTTAAACAAAAATGTGCAAACAAAGTAAAATGGGTTGGAATATATATTCCTTATCTCATTAGAAAATCTGTATCATGACTTTTAAATGGGACAAAATGGGACATTCCACCAGCAGCAGAGTTGCAGCAGTGAGTGCCTGAAAGGCAATAGCGCCCAGGAAGTCAGCACTTGCTAGAAGCAGGGACATAACTAGGTGGAAATGGACCCTGGTGCAGAAGATGGAACAGGCTCCCCTGCTGGGGGCCCTGAACTCTAATGTCCCATATGCTCTCTACATGTGCGTGGGGCCCCCCACGTTTGTGGGCCCCGGTGCAGCTGCACCTGCTGCCAGTGGCATAGCAAGGCTGTGGTGGGCCCAGGCTCATGTCCCAATTATGTCCCCCGCCCAAGGGCAAACGGGTGAGGTCTCTGGGATGTGGGGAGGAGAGGGTTTAGCGAATAAAAAAGGCGCCACTACAATGGCAGCAATCCTGCTGGGACGTTTTAAGAGTTGGTGAGGTCAGCCCTCCACCCCTGCCCACTCTGAAAACTTCCTTTTTGGCAAGCAGCCTGAGCACCTCTAAGACATGTTCACAGTGGGTGGGAGCAGAGTGCTAGCCTGCTCTCTCCCCCACTGGCTCTGAAAATTTCCTAGTGGTGCTCAGGCCACTTGCAAAGGGCCCCGGCCCGCTCAGAGTCTGGGGCCTAGGCCCAAGTGAGCCCCCTAGTTGATAACTACACTCCTGCCTGCTGCCTAGCTCTGCCCCTAGCTAGGAGAAACAGGGTGAAAACAGACATGACGCTGACTCCACTTCAACACTGTTTTAACATTTCTTATGCATGTTCCAAGGCTGCATAGGGCACCAATACAGCCCCGCAACATGTATAAGAAATGTTAAAGCGGTGTTGAAGTGGAGTTAGCATCATGTCTGTTTTCACCCACAACATCTCACTCCTATGCTCACCGCTCAGGTCTCTCCCATTCCTCAATGCCCACACAACCAAAGGTCACTCTACAGAGTAGGGGGAGCATCCTATCGAACTGTGATGCAAAGACAAGATGTATATGGACATTGTAGCACCATTTGGTGCTTGAAATGAATTTCTGTAACAACTGGAGCAGGAAGTAGGAAAGTGTAAGTAAGCAGCATGCACAAAGAGCAGGCTTTTAACTGCCAGAATTTACATATTGGAACAGGAAGCTATCCAAGTGTCATCCGTGTCTGTTCCACCCCTTTTCTAACACTGGTTCTGCAATGAATGGCTCACAGGTATCTAGAACTGAAACTGTTTCCCATTGGTAATTAATTTCCATTAAAATCAGTGTTCCTATGACATGTTCTGATTGAGTCAGAAGCTACATTTTCTGATGGAGAAAAGCTCTGGCAGGACATTTACAGCCAGCCAGAAAAGACTCAAGTATAAAACAGCTCTTTGAATGATTTGTCACATGTTCTGTAAACAGTGTCCCTTTCTATCAGCCATTCAGTGCTATGTGAGAGACAGGCAGGCAGTTTTCTAGCACTCAGCTCCATATTTGTGTATGTCTATCTATTGCTATAGTAGCTACCAAAGATTAAGAACTGGAAGGAACCAAGATGCTTGGAACAAATTAAGGCTGTTTTTTACACAGGCCACAGTGAGTGGGGGGGATGGGGGGAGGCAGCCATGGGTGCACCACACACCAATTGCTTTGTGGGTGGGTGGTGGGTGGAGCACGGGAGCACGCATGCACCCGCACCCACTGTCCATGGACACACCACCACCACACACCCGCACACCATGGCAATTGCATGGGCAGCCCCCACATCCGCATACATGTGCGAGGGGTGTGTGTGTCTGTGTGAAAATTGCCTAAGCTACACAGCTTTGGGAAAGCAAATGCAATTCCCATGTTCTGCCCCAAATTCACTGGTGACATAAACACTGGTTCTTGTTCCACATTAATGGGAGATTGGCTGTAAGTGAAGAAAACATGAGACAGTAGTGTAATTACTATACTGACCTGGTATTTGGTAAGTATGCAACATGTCATTTTTGTACCGAGGAACCAAGGGAAGCATAAAAAGATAAATAATAAAAATATATAAAAGAAGCATAGCTCTTTTCACACAGACACTCTAACACTGATAAATCACTCTAACACTGATAAAATGGGTGTTACATTTTATTATACATGTTGCAGGGCACCCATAGAGCACATCTGCAGCCCTGCAACATGTATAATAAAATGTAACACCTATTTTATCAGTGTTAGAGTGATTGATTGATTGATTGATTGATTGATTAACAGCCTCGGCCAAAAACCACATAAATTTTATACAAAAATACAAAAATAAAATTCTTAAACAACCCATCACTAAATTGTCTGGTAATTCCAGAACAGAATTTATACACATCTCCAAAAAATCGGGGGAAAGTAAACAGAGAAAGCAAAGAGTGACCCATTATAAGACTTATCTTAAACCTTTTTCAGTTTTCAATCTCCTTTACCCGCCTCTTACGTTGCAGCTGCACTGCATACAGGAATCTGGCCAAAGCCATTATTGTCTCCCAACTCTTGTCTTGTATACACAGAGCTGTTTTCCTATATAAAGTGGTTCCCGGGGGTGCAACCTCTAAAGGGGCCAACCACTTCCGCCTCTCCAATACATAGTATTGGCATTCCCACAAGACATGGCATACATCTTCTATTTTGCCCGAATTACATGGGCAAAGCCTTTTCTCGAAAGGGACCTGTGCCCATCTACCCTCCTGGAGGCTGGAGGGAGGCTGGGCAAAGAACATTTTTGTCATGGCTTGCCTCCACTGCTGCTGTGACAACCTCAGATAAAGCGCTGGAGATTCCCTCCAGGTGTTAGAGTGTCTGTGTGAAAAGGGCCACAGTGTGAAAAAGGCAACACACTAAACCTACACAACTTGCATTTAATCATTTACACCTACTAACACCCAGTTTCCAATCAATTTGCTTTGGAGGGCCAGATTCTGTCTTCTTGGTGCTGCTTGAGCAACTCACATTAGCCATAAATCTAGAAAATCAGGGAAGAAAGCAATGATTTATAGTTTTAAAAGATAATGTTCAAACTGGAACTGATAATAGTTTACCTAAAAATATGCTGATCATGTATTCTTAGTGATCACTGCTTAATTTGTTTAAGCAAAAAGAGCCTATTTCTACAGTGGAATACAAATTAGGGTAATTATGTTGTGATGGAGCACTGCATGTTTAAGATAAAAGGTTCTCTTTACAAAAGCCCTTCATCACTTGAGTAGAGGAATATAAAATCCTGCTTAAACAAAATGTTTTTTTTGTATTTCCCTTGCAAGAAAAGGCCTTTTAATCTCTCTTTAATATTATAAGGCACAGATTTTTAAAGTACGGTGGGTTTTTTTAAAAGATCTCATCATTAAAACCATATATAACCATATATATTACCTAGTGTTCAAGTATGTAAGCGTAAAAGGTAGAGTTTAAAAAAATATAATCATATGTATAAGGATGTTTACTTTACATTACATTCAAAGAAAATACAGATTCTATTTAATTACTTATTTCAAATTGTGTCTACTAAGCAGATTTTAGCCCTTTACATGAATACTGTTCTTTTTGATTATAGACAATCACAACTGGAATATCACATCAAGAACCCCTAAAAATTGGATGTACTTTATATCTAGATAAAAAGCAGATTAATGAGGACTTGAACAGTTTGATACATTAGGTATGAGTGGGCTGGCTATTAATATTTTTTATAAATATTTTAATGTAATAATATTTTATCTGTGTTTTACATCATTATCGGGTATAATTATACATTTCACCTAGAATGTTTTTATACGACCAATATGAGTATGCTACTTGAAATCTGCCCAGAAGGGTGGCAGCATGTCATGGGGGGCTGGCCTGATCTTGAACATCCTTAGTGATGTGGTTATTCATGAGAAGGGCTTTACTGAGGTAAATTGGGATGACAAGGTGAACATAGGCCCTTTTCACCTGGGCCGTGGATGGGGGGATGGGTGTGCTCCGGCGGCAGGTGAAGGTTCACCCATTCCCACAGGCACACATCCATCTCCACCCATCTCCATGCACGGAGCAACCATCATTGGCACCTGTTGCTCCATGCGTGGGTGGAGATGGGTGGAGCACAGGAGCATGCACGGTAGGGTGGCCATACCTCCCCTTTAAAAGAGGATGCTTATGAAAAATACATGGTGCAGGGCTGCACTGAAACCAATGCAGCCCCACACCATGTATTTTTCATAAGCGTCCTCTTTTAAAGGGGAGGTATGACCACCCTTGTGCACGCAACCCCACCCACCACCAGCAGTGTTCCCATGGGCAAACCCCCCACCGCTGGCGGTGACCCGCGGCGTTCCTACAGACACCCCCGCACCTGCACACGAGTAGGAGGGCAGAGGGTGCCCGTTTGAAAAGGGCTATAGGGTGAAAACAGACATCATGCTAACTCCACTTTAACACCGCTTTAACATTTGCTATGCATGTTGCAGAGCTGCATAGGGCACCAATACCGCCCTGCAACCTGTATAAGAAAAGTTAAAGCAGTGTTAAACGTGGAGTTAGCATCATGTCTGTTTTCACACTCATCTCAACAAGAATGTGCTGGATTGAACCCTCAATTAACTTGAGAGGTGATGAAATCAATTTCCTAGTTTGGGATAACCAGATTGTAAAAAAGTGAATATATTCAGAACCATGATTCATTCCTTTCACACTAGAATTAAAAACTGATATTTGAAGTTTGGGGAAATTTTCTTAATAAGGATTATTTTAACTGATGGATGTTTATAGGTAGGCAATTTAATTACTGGGAAACCCAGATCAAAGCTTGTGTTTGAAACGGTTATTTTAAAATGAGTTATCAAGGAAGATGCAGTTTAATAAAAACCAAATATGCAGATTGTCCCAACCTCCCCCACCCAGAGAGATAAAAAGACTCTTTTATTATAAATGTCTGATCCACTCAGAGGAAAGGAAAAAGCAGGAACAGGTATGTCAGACCTGGCACATACACATCTAAAGACAACAAGAATGACAGAGACAGGGAGGAAATTGCTTTTATCCCCCCAAATATCGCAATGGTAATTTTTGCGTATCTGATTTCCTGAATAATATTCCTTTACATTTTGTTTTCTCTAATCAAGATCTTGGCAGGTTTGCATATCCTTAGGAAAGTAGTATAGAGTGTCAATGAAAGCCTGATTTTAATTCAGTCTCAGTTGAGCCTCCAGTGTTTTAGGCACAAACAGAGAGGGCCCAAGGCAAAGGCTAAGGCTTTGGCCTATCCCTCTTCTCACTTACACACTGAATTTACATTTTGCATTACTCTGTAGATAAAGGGTGGGGAACCTTTTACCTCCTGGAGGTCACATTGAAAATTAGTGCCAGCTCCAAAGGGACCATGTAGAGGTTTAAGGGGTGCGCTCAGGCAGAGGTTGAGGAGGGTCCCGATAATTGATCTATCCCATAGATCTGTCCTGTATCCTTGTGTGCATGCACGCCCTCATCTCTGCTCCCTTACCTGAGCTCAGTCTTTCAGTGTTTTGGGGTAGCACCTGGATCCATAAGGGCCAGATCCAGGAACTGGAAAGAGGCCAAGTAAAAACTAGCCACAGGCTGCATTTCGCCCCTGGGGCTGTTTCCAGTCCCTGATATAGATATTACTCTACAGGCGACCTAATTTAGATACATAGGTATGATGTAATTTATCTTAGTATTCTCCATCCCTCTCTGGCCTGGGGCCCTGGATTATTGCCCTGGTTGTTCACTCCCAAAACTGGCTCCGAGCACCAATAACCAATATTAAGTCATCTAAATATTTGACCATGGTTGCAAGTCAGATAAAGATTTAAACATTGCAATTTTTTCAAAATGGATGACTAAGGGGGGATTTTATATTTATATTGGATGTTTTTTTACTTTATATCTGGAGTTTTTAATTTATATTTATGTTATGTGTTTTCATGTGCTGTAATCTGCCCTGAGCCCTTAGCATAGGGCTATACTTTTTAAAAGAAACATTCATTCATTCACTCACATTTTAAGCCAACATTTCCCTTAAGGTTCAGGGTGGTTTACAAAACACAAAAATATAGTCACAAATTCTCAATTAAAACCAAATAAAATCCCCATACCACCTAATATATTAAAATACAACAAGAAAAACTGAGTAACATTAAATAAACCCCACTAACCCACAAGTCCCTAACCCTACCCCTGCCTGCAAAATGCCTGGCCAAACAAAAAGATCTTACATCACCTCCTGAAATTAGCAGTCTCAGCCTAGATAAATCTCCACGGGAAAGGAGTTCCATAAGAAATTTGCACCCAACCATTTGTTGTGTATGCAATAATGACACACAGAAGTCATATTGACTATACCAGCTAGGAATGGGAAATCATATTGAAAATTGGTATCGGTTCAATATCGGACCAACCAATCTTCAGTTCAGATTTAACTTGTATTAATTGGAATTGGATTCCGACCAATATGGTTTAAAACCATGTGTCTGCCTCCAGCTCTGCCTCCCTCAGACCTTTGCTCATCCCAGGTGCTGGGTAGGGGCCCAGGGGAGGCAGAGCTGGAGGTAGAGGGGCCAGACAGTGGTGGGGAGGGGGAATGGCATCGGTGCCATTTTGGAAAGTGGCATCTAGTCTGTGCATGCTCAGACTGGCCGTGCATGTGCAGAACGGTCATAGTGGCCATTTTGAGCATGCGCATTGCTTTCTTGGTTTTGTTTTTTCCTGGCACGGCCCTGAAAGGGCTACGTCGGGTGCCATGTAGATTGCTGGAGCCTAGGAAGAAAAGGTAAGTGCAAACTACGCCCCCACCCCCCACCCTCTCTACCCCCAGCTCTGCCTCCCCCAGACCTCTGCCAGTGTCCGGCACTGGCCTCCCCATAAATCCTGCCCTGCCTGCACCAGCAGCGCTGCTGCCGCAGACACATGGGCAGGCAGGACACAGGTCCAGGGAAGGTGGGCAGGAGGTCTGGGGGAGGCAGAGTTGGCGGCAGCTGGAAGCACCAGCGCCACTCCAAGGACGCGTTGGGGGAGATCCGATGAGAGACTGGAATCCCCATCTCAAAATCGGATCAACCGGATCAGTCTGATTCATCCCAAAATCGGGAGAATCAGACTGATCCCATACTGATCTTCCCATCCCTAATACTGACTAGTTTTTGTAATTTACAATCTGCCCTGCATTGACTGATGTTGATATTGATGATGGGGCCGAACCTAAGCCCCCACATGTGCGTGCGCATATGAGCACTCAGGTTGTGTGCAGCTCATGTGCACATGTCATATTCCCTATTAAGGGGATGCAGAGGGGTTGCACACAGATTGTGGGTGCACTTTGCAAACAGTGAACACACAGCTTACAGGGCGTAGGATCAGCTCCATTACTTATTTTGCTCCAGCAATATGCCTGGTGCTGAACAGTTGTGAATAGAAACAGGTCTCTGCCCTGAGAGGCTTTCAATCCTTCCTAGATGAACACAGGAAGGAAAACAAGGAGCGGGTGGGACATAAGTAGAGACATGGATACAGGACTGGCCTTCAAATTTGTGGGGCCCAGGGTAGAGATAAAAATTGGAGCCCCTGGTAGCCTCACTCCCTTGGGGGCACTCTCCATGGGCCCTAGAGGTGGTTGTGTTTGGGGCCCTACTTAGAGGGTGTAGGAGTCCCACACCCTGCCCTGTTGAAAATGGGGGCCACTTCATGGCCCCAAGTTCTAAAGAAAATAGCAGGGCCTGGGGAGGTCGCCCCAGGTTACCCTGGGATCAGGCAAGCCCTGCAAATTGGATACATGTGATGTGCTGAGTTAGAACCATGCTACTACCCTATAGGGGTAACTAAAAAACTGTGCCTCCTCCTGACACAGACTGTTGCCCTAACCCTAGTAAGGTTTATGCCCCCAGAATTAAGAAGATGAGTTACTGAGTGTCAGACTTCCTACAGGGCCGGGTCTGAGGTATTTTGCCACCTTGGGCAAATCCCAGCCTGAAGCTTGCAGTGTGGGTGGGGCACAACACTCCTGATTTACACCAATCAGCTGTTTTGCAGGGAACAGCAACCCCCATGCATCCCCTTTATAGGGAATATGATGTGTGCACATGAACACACTGCAAGGGGTTTTCAATGGGGGGGAGTGTGCGAGCAAGAGGAGCCCTAGAGGCTCAGATCAGCCTTGTGAGGACAGTAGGAGGCCACCACTCTGAATAGGAAGGACACCGTATCTGATGGGTGGACTGGCCCTGCCTCCTAGCTGGGTTGACCACACCACAGAAACTGAGGGTACTCCCACTGACTTTAATGGTGGAGGATTGTCCTGTGAGTAGCAGATGATGTGCTGAGCAGTTTACTGAGTAACTCACCACATTGGCTATTCTATTCTGTAGTATTCTGTACAAGTTCTCCTATTAATTATTATTAATAATAATAATAATAATTATTATTATTATAAGCACTTGCATAGCGCCAGCTGTGTACCTGGCGCTTTACAGAACAATGAGATGGACGCGGTCCCTGCCTATGGCTTACAATCTAAAAGACTCAGAGGGGGGGACAAGTAGAGGGGACACAGGGAGAGACAAGGAATAAAACATTCAAGCGGATGCGAAGTCTCAGGTGCACGTGCTTGGCCTGGTTGCATTTAAGGAGGAGTCAGGGGGAGGGCAGACAGTAAATGTTGAGAGGAGAGTTCTAGCAAGCGTCGGGAAAGGCGGTGAGGAAGAGGTGGGTTTTGAGGAGGGATTTGAAGGTGTGGAGGGAGGGGGCAAGGCAGATGTGGGCAGGGAGGGAGTTCCAGGCATGGGGGGCAGCGAGGGAGAAGGGACGAAGGCGGTTAGGGGAGCAGGGGAGACAAGGGAGAGCGAGGGAGGGGGCAGAGGAGGAGCAAAGAGTGCGTACAGGAGTGTGTAAGGAGATATGGGCTGAGAGGTAGGGGGGAGCCAGGCTGTGAAGGGCTTTGTAAGTAAATAGCAGGAGTTTGTGAAAGATGCTTTGGGGGAGGGGGAGCCAGTGAAGTGAGAAGAGGAGAGGCTGCATGTGGTCGAAGCTACGGGCTGAGTGGATGACCCTAGCAGCGGAGTTTTGGATGGAGATAAGGGGGGACAGATGAGAGCGGGGGAGGCCAGCAAGGAGGAGGTTGCAGTAGTCAAGGCGGGAGATGACCTTAGCATGAACAAGGGTTTTGGCTGAGGAGACAGAGAGAAAGGGGCAAATCCGAGCAATGTTATAGAGGGCAAAATAACAGGACTTGTCAACAGAGTCGATGTAATGTTTAAAGGAGAGGTGAGTATCAAAGATGAAGCCCAAGCTACGGGCTTGGGGAACAGGACGGATGGTGACCCCATCAATAAGGATGGACAGGGAAGAGGGGGAGGAAGGGAAGGGAGGAAAGATAAGGAGTTCAGTCTTAGCCATGCTGAACTTGAGCTGGCGTTGGGACATCCAGGCAGAGATATTAGAGAGACAGTTGATGAGGCGAGCTTGGACAGAAGGGGAAAGAGAGGGGTTGGAGAGATAGAGTTGAGTGTCGTCAGCGTAAAGGTGATATTGGAAGCCATGGGAGGCAATGAGTTTGCCCAGGGACAGGGCGTAGATAGAGAAGAGGAGAGGGCCCAGGACAGAGCCTTGGGGGACCCCAACCAAAACGGGGAGGGAGGAGGAGTTTGACTCGAGGAGCGAGACTTTAAAGGAGCAGTCAGAGAGGTAGGAGGAGAACCAGTCAAGGACAGAGCCGCAAAAGCCCAGGGAACAAAGAGAGTTCAGTAGAAGTGAGTGGTCGACAGTGTCAAAGGCAGCAGAGAGGTCAAGGAGGACAAGAATGGAATAGAGGTGCTTAGATTTAGCGATAAGTTGATCATTGGTGATCTTGGCAAGGGCAGTTTCAGTGGAGTGAAGGGGGTGGAAGCCAGATTGGAGAGGGTTCAAGGGGGAGTTGGCAGAGAGGAGTTCCAGGCAGTGGGAGTAGACAACATGTTCCAGAAGCTTAGAGGCGAAAGGTAGGAGGGAGACCGGCCGATAACTAGAGGGGTGAGAGGGGTCATGCTTGAAGGCGGAGGGGAAGGAGCCAGTGGAGAGGGAGAGGTTAATGACAATAATCACTATAGTGGATCAATTTGCAGTACTGCTTTATGTAATGTGAGTAACACTGTCGTATGTGGCTTAAATGGAGATAAAGGGTGTTAACAAACATGACAGTGGCCTGCTTAGGTCCACTGTGGCCTGCTTTGGCCGGCAGGCCACCGCCACTCTAGTGTTTGCTTACACCACCAGATGTTGTCCAGGATTGTTCCCGGGTGTGTTAGCAGCAAGCCCAGGCTATGATCCTGAGGACCTCTGGAGTCACAGTCCAGACTACCATCCTTCCAATTGGGACAGAGTGGGCTGCAGTGGGTCACAACATTTATTATGGCCTGCTGTGACCTGGGCTAGATCAGGTCCGCCATGGCCCGCCATCATAGCTGCCCATCATGGTGCGGCGCTGGGCACAGCACGGGGACAGGGCCGACTGGCTACGCATTCACGTAGCTCCCCACCCTCCCTGGCAGCCTGGCTGTATGAACATTTGTTCTGTGGCCAGACCTGATTCTAACCGTAGCTTCCCCTCCCAATTCGGGCCGGGTTACTGTGGTGACACTGTCAGTTCTGTTACCACCTAAAGTTGTTCAT
This sequence comes from Sphenodon punctatus, assembly GCA_003113815.1. NCBI lineage: Eukaryota > Metazoa > Chordata > Lepidosauria > Sphenodontia > Sphenodontidae > Sphenodon > Sphenodon punctatus. The sequence continues at coordinate 4,169,776 of QEPC01012510.1, forward strand.
ATGATCCCCATTATTAGACCAGTTTCTGTTGATGAGTGTGCAAGCTTTTTTGCCACCGAGGTCCCTTCCTCAGTTTGGGAGCAAGTCAGAACTACACTCTCATCAACATAGGTTGGTCTACTTTATCTCCAGCTAGTACTTTGGGGTCCAAGATGGCAACCACACTTTCCCTCTAAAGCAAAGTAGGGAATATAGCAGAGGTGTGGAAGATGAAAGAAATTATTAAGGAAGGTAGAGATAGGAAAAAGAGTCAAGCATTTAGGAATAGAGGAGAAATCAAGAATGAAGTGATGAACATATAAACATGAGGCGGCAAAGCAGGTCACATTTTTGCAGTGGCTTATGAAGTCCATATCATTATTGAATCCACTGTTCTGGGAGATCAATAAGGTTATGGATTTTAGTTCCCTGGCCCATCTTTTCAAGGTGTTCTGTGGGTGTTCTCAGATAAGCAATTCGACCAGAGGGGTCCATGGCTGCAGTGTGGCTCTGCCCCATAGAGCACCCATGCATGTGGACTGTGTGTGGAGCGATTCAAATGGGCAGCTCCCAGCATGGCTACTGTGACCATGGAGCCAGTCACCGCATATTTGGCCTGCCTCACACGGTGCACACTGGATTTTCTGGCAGTGCTCCGTGAGTGTCTGGCTCATGGAAGCAAGCATCCATGGATGGGCAGATCTGTGGTTCATGGGTGGTCATGTGGGGTAGCATCTTGTCTGAAAACACCCAATATGTGGCTTATTCCCTCTCTCATCCTATTCCTGGCTGTGTAGTCTGTGTAGGGTTTTGCTTAGTATTCATGGGCTTATGTGTTGTTGTTTTTTGTTTGTTTGTTTTTGCTTAGGTTCTTCCCCCCCCCCCCGCCCATTTTGTTCTTATAGAGGGATATTTTGGCTGCTGGATTAGCAATATTAGAACTTTTGTCAATAAATGTTACAGGATCAGATCCTTGAATTAGCTGCATTTTTCTCTTATTTTAAATATGTGTGTGTGTTGTGTGTTGCTCTAATTTCTCACTCATAGATAATCTCTTTTTGCTTGTGTTAAAAGATAATAAAGACTTTGAGCTCAGTCCTTTATAAAGAAAGTAACAATAGCCCCAAACATTGCATCTTACAATAGTGATTCTATTGCTGTGAGCAAAAAAATCCAGTTATATATTTGCCGTAAGATATTTCCACTGATGTCCAACAGGAGCTACACCTGTGTCTCTGAGAGCAAAAATGGTCCTTTGTGAATTTTTAGCCCATCAAACTATGCACACAACTTCTGTAAACAATAATGTGTTGCTATGGGAGCTCTGTGTGTGTAACTCCTTGCTTACTGTGCTTACAATTGTGCTGGAAGGCAAATGTAACTCTGTCTGGTATGATTCTAATTGTTGAGTAGATTTAGTATATGGTATTCTGTAAATCTACCCACAAAAGGAACATAACATGAATAAGAACGTTCGCCAGCAGTGATTGGAGCGCTTCTTCTACTTTCACTTAAACAGAAATCACATCCATAGCCATGAGACTAATTATTTTGGAACCTAAGGGAAATGCAGCCTATATAAGAGAGAGTGATCCACAGTTAAGGATCAGTGAGCCAGCTAATGGCTGGTTAGTCAGAAGGGTACAACTCTAGAATGTTAATAAAACATGTCTGAAGTCCAACACCTCAGGGAAGAGACTGAGCAGTGTGGAAGATATATGGAGAGAGAGGCTCTGTTTTATATTATACTACTAACACACTTTAACCCTTCTTTGAAAGCTGTTTGCAGTTGCAAGATAATGATTATAAATATACATCTTTTTAAAAACACAGTAATGTTACAAAGATATTGACAGATTTTTTTTAAAAAGCACTGTAATTTTGCAGAGCGCCTAAGACAATATTCATATGCGATGTTTAGATAAGCTAATGCCATTGCCAGTGGCCCCACTGCACACTGTGGGGTTTTGTTTGAAATTAACCCTTTATTCAGCTGTGGACTAACTTAAACTACCATATTCCTCAGCATATAAATTATAACATAGATCAGATGAAACTATTTAATAAAGCACAGCACTTACTGTTTTCAGAACACTGCAGTCCTGTGAAGTAGATAAGTAAACATGATTTATGTTTTGCACATGGAAAAACTGTAACCCAGCGTGGTTAACTGACTTTCCCAAGGTCAGTCAGAATGGGTGTTTTCAGACGTTATGGGCGGCCGGTTCACCACAGTGGATTCCCGGTGGGGGTGAACAAAACAACCACCCCCTGGGGCGAATAAAAGCCCCGAACAGACATGACGGGACCGGGACCACAGCCGGGAATCGGGCCGCCAGATTACAGCCTGGGGCAGCGCAACAGACGTGACGCCGATCCCCAGCCATGGTCAAAACACCCAGAAGCCACCGGGCAGGGGCGGGACACAGACATGGCTGCCTGAGGGCAAACCAAGCCAAAAGGCACAAAAGGGAACGCCCACACAAGGGAAACGGGAAGGGAGGGGGGAGAGGGAGAAGAGTCGGACAGGTACTNGATAGATGCCTACAATATCTGTTTTATGTATATTTATGCTTTGTTATAACTGATGGTTAAACAATAAATTTAATTCATTCATTCAGGTATACATATTCTCATATAGCAACACATAAAAAAGGAGCATTAACCCTCAAGGATGCTTTTGAGAGTCACATACCTGCTACATAATCTTTAGGGGGTTTGAAGGACAGACATGACCACAAAAATATATGTATGTCAGAAATTAAGAAACAATAGATAATAGTAAATGCTGAGCAAAGACAAGGCTAAATCTCACTGTGTTTTCTATTACCTATCATTTCTTTGTCTCTTACACTAATATATATTTGTACAGCTTTGTTTTTAAATGTCTGGCATCTCTTTTTTCTCCCAATTTTCAACCCCTTGTATAGTTACTTTGTCCTATCCACTCTCACCCAAGTCACTGTCATGTCTCCTCATATATGCCCATCCTAGTTCTGCTCAGTTTATATATTTCTGATTTGCTATGCTACATGCCTGAGGAAAGGCCCTACATATTCTCAATAACAGAAGTTGGTCCAATAAAAAATATCATTTGAACTACTCTGTCTCCATCTTTTACATTTGGGACCTACATAGCAACCACACACTCTCTCAAGATGTCAGTTGACTGAGGATGATTTTCCATGAGCCCTCATTTCTCCCAGACTTCTAAGTCCGGAAGAAACAAACTTGGGAGGGGGAGAAGTAGACACTCACCCCCACTACCAGAAGTTGGCCAGGCACCAGAATGGGTGCCAGGAAACTCGCACATGCTTGGAGACCCAGACTTGTAAAACCTTGATACTGAGGTTTTTCAAGTACAAGTTTCCAAGCATGTGTGAGTTCCACAGCACCTGCTGTTTCCAATGGCGTCCAGCTGACTTCTGGTAGCGTCTAAACCCCCTGCACGCAAATTTGTTTCTCCCAGACTCTGAAGTCCAAGAGAAACGAGGCTCATCTAAAATCACCCTCCAAGTCTCATAAAGACTCCTGCATCATTTAATACAAAGTAAAGTGTAAATTAATTAGTTTAGAAAGGCTCCTGTAAGGCAGGAGTTGAGAGCATTCACTGCTTTTCAGAAAGTTCTCATTTTTTATTTTTTTTTAAATGTCAGTAAATATATGTTGCAGTATTTTACTGTCACATGTTTCCTCTTGTAGATCTTGGTTACACTATTTTAAAAAACTATTTTCCATTGTTTTTTGACAGATTCCAGACGATTACTTTGAATTTCAGTCATTCATCTCCATGATCAGATATGTTCTTTTGTATCTACTCATCTGCAGACCTCACTGAAGTTAATGTTAAAGTTAGTCACTTTGGTTTAGGTGGCTAAATTTAAGCACCCAAATTTGAAAAGTTTGATTTGCATTTTTGTTCCATGTCAAAAAAGTCTCCTAGTTTACATGATAATAACATTAATATAATGCTAAGGTGCTAAAGCAATCTCTGAAAAATCAAGAAACTGAAAATCTAAAGTTGACCACTCTCTCTAAACTTTGGGTGATTTCAGACATTACGGACCAAATTTTATCCCGCCCCTCCTGCCCATAGGGCAGCCCGGGGTGGCGAACAGCAAATATAAAAACAATAAAACAATAAAAACAGTTAAAATTCATAAAAATGCAGGGAAGAAAACTCCCAGCCCCTACCCCCACCCCTACCCCTACACCTCACCAAAGGCCTGGCGGAACAGCCAGGTCTTACATACACGTCAAAATAACAGGAAAGTGGGGGCCAACCGAGCCTCCTCCGGGAGTGAATTCCACAGCACAGGGGCAGCCACCGAAAAAGATCTAACATCGGTGACCACCCGGCTCGCCCGGGGAACCTCCAAAAAGGCTCCCACGGACGATCTCAAGGGTTGCACGGGCACATGGGGAGTGAGGCGGTCCCGCAGATAAGCAGGGCCCNGAGCGCCGGACCCAGGCACCAGGGAAGGCAACCAGGGGGGGGGCGGGCAGCAGGTAGCAGCACTGGCGGGTGGGGACAGGTAGCTGGACACAGGCGGGTCGGTGAGGCCATGCACAGCGCCGCACCCAGGCACCAGGGAAGGCAACCACGGAGAGGTACCCCGGGTGTGCAGGCAGACCGGGGGGTGGGGCCCAGAGGGGGCCCAGGGCCAGAGGCAGGGGCAGCATCACCCCGCAAAGCAGGCTTCACCACAGCATGGCAGAGACATCAGGGAGGGAGCAGCCAGCGGGGACCGGCCCCTCCGGACAGGGGCGGGAGCCCACACGGGGGCAGGACACTGGGGGGCTGGGAGGAACACCGGGACTCACAGACAGCCACTGGGGGCCACCGCGGGCTCAGGGGCCGGGTGCCCCGCCCGGTGAACCAGGTGGGGCCAATGGATCAAGCCCCGGTCATGTGGTGGGTGATCAGGTAGTAGGCCTCGAAGGGATCATGCATGGAGAAACCCAGCTGGACGTCCAAACGGGACCACACACCCAACAGGGCTGACATCTCCACCGTGGAAGGCTCTGACACACAGCAGGCAGCAGAAGGGGGCCAAGGAAGATATCCCAGCTCCAGCAGCCAGTGGTACACCACCGCACGGGTGCGCTGGTACCCACGCACCCCGTGAACACAGGCAAAGTAGGACACGGCCAAGGCAGGGCCACTCTCAGCAAGGCACACCGTGTAGGCGCCGAGCCCGAACACACCCAGTGCAGACACGGTCTCCACCCCGGACCAGGACACATGAGAACACCACTTGTCCGGGATGCATCCGTCAGGGAAGCGAACCAGCCCCAGGGTCTCCGTATGCAGCCAGCAATCACGAGTGCTCGCCTCATAGCCGAAGTAGCGAAGTCCGGAGCTCAAGCTCTCAAAGGCACCCGCATGGCTAGCCAGGCTGCCCAGGAGCAGCTGCATGGCTGGGGTTTGCCACAGGTCTCAAAGAGACATGGTCTCACGGAAGGTCCAGATATGGGGGGCCCCATGGGGGCCGGGANCCGGGGAACCTCCAAAAAGGCTCCCACGGACGATCTCAAGGGTTGCACGGGCACATGGGGAGTGAGGCGGTCCCGCAGATAAGCAGGGCCCAGGCCTTGAAGGGCTTTATAGCTACACCCCTGCCCACAGGAGTCAATGGTAGGTGTAGAACCAAAGAAAGCCAGAACCAAAATCTCAGATTTGAACTGGCCTGAACAATTGGGATGTTCAAAAATCTACATTTTGAATCTACAATTTTGAACTTTTGAAAGGCTATAAACTTGAAAGTTTGCATATAAATCCTGATTTTATGATAGTTTAAAAACTAAGACTAATCTGAAAATGTCTGAACTCTGAAATGTTTCGAATCCTCATTCAGATCTAAATACTGTTGCTTGAGCCCATCTGTAGTTACAGTATGAGTGTTTTTTAATGAACAAAGTCTATGGCCACTGAATGGCACAGCTGCGGAGCAGCCACTCAGGTGGAGTGCATGGGGAGGGATTCTAATGGGCAGCTACCGTGCACTCCCCCTGCCACAGATCCTGGAGGAGAGGGAAGTGCACCAGGTTGGGCTTTGAAACTGACATGCTCCCAGAGTGACTTGCAAAGACCGTGTCCCCTGCCCACGGTGCCTCTGAGGGGCAGACCGCCCCAATTCATACGGACAGGGGCTGTGTGGCCATCCACTGGCATGGACCTTTTTGGCTTGCCCCACACAGAGCACTCCGGATTTCTCGACAGTGCTCCACAAGTGATCATGAGTGTATGCTGAGTGTCTCACGGGAGTGCGCATCCCCCCGCTTCCACCTTCAGACAGGCGGTTGGATGCGTGGCAGCTCCTGGGTGGCCATGTGTGGTAGCATCTTGTTTAAAAACACCCAAAATGCCATATATTGTGATAAAGACAAAAATAATATAAATCCTTCCATAGCTGCTTTATTTATGGAATTGCCACACTGTAGCAGAAATGTCAAGTAGTCCAAAGTCCTGTGTCTGATAGGCCAAATGGACATGCAAGAATACCAGATTTTCTTGATTTCTAAGTGCTTTGATTTTTCAGATTTAACGTTCCGCGAATGCAAGTTTTCTTAATTTAATCTCGAGGTTTTTTAAAGGGAAATAAATTGACAAACGTGGAGGAGGAGGAAGATTAGAAATCATCTACTTAGAAGTTTGTGAAGCCTGAAAATGAGTTTTCTCCAAGCCTATTCAGCTTGCATAGTATACAGACTTGTCCTCTTTGAATTCACAAGTGTGCCACTAAATTGCACTTAGCAAGCTTTTCATCTAAGTGCAAAATTAAGATTTATTAATGCATATAGGTGCAGAATTAAGTTTTACTAGTGTATATAACATAAGCCACAATTCTAAAACCACTTACTGCAGAGTAGTCCCATAGGATTAGAGCCATACTCAGTCAGTACACAATTATAATCACATATTTGTTGAAGCAAAATATTTTCTTTCCCAAACTAAAGTGCTAGATTTTATCCTTACTTACTTCCTGTTAAGATCTATTACTTTTATTGTCATCACACAAGGGGAATCAGGGAAAAAGACACCAATCCTCAGTCTAAATTTAATTTTTCAAACTTAAGCCATTCCTTTTTCTCTAATCATATATTCTAAGGTGTAGTCATTGGTCTTGAATTTGAGTGAACATAGTCCCATTGGGGCCAAAGCATGCATAAATATTTTCAAAATTGAGTTCTTGTTGGAGTCTTTTTTTAAATGGGCAAAAGTAGGAGGTGGTTTCATCCTTTCTGAACTAAAACATGGATGAAAACTGGCATGGGGCCAGATAGGTCATGGTTTGCCTGTAACCCCCAGCATTTGATAGACCTCTCCTCACATCTTCCTCTTTTTTACTATTATTGTTGTGGTGTTTGAGATTTTAAGGCTGTGGGGGGATGAGATTGACTATGGGATGTGGGGGAGTGGGATGGGGAGTGTTGTGTGGAATATGGGGTGATGCAATCCCCCTGTGAGAGAACGGCATGCATGCATGGGGAAAGTGTGAGGTTTCTGCCATGCCGCCCTTATGACAGGGGGGAGGGATGTAATTATGGAGTAAGAGTCGGTGGGGGTTCCTGCAGGAAAGACAGGGGAGTGGGCTGTGGAGAAACCCTTCGGGCTAGATGGCCCCTTAGGTTCTCCCTGACCCAAGGAAAAAGACTCTGTGTCACAAGGAAATACTGGTCTACCTGTAGAATGGAGGGAGGCAGAGCCAGACCGAATGTGTATTCGGAAAGGTGTAAACAACTACAGATGCCAGACAGAAATCATTGAGATGCAAGTGAATTTGTAAAGCAGGGAGACCTCCAAGCTGAAAATATATAAAAGGGGAGAAAACTCATGGGGAGGGGGTAGCCGTGCCAGACTGAACTTGCAACACCCAGCTTTCTCCATCCAGCTGGAAAAGAAATGAACCCTGCATCACTAAGACATCCATGCTTACTATGCAGAGAAGATACTGTGAGTAATTCCATCTATGCAAAGAAGCAGGGTTAGGGACCGTTTAGGGTTAGACGATCTCTAAACGGGTTATCATACCTGCTTGCAATTGCCTGTATTTGCTCACGAGTTCAATGCCTTTTTCCTACCTTTTTGTACCCTTGTAATTCGGTTAACTTAGCTAGTAAAAACTATAAAACTTGTTTTCTCTAATCAAGAGTGCCTTGTGTGTGTGTACTGTGACCCAAAACGCTCCCCAAGTTCGGCTTACACTGGGAAAGCACTCAGAAAGGAGGAGCAGAGTTTGGACTTCCAGAACAGCCCTTAACCGCAGAAGGTTGTAGTTCTGGTGGTGGCAGCAAAACCCGAGTGTTATGGTGATGGGCACACAGTGAGGGAGGGGGCTAGGAGCAGAGCACATCCCCCTACTGGACCCATTCCGCCACATGGGCGTGGGTGGATTGGTTTTTGGTGGGTGGAGATTTTGTGGAGATTCTTTGTGTGATTTAGTTTTTACATTTTAATGAATTGTGAGTTGTTTATTACACTATAAGCTGCCCTGAATCCATCAGGAAAAGGATGGAACGGAAATCTAATAAATAAATAATTTAAACATGAATCTTACGTGCCTTTTCTTTTTTAAAAAGCACTCACATTTTGGTAGAGAAAAAATATAAGAAATCCCATTCCCAAAGGAGAATAGCGTATAAAGTTAGGAATGAAAACTAACTTAAACTATATGTCAGCTTTAAATAAAGCACCTGCTAATAAGTTCCTGCACTGGGTTATACTGTACATATACTAGTAAATACACTGTACAGAATGTATCTCATACCTTGTCTCATACCAGACTATATCTCATACCTCATACTTACCTGCGCTGTTCCATCTGCTCGCCAAGGGGGGGTCCACTGCTGCTGTTGCTGCTGCCGCTGCTCTGCTATTCTGCTGCTCCACAGGATCCCCAGGAACTGCGGGGGAGAAAAAGAGAACTGTGAGCTCCGGAGGGGTGAGGGGGAGTGAAGAAGCCAGTCACGTGGGCTGGCTTGTCCCCTCCCCCACCCGGAAGTGGCTGGAGGCTATTTAGCCCAGCTTCCAGCAGCTCCGCCACAGGCTGCAAGCCGAAGGGCCACGGCCAAAGGGTGCGGCACTTAGGGGCACTTCAGGGACCATAGGGGACCCAGGGGGGCTTTTTGGCAGGGAGGGGCACTGTTTGTTCAGGGTTGGGGAGTGAGGGTGGGGAAGTGTAGGAGGGGTGGTTAGAGGATAGGGTTGGTGATGGAGGAGGAGTCTGCACAAAACCCTGATGGTAGCAGGGGGAGGCGCAGGGAGGTCACTTGGTGGTAGTGGGGGGTGAAACTGACTGCCTGTGAGAGAGGGAAGTTTATTTATTTTATTTATTTATTTATAAATTTCTATCCCGCCCCTCCTGCCATGCAGCTCGGGGCAGCTCCCAACATATTAAAAGACAATAAAATCAATTTAAAACATAACATATTATCAGACATTAAAACAAGGCTAAGAACAGCATAAAACCCAAGATAGGTGGGGCCACTAAACACACACCCCTACCCCTCCCTCCCAAAGGCCTGGGCGAACAGCCAGGTCTTACAGTATCGCCGAAATGTTAACAGGCTAGGGGCCTGGCGGTTGGGTATGTTGGGGGGGTATGTCTTGTGCTGGCCCCTGGTGGCAGCAGGATGGCCGGGTGGATTGGGGGGGNTTTGCTCACGAGTTCAATGCCTTTTTCCTACCTTTTTGTACCCTTGTAATTCGGTTAACTTAGCTAGTAAAAACTATAAAACTTGTTTTCTCTAATCAAGAGTGCCTTGTGTGTGTGTACTGTGACCCAAAACGCTCCCCAAGTTCGGCTTACACTGGGAAAGCACTCAGAAAGGAGGAGCAGAGTTTGGACTTCCAGAACAGCCCTTAACCGCAGAAGGTTGTAGTTCTGGTGGTGGCAGCAAAACCCGAGTGTTATGGTGATGGGCACACAGTGAGGGAGGGGGCTAGGAGCAGAGCACATCCCCCTACTGGACCCATTCCGCCACATGGGCGTGGGTGGATTGGTTTTTGGTGGGTGGAGATTTTGTGGAGATTCTTTGTGTGATTTAGTTTTTACATTTTAATGAATTGTGAGTTGTTTATTACACTATAAGCTGCCCTGAATCCATCAGGAAAAGGATGGAACGGAAATCTAATAAATAAATAATTTAAACATGAATCTTACGTGCCTTTTCTTTTTTAAAAAGCACTCACATTTTGGTAGAGAAAAAATATAAGAAATCCCATTCCCAAAGGAGAATAGCGTATAAAGTTAGGAATGAAAACTAACTTAAACTATATGTCAGCTTTAAATAAAGCACCTGCTAATAAGTTCCTGCACTGGGTTATACTGTACATATACTAGTAAATACACTGTACAGAATGTATCTCATACCTTGTCTCATACCAGACTATATCTCATACCTCATACTTACCTGCGCTGTTCCATCTGCTCGCCAAGGGGGGGTCCACTGCTGCTGTTGCTGCTGCCGCTGCTCTGCTATTCTGCTGCTCCACAGGATCCCCAGGAACTGCGGGGGAGAAAAAGAGAACTGTGAGCTCCGGAGGGGTGAGGGGGAGTGAAGAAGCCAGTCACGTGGGCTGGCTTGTCCCCTCCCCCACCCGGAAGTGGCTGGAGGCTATTTAGCCCAGCTTCCAGCAGCTCCGCCACAGGCTGCAAGCCGAAGGGCCACGGCCAAAGGGTGCGGCACTTAGGGGCACTTCAGGGACCATAGGGGACCCAGGGGGGCTTTTTGGCAGGGAGGGGCACTGTTTGTTCAGGGTTGGGGAGTGAGGGTGGGGAAGTGTAGGAGGGGTGGTTAGAGGATAGGGTTGGTGATGGAGGAGGAGTCTGCACAAAACCCTGATGGTAGCAGGGGGAGGCGCAGGGAGGTCACTTGGTGGTAGTGGGGGGTGAAACTGACTGCCTGTGAGAGAGGGAAGTTTATTTATTTTATTTATTTATTTATAAATTTCTATCCCGCCCCTCCTGCCATGCAGCTCGGGGCAGCTCCCAACATATTAAAAGACAATAAAATCAATTTAAAACATAACATATTATCAGACATTAAAACAAGGCTAAGAACAGCATAAAACCCAAGATAGGTGGGGCCACTAAACACACACCCCTACCCCTCCCTCCCAAAGGCCTGGGCGAACAGCCAGGTCTTACAGTATCGCCGAAATGTTAACAGGCTAGGGGCCTGGCGGTTGGGTATGTTGGGGGGGTATGTCTTGTGCTGGCCCCTGGTGGCAGCAGGATGGCCGGGTGGATTGGGGGGGTGGTTCAGGGGGGTTTTGGTGAGGGGGTGAGGGGCCATTGGGCGAGCAGCCAGGTTTAGGGGGCCAGGATTAGGTGGACGGGAGGGGAGAAGCAGCCATAGGGATGGTTCATGGACATGGACGGTATGATCCAAGGGGTTGGATGGCTCACGCCCCTAGGGGACTTAGGTGCCTGCAGCAGGTGCAGCGTGCCATCCCCCCTCCGGGGTGGAGGGAGGAGCTAGGTCCAAGATCCTCCTGTGCGGGGCTGTTGCTGTTAAACGCGAGGTCCATTGTCAACAAGGCCCCAATTGTCCGGGATTTAATCTCGGACGGGGCTGTGGACCTCGCGTGTATTGCGGAGACCTGGCTGGATGAGATGACTGGACCAACTTTAGCGGATCTCATTCCGGCTGGGTATGCCGTGCAGCACAGGCAGCCGGGGAGGTGGCATAGCGATTATTTTTAGAGAGGACCGGCCTGTCAGGAGATATCCAGTTCAGGAGATTGCAGGTATTGAGGCCCTCCATGTGGTGTTTGATTTGGCTGGGGGCAAGTTAGGGGTGCTGCTGGTATACCAGGCCCCTTCCTGTCTGGCAGCATTCCTTGCCGCTCTAGCAGAACTGGCCTCGGAGGTGGTGCTGGGCTCCTCCAGGACTTTGGTCCTGGGGGACTTCAAAGTCCGTGCCGATGCCGGCCTTGTAGGAGCGAAGCGAGAATTCATGACCGCCATGGCAACCATGGATTTGTCCCAAATGGTCAACTGCCTGACCCATATGGGGGGGCATACCCTCGACCTGATCTTTAGTTCTGGCCTTGAGGTGGGTGATCCAGTAGTGAGGGAGGTTAGGGCTTTGCCCTTGTCATGGATGGACCATTATCTCCTCCAGGCCAGTCTCTCAGCGCGCCACCTCCAGAAGGGGATGGAACCAGTTAGATTGGTCCACCCTCAGCGGCTGATGGAACCCCAGCAGTTCCAGGAGGTCCTGAGGGAATTAACCTTGGACCCGGACGGCCACTTGGTCAATGAGCTAGTCCAGCATTGGAACAGCTTGCTGGGGGAGGCCATTGACAGGGTGGCTTTGAGATGCCCCCTGCCTCTGTCTCGTCACCGCAGGACCCCTTGGTTTACTGAGGGGCTGTGGTGTATGAAGCAAGCAGGCAGGAGGCTAGAGTGATGCTGGCGTCGGACTTGATCTGACTCCGACCGACTTCTCCATAGGGCCCATTAGCGGTCCTATGTTGAGTCTGTGAGGACAGCAAATAAGGAGTTCTTACTGCCCTCATAGCGTCTGCGAAATTACACCCGGCGGAGCTGTTTTGGATGGTGTGGGGACTGGTCAGCCTCCCTCCACCTGGACGGGGACTAGTCCCAAGCCCGCTGTGAGGAGTTTGTCACCTACTTCACAGACAAGATCGCTCGGATTCAGAGCAACTTTGATGCTGGGTTGGGGACAGTAGGTGGAGAGCACGAGGTGATGGAGGCCCCGTCTGGTCCAACTTTGTGGGGGGAGTTTCAGGAAGTGACACCAGCCGATGCAGTGGATGTCTTGGGGTCTGTGAGAGCCACCAGTTGTGAACTTGATCCGTGCCCATCCTGGTTGGTGAAAGCCTCCAGTGAGACATTGGGGACGGTGCTGGCGAGGGTGGTTAACGCATCCCTGTGGCAGGGGAGGTTGTCGCCTAGCCTCAAGGAGGCTATGGTATGCCCCCTGCTGAAGAAACCATCATTGGATGTGGACGCACTCGCCAGCTACCAACCTGTCTCTAACCTTCCCTTTTTAGGGAAGGTTATTGAGTGGGCGGTGGCGATCCAGCTCCAGGCGCATCTAGATAGCATCGGTTTCCTGGACCCTTTTCAATCTGGGTTCCATCCTGGCTATGGCACTGAGACAGCATTGGTGGCCTTGGTCGACAATCTCTGCCGGGAGATGGATGCAGATTGTTCGACATTTCTTATCCTGCTAGATCTCTAGGTCGCTTTTGACACCATGGACCATGGGCTTCTGCTGAGACGGCTGTGTGACCTGGGGGGTCTGGACAGGACTGTTCTTTAATGGTTTCGCTCATTCCTTTTGGGGAGAAGCCAGCGTGTGGTGTTGGGAGCTGAAACATCTTGCCCCTGCGCCTTGTCCTGCGGTGTTCCGCAGGGTTCCATTCTGTCTCCATTATTATTTAATGTATACATGCAGTCCTTAGGGGAAGTCATGAGAGGGTTTGGGGTGCGATGTCACCAATATGCTGATGATACTCAGCTGTACCTCTTTTTTTCAGCTGACCCAGACCCTGCCATCTCGTTGCTGTCCCAGTGTTTGGAGGCCATGGCGGAGTGGATGTGGCAGAGCAGACTGAAACTCAACCCCGATAAGATGGAGGTGATGGTGGTGGGGAGAACCAGGGAGGTGTCGTCCCCCCTGATTGGGGGGGTTTGCCCTCCTATAGCTCAGCAGGTTCAGAGTCTGGGGGCGATATTGGACTCAGATCTCTGCCTGGATCGACAGGTGGAGGTGGTGGTGAAGGCTGCCTTCCGCCAGTTATATCTGGTGCGGAGGCTGCATTCGTACGTCTCCGGGCTGGACCTGGCCTCCCTCATCCATGCCTTCATCACCTCGAGGCTGAACTACTGCAATGCGCTCTACATGGGGCTGCCCTTGTTCCTGGTATAGAGGCTGCAGCTAGTGCAGAATGCGGCAGCCCAGCTCCAGTTGGCGATGGGTCGCCGGATCACATAACACCTGTGCTCTGGACTCTGCACCGATTGCCAATAGCATGCTGAGCCAGGTTCAAGGTATTGGTATGATCTATAAGGCCCTTCACGGTCTCGGCCCCTCGTACTTCAGGGACCGCCTCGCCCTCTGCGCCCCACAGCGGCTCCTTCGGTCTGCCGGGGGTGCCTTCTTGGAGATCCCCCGCGTTAAGCGGGGGGCCACAATGGAGAGGGCATTCTCAGTGGCCGGGCTGCGTCTTTGGAATTCCTTCCCGGAGGAAGCTTGCCTGGCCCCAAGCCTTTTAACATTCCAGTGAGTTTGTAAAACCTGGCTGTTCGCCCAGGCCTTTGGGGAGGGGGGGAGGGGAGGTTAGGGTTTTTAGCGCCACCCTACCCTTATTTTGATTTTTGATTGATTTGTCTTAACCCTGTTTTAAATTGTTTATATCATTTTGATTGTTTTATATTTCTATTATTGTATTTTTTACTCTCTGAAAATTGTTAGCCGCCCCGGGCTGTTTTATAGGAGGGGTGGAGTATAAATTGATAAATAAATATAAATAAAATAAAATTAATCCTGATATATATTTATTACAGCACTTTTTACAATAAAATTTCATTCGTGTTTTCTCACACATTATAGTCTTCAAATGTTATTAAAAATAACTGCAGGATCAGTTTTAAATTTTTTCAACTGAAATACTACATTAGTAGAGCACTGATAATCTGCTCCTCAGTTCATGCATTTCAAATCTTACAGGGAGTGTTACAAAGGCACATGATATGCCTCAGTCATGATATCCCAGTTTTGCTTTGGATCTCTTATTCATTTTAAAGATATTTAAAAACACATGAAGCCAGACAGCTCCCTGTACAATAAAGCTGAGGAGGCTAAAATATTACTATGATCCCACCAAAAGATGAGTGTACAGTGTGGAATGCCAGACTCTGTCTACATGCTAATACGACATGTGAAAAAGAACATTTTAAAAACTATTTTTACCATTCAAAATTTTAGATTTATGCTATGTTAGCTGAGATTCAGTGAAAAACATCTCTCCTGTCCTTATGCACTGCTTCCTTTATTCATTCTAAGTCATTGGGTGAAAACAGACGTGACGCTGGCCCACTGTGGCTCGGGGACTCAGCGCACGTCTACTTCCCCACTGGCCCACTAACACCATGGGGTGGGTAGGCAGCTGGCCCAGAATGTGTCCTCTGGATGGTTCCAGGCACACATCCTAGGCTAAGGGCCGCCCCCCTCCCCTCCAGGTTGGGGAGGGGCACCAATCAAATATGCCCATGGACAGAGGTCTGTCCCACTGTCTGCGCTCCCTGGCTAGGAGGGGGAGCCGCAACAGATGTGCCATCCTTGTCGCAGGGCAGGGGCTGTCATGGCCAGACACCAAGGCTGGGCATCACGGCTGTCCATCATTGAGGGGAGAGGGCACTGGGGGCGGGGGGGCTGGAGGGGCGGGGCCAGCCACCCATACATCTGTTGAGTCCCCCTTCCCCCAGCTAGAGAGTGCAGGTGGCACAGGATGGCTCTCTGGCTGCCGGTGCTCGTTTAGTCGGTGCTCCCTACCCAAAGAGTGGCAGCCGCTATTTCCCTCCCTGCTGAGGAGGGGCCGCTCCACCCATGCAGCTGTTTTCACCCATTATCACTACCCTTCATAATCATGCACAGAGAAGCAACGTACTGTGGAGAAGAGATGTTGCCTAGAACTGTACATGGAACCCCAGTCAGTATCATTTATAGTGTAAGAGAATCGAGAGATCTCAAGGATCATCAGCTCCAGCCTCCGCACCAAAGCAGGATTTACATCCCTGACACGTCTTTATCCTGCCTCTCCTTAAAACGTCCAATACAAGAAATTCCATAACTTCCCTAGACAGCTTGTTCCATTGCCCATCTATTCTCACAGATAGGAAGTTTTCCTCTAGATTTAACTGAAATCTACCTTGCTGCAACCATATTCACACTTTAACAAAGAAAATGCATTTTAAAACAGGGAGATGTTTTGCTGAAATGCATTAAATGTGCCAATGGGTTGAAATACTGCTTGTTTATACACTCTTCAGAGCCTGGCTCTTTCTAAATTATAGTCTGATCCCACTCCCCTGAAGACTTATACCAGGGAGAACATGACTGGGCCTTCAGGCGGTAGCTTAGTAAACTCTTCCAATCAGGTGAAAGAGCCACGGAGCTTCATGTTCTTTTCCCCCAATCTGCTCAAGGACTATGTTCTAATAAAAAAGCAAACTGACCCAAGAGGATGCAGAAATGCAGTCATATGCGGTGCCTACAGGCAGAAAATGGCTACGAATCAAGAAGGGTCAACTAAACATATGTCAAAATGGTTGTGAATAACGATTAGGAAAGTAAATATTCTGAGATGAGTGCTGCATGCTTAATGGGCCATTGAGATCTCACGGAAACTATCCTCTGATGAAGAACTAGTGCTGGTGTATCAGATATCTTCTGTGCTTATTTTCTCTCAGTGACTTACTCTTACTACTGGGTGAAAACAAGATTCTTTCATACAAAGATAATCTGACTTTACTATCCATTCCCCATTTGCAGCCACATAATCACCTCTTCCCACTAGCTATGATATTGCAAAAAGAAGACTGTGTTGTCTATCTAGGGCCACTTTTAGACGAGACATCATTCGCGCATGATTGTTGAAAAACATGCATATTCTTATGCTCATTTAAATCCCCAAACCATTTTTAATGCACATTTGTTATGCTCATTTAAATCCCCAAACCATTCTAATGCGCATTTTTCTGATTTCAAACCGGTTTTGCGAACCTTTAACATCGGGGGTTTGCAAAAAATGCGTGTTAATCAGTAATGCGTGTGATAACAAATCCGCATTTATACCACATTTATAATGAACATAAAAAAGTGGCCTGGGTGTTTCTAGTGCACCAGTTGCTGGAGGGACATTGCAGAATATCTACAACTGCAGTGGATGAAATTCACTCCTTCGCAGAAGGTAGGGGCAAAACCAAAGCAGGGGGCCAGAGCCACTAATTTAGACATGTCCCCTAGACTTTGAGTGTACACACTCCCTGTTCCTCCTCTTTCCTCTCTATCCTTCTCCACACCTTCTAGGTGCAGTTTGCTCCCTAAAGGGAGTGGTGTGCAAAGGGAAAAGGCAGGGAGTGTGACTCAGGAGCAGGAGACAGCACTACACAGCTGGATGGTCACATAGCACTGTCTTTTTTTTCTTCATGCCTCTCACTCTCTCCCTTCCACCCACACTGCACACCACTTCGTCTGGGAAGCAAACAGAGCCTGGAGGAGTGGAGAGGGTCAGGGAGACATGTGTCTGAGACAACCTGGGAGGGTTCCCCATCCACATGTCTGGTACACCCCGGGAAGAGGTCCTGCACAAAGTTGCTGTATGGATGAAGACCTATTTTAATCCTGTTAAAGAACTAGGAATATATACTTCAAGAATGCTGGAAAATAGGCCCTTTCAAAATGAACCACAGAGGTGCCGTGGTCCGTGGGGGATGGGTTGAGGTGGCGATGGGTGTGTGGCACATGTGCAGCCTGGCACACGGACGCACACCCACCTCCACCGATCTCCATGCACAAAAGCACCTCTGTTTTCCCCAATGCCTCCATGTGTGGGTGATGAGTGGAGTGCAGGAGTGCGCATGCACTCCAACCATCCCTACTTGCTGCCACACAGATGCCCCCACTCACCCACATGGGCGGGGGTGGGGGTGTCTCATGTGAAAAGGGTCATTGTAATAGAATATATTTTAGGAAGTGTATTATTAAAATTAAACAAGTTAATTAAAACTAGATAAAAGTGATATTTTAATAAAGCTACATAGGCTGTTTTCACACAGAAGCCACTCCCTCGCACATGTGTGCGTGGGGGGGGGTTGCCTGTGAGAATGCCACAGTGGGTGCGGGTGGGCGTTCGTGGGAACACCGCAGGAACACCCCTTGCCCATTTCCCCTCCCTCCCTCCCTCTCCTTCCCTTCCTTTGAGGCCCATTCTGTGCGATTATATTCCCCACTGCACCTTCATGTTGCTGTCATCTGCCGCCCCCCGGGTTCCCTCTCCTCTTTTCTCCCAGTCTTTGAATCCTGGCTCACCTCCTTCTTCCTCTGGGATGGCACCCCCGCTCTCATTCTTGGTGATTTCAACATTCATGTCGACACACCTTCTACGCCCTCTATCTCCCGCTTTCTCTCCCTACCTCCTCCTTTGATCTCTGACTCTGGACCGACTCCCCCACCCATACCAACGGCCACTCCCTCGACCTCATCTTCTCACGAAACTGCTCTCTTGCTGACCTCTCCTTTGATCCCTGCCATAATTCTGATCACTTCCTCGCCTCCTTCAGCCTCTCCCACTAACCCCCCTCCTCTTCCCCCTCTCTGCGCCCCTTCTGCAATATGCAGGCCTTTACCCCCATGGAGTTTGCCTCCTCTCTATCCTCCCTCCTCCCCTCCGTTTTCTCCTCCTCCTCCCCTGACTCTGCCATCTCCGCTCTCAACACCTCTCTCTCCTCGATCCTTGACTCTCTTGCCCCCCTCTCTTCCCGCCCCATCCGGCCCCAAAACCCCTGCCCCTGGCTCACCCCTAACATCCGCTACCTCCGCTCCTGCACCCGGGCTGCCAAAC
>QEPC01012510.1:4190154-4285165 GCA_003113815.1 Sphenodon punctatus
TCCGCTCCTCCTCTATCCCCTCCCTCACTCTCCCTCATTTCTCCTGCTCACCTAACCGCCTTCGACCCTTCTCCCTCGCTGCCCCCCATCCCTGGAACTCCCTCCCTACCCACATCCGCCTTGCCCCCTCCCTGCGCTCCTTCAAATCCCTCCTCAAGTCCCATTTTTTCCTCGCCGTCTTTCCCAATGCCTGCTAGTCGTTCCTCGTATACTTACTGTCTGCCCTCCTTTGCAGACTGCTGCAACCAACCTGATTGTAACCAAGCCAAGCACCTGCACCTGAAACTTCGCATCCACTTGAATGTTTGTTTGTCTTCTCCCCTGTCTCTCCCACTGTCCCCTCTCCCTGTCTCCCCCCTTGTCTTTTAGATTGTAAGCCACAGGCAGGGACTGCGTCTATGTCTATGTTCTGTACAGCGCCAGGTCACACATCTGGTGCTATATAAATGTTTATAATAATAATAATAATAATAATAATAATAATAATAGGGGTGTATGCGTGTTTCCGCACGCCACCCATGCACCCATGCATGGAGCAACGGGTGCTAATGCTGGTTGCTCTATGTGTGGAGACTGGTGGAGGTGGTTGGGGGTCCATGGGAACACACACACCCCACGCGCCGCCCACCCATCCCTTAATGGACCCGTGCGAAAAGGGCCTTATTCCTTGTGGTTTCATTATGAGATCATGGGTAGCAGTCTATGTAAATATGCTCATATGTTTGTTTGTTCTAATTGCAGACTTCACTGGTTTCATAGGGGCCAGTCCAAAAACAGTCAAAGGGAAAACTCATCCTGATGTACAGGTCTTGGATCAGCCCCACTGAGAGTTCTGATTGTAGAAACTTTGCTTTTTCATTCTCTCCCCAAAATCTAAGCTGTTCTTTCAGAGCAGTGAGGAATAGAAATGCATTAAATAAATGTTGATTTATTCAGTACTTAGAGCATCCCTGCAATAGTACAAAACTGAAGACTCTTCAATGTTAACACGGTTAAATTTAGTGAGGGATTCCTCAGAACGGACTACAATATGAGGAAAGAAAGGTCATTATGACCTTATGCAGTGTAACAGCAACAGAAGCAAATACAGGCCCACACCTAACACCTTGCAGGGGGGTTTATGGTCAAAATTAATTTTTCTTCTGTTCGGCTATAAATCTACTATTTTAACAACTGCAGTAGAGAAGGGACAGTCAGACTATCACATTACAGCACACTACTGTTGTGGTCTAGCCTAACTCAGACTTTCCTGGGGTTTGATGGGACAGTGAAAACAGATCAAGTCTACAACTTCATTAAAATTCAAAAATGTAGTTTAGAAGTTCTACAACTGTTTAGAACCTGATCCTGCTCAAGCTTTACTCTGCCAAAACTTTAGCTCCTGCTCGGCAAAACTTCCATTGTTCGTAACACATAACAACTTTGCTGGGGAGTATTGGCTTGGCAGACAGAAAATAGTCTCATTTCCCACAGCTGTTTCCATTCTGGGTTAACATTGTGTTTCATTCTCCCTATTGCGCAGCAGACCACTTACCCTGTGAGCATTCTTATTCCGCCAACAGGTATCAGTATAAATACATATTTGAGTATGTGTACAGTTGGGCGTACTGGACGTTAATTCTCTCAACAAGACAGTTTCTATTGCCAGTGTTAGTATTGTTGGCCCTGCTGGGAAGTTGCACAACTGAGTCTTTGTTAAGCCTCTCAGCGGAGATGTTTGTGCTCCTCTAAGGGCTGCTTCCTGTGTGGGTGTTCTTCCAGCGCCTCACAAACGTAATCTACATAAACAAAAATTAAAGAAAATTAACGTATGAGGAATTCCTGATGTTATTGAAACCTTGAGGATAGAAACCAAACATTAGACCAAAAATACTACTGTTTATTTGCTTACTTATGTTCAAGTTCAAAGCAGAACTGCGTTGGTAAAACAAAATGAAGAATGGGAGCTCTCTCTGGGAACAGACAAGGAGATATGTGATTTCATCAAGGGTCTCCTCATCCTACTCCATGTGAAGTCAGTGGAAGTCTTCCCATTGACTTCTACAGGAGTTACATCATTCCCCAGGATAGGACCCACACGTTAGGGAGCACCTCAGAGAAGTTCAAGGTGTTAGGTAGCCACCCAGCTAGTGAGGATCAGGAGACTATTGAGGTATATTTGGTGGCATGAAAAAGTGCAATGAAACCAGTTTATACAGAATCTGGGGGAAGCTGTAGGTGTCAGCCACTCCAGATAAAATCCTGCTTGTCTGGCTTCACAAGCAGGTTATAGATTTGGTCCCTCGTGTTTAACTTGTTTTAAATGCTTGCTACTGACTTCAGTGTGGTCTGATACACATTTTTTCATCCAGAGAATGCATAATAATAATAATAATAATAATAATACATTTTATTTATATAGCACTTCTCTGCTGAATTATACTTGGAGCGATTCACAATGTTGATTTTTAAAAATGCAAAAATATACATAAACTAACAAAAAATGTATATAAAAACCCTCTAACACAGTTTAAAAGGAAAAGGGAAAGGAAAAAATACATTAGGGGAACCTTACTGTTACCAAGTCAAGAAAGTGTACCTGAGCTCTCGCATCCTCATGAATGTTGCATCCCTTGTCTCTCCCTCTGTTCCCCCTTCCCTGTCTCCCCTCCCCCTGTCTTCTTTAGATTGTGAGCTCTCGGGCAGGGACCGTGTCTATTTTATTCTCTGTAAAGCACCAGGTACATTTCTTGCGCTATATAAAAGGTAATAATAATAATAATAATAATAATAATAATAATTAATAATTCTAAAGGAACTATGGAGAATAGAAAAGCCAGACACAACAAAGGTCTGATCACCTGTTGACTTAAGACGTGATGGCGGGATCCCTAAACAGCGGGTGGTGCCTGAGTACAGATAGTGAGTAGGGTGAGGTTCCAGGAGCAGGTCTTGCATGTAGCCAGGGCCTGACCCATTTAGGGACATAAAAAAAAAAAAAACCAGCAATACAATCTTAAATTCAATCTGCTGCTCTACAGGCAGCCAATGCAGAGAGTGCAAGGTGGGCATAAATTGTTCATGGCTGCCCAAACCAGTAAGCAGCTGTGCTGCCACATTCTGAACAAACTGCAAGCAAAGGAGGAGCATCACTGGAAGCCAATAGAGGAGGGAGTTCAGAAATCAAGTTTTGTGATCACCAGGGAATGGTACATTACCAGGGTATGCAATTTACTTACCTCAGAAAACTGAAGCAGTGGAGAGTTCTTAACTAGCAATGAGTCCTGTTCCTTTATCGCAATTTTCCACACCTGGACCACATTCAAGAATGTTGGAGAAGGCCCTCCAAAATCCTTCATGTTCCCAACCTTCATTAGATAACATAGGGGGGATTCAGACGTTCTGATTTGTGCGATTTTAAAAAAAACACGAATGTTTCATGCCTGTCTGAACACTTAAATTCGATTAAATGGAGTCAATATCGCACTAAAGCAATGCGTGTTGAAAAGCTACTCAAACCTACCTTTTTGCTGTCCGTTTTCAATAAATCCGCACTTAACAGCAGTGTGAAAGCAACATCGTACTGGTTTTAACTAGTGTGTAATCTTTTCTGATGTGAATGCAACCGTGCTTCCAAGTGCGCTGTTTTACTCCTGCCCCTACCGGAAGCAGTGAGACCAGCTGGAGCCCTGTAGTTGCCTCGCTGGGTGCAGGCTGCAGCCAGCTTCTCCCCAAAAAAGTTCTTCCCCTCCATGTTTCCCCTCCATGCTTCTCCCCAAAAAAGTTCTTCCCTCCAAGGGACTTTCAATCATCTGCCTCTGCCTCTACCGTAGTGCTGCAGCAGTAGCAGCAGCGGGATACCGGAAAGAAACCAGGGAGAGAATGCGAGGGGCTTCTTTCCAGCAGCCTCAGGCTCTCCCTCTTTACTCCCTGATTCTACAAAGTAGCAACCTTTGCTACAAAGGTTGTAGCAAAGGTTGTTGCAAAGTTTGCAAAGTTGCAGCAAAGGTTGTAGCAAAGTTGTACTTTGCTACAAAGTAGCAACCTTCTGGCTCCCCACAGGCCA
This sequence comes from Sphenodon punctatus, assembly GCA_003113815.1. Taxonomy (NCBI): domain Eukaryota; kingdom Metazoa; phylum Chordata; class Lepidosauria; order Sphenodontia; family Sphenodontidae; genus Sphenodon; species Sphenodon punctatus. The sequence goes on from QEPC01012510.1 coordinate 4,194,200, forward strand.
CTTCCTGTAACTGAACCGTACTGAGCAGCCGGGTAAGCACGCACTACAAGAAGGTCTGAATGCATTATTTCGCTGTACTTAAAATCGGTATGGCATGCATGTGAATGCAACAGGACTTGTTAACAGCGAACTATTGAGAACCAGTTTTTAAAAATCCAGATAATTGCTGCACGTGTGAATTCGCCCCTAGTCTCCTCCTAGGTGCCCTAGAGAACATGGAAGAAAGTGACTGTGAAAAAGTTACTCCTCCTTTTCCCCTTGGTTTGTAGAAGCAACACTCCCACACAGCTCCTCCTCCTTTACTGGCCAGTCTTCTTGTTCCAATACTTTACAGTCATTGGGGCAAACAGTGCAGGGCCCAGGAAGATCACTAATTTCACTTTTCTGACCAGTGTTAATGATTCTGCTGCAGTCCACTCCCCTCAACACCAGGGCATGAGACCATAGCCTTAGGGCAAGTACCACTGCCCATATGTTACAAATGGGGTAATAGAGCGGTTGTGCTTCTGGCAGGGCTGAGAATGGAGTCCAGGGGCTGAATTCTGTGTAGGGCTTCTCTGGAGTCATCACACAAAGCCATCTGCTTGGGCCGAAAAATTAGAGCTGCTCCATGCACGTCTGCCATTGCACTTCACAGCTCTGAACTGTGCTCCATAAAACCCCATTCCCTCCACATGCCAGATACTGTGGAAGGGGAACTGTTTGCAGACACACACACTGACTTTGCACGGGGAGAGTGTTCTCTTTGGGTACACTACCTCTTTACAGCTCCTGCATGCCAATGAGGCCATTTAAAAGAGCCGCAGTGAGGGCTAGAATCAATCTAGCCTGTGGTCTCTATGTGCTGGCTCTAATCCCATCCATTTAGCTATGAAGAACGAAGGGACCAAATCTTTGTGCTTGGCTGTGCTGTCTGTCTGTAGCCAAGAGACACCTCCCTTTCAAAGTCAGGCATAGAAGCCAATATGCCTGATTCCCAGCATTTCTCTGCTGTCTAGTCAATTGCCAGTGGCCTGTATAAGTGTTTCATGTCCTCTCCAGAAGCTTATCGCCACACAGAATAATCTAATATTGCTACCAGTAGCTCCTTAGCCCAAGTGATAGGTATAAAGGCTCTGCATTTCAACTGTTAATGACACATGATGGGAGGGGAGGGAGGCCATACAGAGGGCAATATGGCTGTACATTAGAGAATGTGTTTTCACACAAAATGGGAAGGATATTGTCCCAGTCTGAACTCCTTTGCCTACTCTGGAGTCGGTTCCAGAGTGCAGCCATTACTTGTAATAATTTTTTTAATGTATCCTTCAGGTCCTTTGTGTCAATCAGTCCAGGAGAGGGACAGCAACTGACATGAAGTGTTGTAAGAAAATAAAAGAAGAAAAGAAAAGAAAAGAAAAGCATTCTCTTGCATTTACAGCACTGGATGCCGGAAAGCCAGCTGTGGCACACATAGATGGGGACAAAGACAGCATAATATATAGGCCCTGCCTAACTTGCCTAACCGAATCTATAGGTGTTGCCTAACTTTTCAGGATTAACATCTGTCTCTAGCAGAGCTTTTGCATATAGTTTGTAATAAATTACTTACTTGTGGAGGTTGGGTGATACATCATTTTAGTATATACATATTCTTGGATTTTATTTCTCCTTTATTGCAGCTGTTGTGGTTAAATATATATTGTTTATTTTTTCTTTCTTGGGATTAACTGTTTATTAGGTTTTATCTTTTTTATGTGATGACCAATGGTTTACACATTCAACAACAACAAAAAATAAGTGTGTTGTTATTTAGAAATTAAGTTTCATCTTAATAACATTAAAATAAATTTAATAAGTTTAAATCATGTCAGGAGTATGTAATGTTACATATTAAACTATATACTTTTATATTATATTTATATTATTTTATTACACCAGATATGCCCAGCTATATTAAAGGATGATAGGATTTAAAGTTACTTACCCCAAAGTTAGGTTTTAGATTTTATCGGTATCTAAATTTATCTGCATATGAGTCCAACATGAATACAAAAATCAGTTCTTTGATTGCTAGGCATGGACACAGAGTTTCTTTCCTTCCTCCAGCGAAATGTCTAAAGATCAGTTTCTCTGGTCTAGCTCACCTGCAGACCATTAATAATATTTTAATCTGATGGCTTCCATTTAGGCAGTGTAGCTACAGGGCTTTTGTTGTTGTTGCTGCTGTTGTTTGTTGTTTGCTTGTTTATTTTTCTGTTCTTTAGAAAACAGTCACACCTTGCGCAGTGCTATTGCTGACATGTCTGTGAGTGTGCTTGCTTAAAATCAAACCCTGCAGAAAATCAGCCCACCTCGTTTGATGCTTTGACAACATTTTAGGAATTTAAAATATCTTTACAGATTTAAAGAATTGCTCCTTTTCCCTGATCCAGAGAGCAAACAATTCTTATCATTGAGGTCAAGAAGCACTGCCTTTGCTCCAAGTGCATGGTTTGCCAAGGCTCCCTGGTCATCTTTAGACATAACAAGGATCAGGTGTCAAATCCCCTAAGCACATGTTTGGCTGTTGTGTGTAAGTAGTACATAATAATCCCAACACCAATTTGGCCACCCGCTGAACACACAATGCATCACCATTGCATCACAAGGACAATTTGCGTGTTCTGGCTGAACACATAGCCAACATGGTGTCTAATGATATCACCTGGTGTTAGCAGGTATAACAGGGGAACAATTTGCCCCAAATTGGGCTGTGTATCTAAGCAGCACCACTGTGGTGAACACAGGGCCAAACCAGTGTTCATATCAAAACACACTTTCAGAGGCCCGTTGAAGTCATGTCTAAAGATCCACCCTGCCTCCCCAGGTGTGTGGCCCAGACTCCTGCGCGCTTGCTGGTCACTGCTAATTGGTGGGTTTGGAGAGAAACGGCAGAGCACCCAGCAGCACGCGGAAAGCGGGTCCTACTCTGCTTTTCCACCGGCCTCACCTCTTCATGGGGCTGGCACCGGGGGCCTAACCACACCTGGAAGGAGAGCGGTGGCTCTGCATCCCAAACCCGGGCTTAGAAGAGGGCGAAAGGGAGATGGCCCGAAGGCAAGCTGCTCTAGAGACCCCCGGGCTCCCCGCACTACTGAGCTGCGGGGGCTGGTCTGTCCCCAGGCAGCTGGGGAAGCGCTCTGAGCAGCAGGGCATTCACCTCGACACGCGGTAGCCACAGCCGTGGGCCCAGGCCGCCTGGGAGCCAGCAGCCTGGAAGGATTCCCAGAGGCTGCACTGCCGGGTCCCAGCCAAGCCAAATGGGGATTGCAGAAGCGCAGCGGGGTTGTTCCCACAGTGCCCGCCCTCCCCACCCGGGCCGCCTCCACACCTGCACAGTTGCGCGCGCACATGGACACCCCGCGGCCCCGGCGCGCTCCCCTCCCGACCCTGCTGGAAGCGTCAAGGGCCTCACACTGACCCAACGCTAGAGGGCGCGCTGGAGCGCCACGCCTCGCCCGCAGCCAGGCCCCATGGGCAGTCCTGGCTCCCCCCCCAGTGATGTCTCTTAGTAAGGCTGCCCATGGCTGCCTTCGCTAGTGTCCCACTTGAACCCGAGGCCCCATTATCTCTGCGAGGAGGCAGCAATGTTGTTAATTAAACACGGCTCCCCCCGCCCCGCCTTCAAAGGGCGAGGCTCCTACTTTTGTGGAGGCAGCTGGCGCTTGGGGGCTGTTGTGTTTGAGCACCAGACTGTTCAATGGGAGCGGGGAGCAGCTCCGCGCGCTCTTAATAGACCTGTCGGGACAATGCACCTTGAAAAGGAAGCCATCGGGCCTTTGTGCGACTTTGCTCCAAGCCCATTAAAGGGGAAAGAGCGCCCATCGCCTCAGACAAAACGTGCTGCTCCTCTCCAGACCCATTCAGCCAGCCCGGCCCGAGTGAGCCCTGACACAGGGCACCCCGAGCCCAGCAGGGAATTGGGGGGGGGGCACAGCTAGCTCGCCTTGGCGAGGGGGGAGGAATCCGCGCTGGCCTGGAAGCCAGCAAGAATGATCAGTGCGCAACATTGCGCAGCGCAGGGCGGAGGTCACTGTGGCCGGGGGTAGGCGGGCTACAGTCAGGGGTATTGCCCGCTTTGGTTCGTTCTGTAGTGAGGACCCCCCCCCCCCCCCAATTGCCAAGCCCTGGCCAGACTGCCAAGGGGCATGGGGAAGAGCTGCACCCATCCCAGAGCTCTTAGACACCTGCGGGGAGGGAGCCCCGCAGTCGCGCTGGGGGAGCGGTGCCCGGGCACAGCCGTGGATCTCTGCTCACACCTGCACCAGCGGACTGAGCGTCCAAGCCGCGCAGACTTTCTGCTAACTGTGCCCTCTGCAGGAGCAGAGACGAGAGCCTGGCCAGACCCTAGCTGGGAAGGAGAAGGAGAGGACGGAGGCTCCCTTACGCCCGAGTCCCACTCTAGCCAGCCTGCTTCCCCATCGCAGAGCAACAGCTCTCGACGTGCTCGTGAAGAGCCTTCCTTTCAGGCAAACTCAGGGGCAGCGCTTTCCCGTTCCCGACAAGCGCTCTCGCCAGCAAACGACCCCGGGCTCGAATCAGGCACGAAATTACAGCGAGTGTGTGTCTCCCCCGGAGAGAGAAATGCCAAGCGAAAAAGTGTCACGGGGTCTGTCCCAGCCGGGAGCTCGCCAAAACCACAAGGAAACTTCAGGCGAGGCTGGAGCGCGCGTTAGAAAAGGGGGTTAACACACGAGTGCTTTCGGTCAGGGAGGCAACATAACAGTATGTGTGTGTCTATGGGGTTCAGTCTTTCAGGGTTGTTCCCCACCCCCATTACAAAAGCCCGTAAGTCTCCTTTCTCAAGGAGTCGTTGGAAAGTTCTGTTTCCGCGACAATTTGAGAGTGGGGTGGATGAGCCGCTGTCTCCATCAGAATCAAGCCCCAGTTTGGAGGGATGGGGCTCTTGGGTGTCTCAACAGGTGTCTGAGTGTGTGTTTTGACCTTGATAGGAACACTGGTTTGGCCCTGTGGTCACCATGTGGCTGCTTAGACACACAGCCCATCTTGGGACAAATCGGTGTTTTGCTCACCACCCGATGCTGTGTTGTACCTGCTAACATGCCACACAGCATTAGACACAACATTGACCAGTGTTGTGATGCAATGGGTTCACATCCTGTGTTCAACCGGCGGCTAATTTGGTGTTGGGATTGATATGGTGCTTACACACAACCCAAACACGTGCTATGGGGTTTTGACACCCGATCTTTGTTATGTCTAAAGACACCCATTGCCGTCAAGGTGTGTCTTCCTCCCCGTACCTTCTTTAAGCCCCTCAATGTGAGTCAAAAGCAAAATAGGAATAGTAGGAATATAATTTCACTCACAAGGGACCCGATCCTGCCAGTTCAGCTAATGGGAAGGGAGGGCGCGGAACAACTAGCAGAATTGCATCCAAAATCCACTCAATAGTCCAGATGAAAGGGGGAGGGTGGGGACCAGAAGGGGTGGGGGGAATCGCATTATCAGCTTCTTCCAAACACACAATGACTCCTCTCCAGGAACAGAGAGTCTCTCTAAGCGGAATTGGCTGGCTCAAGCTTTCTTTGTTGTCTTTGCCAAGTCTGACTTTTATTTAAAAAAAAGAAAAAAGAAAGAAAGAAAATCTGAAAATTGAACTTCACTCTTTGGTGACTGTTGCGGGGCCGGATTCTTTCGTTGTTGACATTTCCCGCATTAGAAATGCTATGATGAAGCCCACAAACTCTCTAACTTCCAAATCTAACGGGGGAAAGGATAGGCACCTTTAAATTCGCCTGGTTCTTCACTTTGGACCCCCTTGCAGTGTTCAAGCTTAAGACAAAAAAAATATCTCCGAGCTACTACAAGCTGTTTGAAAACAAAACCATTAAGAAGAAGCAGCTCAGACTGTTGCCTTTTATTCGTGCCATCGGTTGCCCTGATATCAGCGCTGTCAAATCGATCAACGCTTGCCCAAAAGAGCGGTCAGAGCTGCCCCTAAATAATCACTCACAAACCTCCAGCTAGCCACATCACAAACCTCCCCAATTTCTTACCTGCGCGGAAATGACTGGTTTGGATTAAACTGCACTTAACTTTATTTAAATTCCGGGAAATTTCCGATCAAACCTCAGTTTGAAAATATCTTTTCTCTGGCGAATTGTCCTTTTTCTTCACACATCCTCTTTTTTCTTTCTTTCTTTTTTCCTTAGGGGCGACAAAGGTTAATAAGTTAAAGAACCAGTGCTCTGTTGCGCATTACTTAAATGTTCTTTAGAGCTACGAATAAAAACCGCATGGATGCGGGGGGGGAATGTGCGAGCAACACACCTCAGGGCTTGTGAAGAGGAATGGGAGGGTGGATTCAGGTTTTTTAATATTAAAAACAGAAAAAGAGGTTCCACAGTAAAGATTAGGTAATTGGAGAGGGGGCACAATAGTGGCCAGTTCAACTCTTGTCCTTACCTTCCCAGAAAACTGTACTTTTAACGCGTGGAGAGGGAGACAGAAAGCTTTCCGGGATGGAAGCAGCTAAGCCTTTCCAACTCCACTGTGCAGGTCGGGGAGCTCAAGCAGCAGAGCCAGCGATTAGAACGCCTAATTCACCCGGGCTTTAAGGGGGCGAGTCCGGAGCAAGTGATTTGTGGATCGTGGCCAATAACTCTGAAACTCTGGGCTGGATTTCTAAGGGACCCGATCCTGGGAGGCTTCTGAACAAGCGAGGCACTCTGAGAAGCAGGCCTTATTTTTTTGGCCACTGAATAAAATAGGGAGAGAGTTTCTCTCTTGATTTGGCTTTTCTAGTCTGGTAGCATTGAAAATGAACAAGCCGAGAAAGTGCACTGTGGGAAGAGTGAGGCTTCCAGCCTCTCTCCCTGACATTTCCACTTCTAATTAGAACCATACCCGCAATTAAACAAACAAAGGGCACCCATTCCTATTCCCCTCTTTCAGCTGAAATAAATTGTTTTGTCTCTGTTTTAGTTCGGTGGGACACGAGTTAATTTTCGAGGGTGGGGGAAGGAGGAGGACAGGGGCAAGAAATGATGCATTTGTTTTTCCTTGTAAGTCTGTGTTTAGTTTTAATTTTCCTGTATTTTTAAATAACCACGTTGGCTGGAGCATGTTTGATCTTTGCAAGAAGGAAGTATACATTGTAAAGGAATGTGCAGCGGCTGGGTATGGAAATGGGGCTGTGACTCACAGCTGCAGGCAGAGGGGGAGAGGCGTTGCGGTGTCAGCCAGAGGTGTTCACTCTAATAATTCAAGCTGTAAACTCTATCCCCTAAAATTACTTGCACAATAAATCACTCCATAGATTTTTTATTATTATTATTATTTTAAAGGCTGAAAAGTAGAAGGGAAGGGGGAAATCTTTCGGGGACCTACTAACTTAAAAATGATTTGTAACCACGTGAATTAGCAGTTTAATTTCTTTTCCAAACACTTAAAAATTTGTCGGAGCATAGAAGTAATTGTTTTAATGCAACAAACTGTGCCCAAGCATCTGTGCGGAAACAGCAAACAGATCCCGCTGGACCTGGCTTACAACTGATTTACTCCATTTTAGAGGCAGGTTAGTTTCCAAATAAAGTGACTATTATTATTAACAAGTTTTTAGAAGAATATTCCTGGGCGTTTTTCCACTTACTTCCCTCCCTAGTCGAGGCTGGCAGCACTGGACGGGGCAGGGGGAATAAACATCTGCAATGGCTGCTTTCCCAGGACAGTTGCAGTGTTATGCTAACAGAAAGCCATCCCCGCTTAGCCACATTTAAGGAATCAAGCAGGATAATCCTCCACCGTTAAGGTCAATGGGAATTTTGCTTTTGACTTCAATGGCGGAGGATTGTAACCCGAATGTTTTTGAACACAATCCCGTGCTAGTTAAAGTGATCATTACCGCCAGTGTTGGCGTTTTGGTCTAGGATTCAGAGGGAAGAGAAAATAATAAATAAAACGTTCAGAGCGTTAACTACATGAGGAAATCGTTGACCAGAAAGTATTTTTTGAGAAATTTCCCCCCCGTTAGTCTTGGGTGCGAGCCGAGCTCTGGAAATGCGCGCAAGGCAGTAGGCTCTCGGACATTACGCACTCTCTTAAAGTTAGTTGCGGGAAAGGTTTCATCCCATGCCTGAAGGGCTTTTTGCCTCGCCGAGGTCTGCAATAATTGTTTACGGGGAAGGGGAAAGAAAGTCAACACTAATTAAAATCTGGCCACAACATTCATTAGTATTCATGACATAGGATCTAGCTTTTATGTTTATCTTTCTGGCTGGATCAATATCGGAGCAGCATGTGCCAGGAACGAGCAGGAATCTGGTCACTGCATGCGGCTGACCTTTCACTCTCTCCCTACAGGTCAGATCATCTTCATAAAAACAGGTCAGATTATCTTCATAACTAGCACCTCCTTATGTGGCCCCAGCCCTCGCTCTCATTAAAACTGGTATTTAATCTGCAGACCGAGGCCCGGAATAAAAGGAGAGGCAGGGTTGTACACACACACACACACACACACACTATTGCTGGGAAAGCCTGTGTAGAAATTGCTCTTTTCTTTGCCCCAAGCAAGTATCTGAAATCCAAACGGGAAAGGGCCCTGTAAGAAAGTCCAGCTGAGAGGCGCGCAGAGAGGGAGGGAGGGTCAGTTGGAGCCCAGCGCTGCCGCGCCCCCTAGGTGTGACCCCACCATACCGTCCATGGGGAGGAGGAGGAGCCCGGGTGGAGCCTCTGGGCCTCCCTTCTGCCCAGGTGTGACACCCACCTAGCCCCATGGAGAGGACGCTAGGCACCTTGGGAGAGGCAATTACCCAGAAAAGAATCATACGGTCAATGGGAAGACTCCAGGGGCATTTGCCTCGTTTTCCACAGCCCCATAGATATGTCCAAGTGGACTGTCACTAACGCAATAACCAAGGTGTCCATAGCCCCTCCTCTGCTCGGGATGCTGGAGCAGGTCCGTTGAGAGAAATTGTATGATTCGGGTAGATCCTGGTAGCTGGGGGTCTCCAACTTCCGATCCTAACTTTTGAAATCGGTTTCAGGATGTCACATTCATTTCCACACACGTTCCAGCGCAATTATGCTATTCAGCACGTCTTAATGCACATTAAGAAAGAAAATACTTGCAGTTCTGAGGTGGCCCATGAGCTTGGAGGCCTGATATAATAATGGACCCAAATGTAAGACATTTGTGAGGGTCTCATATATTGATTCCTTGTTATGAGAAGGGTTTATATCCTGGTAATATATGGATGAGCGTGAATTTTCTGGTTTTGTTTTTAATTTTAGAGTAGATATTTTGTTTTAATGGGATGGGGCTTAATTGTATAGTTTCTCTTTTATATGCATTTAACTGTTTTGTATATTTATATGTTTTTGCAATGGCCGGATAGCTAGGCAATAAAATCAATTAATTATTCTTATTCTTATTATGTACCCTCAAATTCCTAGCTCTGTGCTGGAAGGGACCTAGCTAGCTCCCTTTGAGTGCGGGGGGGGGGGGAGTATCATGTCTGAAGCCAATGCAACACTCTCTCTGCGTGGTCACTCCCTGCTCTGCTGGGGGGGAGAGAGGGTTTCCTTGATCAAGAGCCTCTTTTGCCCCTAGTGGAAGCCTGTCCTGGAGTGCCCCGAAAATAGGGAGGCCAAGGCCAGCGTCTGGCAGCGAGAGCCTCTGCAAACCTCCTTAGGAAGAGGGTTTGTGGCGCTCCCAGTAGGAACAAATCACCAGAGCGGGGGGCGGGGGACACAGTCTCTCGGGTGTTTGGGAGTTGGGACCCAGCGAGGGCAGGGAGCACACGATGTCGGCAACCAGGTCGTCTGCAACGGTAGTAACCTGACCTCTGGTGTCTGTTGCTCCACGGGGCAGTAGGGTTCAGTTTGTGAACGAGACGCCCAGGCAGGTTGGGTGACAAAGGCCGCGATCCGCGAAACACTTCGGGTTTCAACAGAGCTGCCTCTGAGTGAGTGCTTTGTGGATCTGGCCCAGATTTCCCTGACTCCAGACCCCGGGGCGTGAGGCTGATGCAGCCTGGGCAGCGAGCGGGTTTTGCTGAGATTTGGTAGGGGAAGTGTGCAAACAAAGGAGGCAGCGCTGGGGACCCTGGAATCAGCCAGACACCCAGACAGCCTGGCCCTGCGTCTGGTTAGTTATTTTGCTAGAGAAGGTAGAATGAAATCTCCATCAGGGGCCCTGTCCCACCGTCTCAAGTGCATTATTTTGGCCCTGGCTCCGCAGGCCGTTGCCGCTTCCTCTCCCAGCTGTACTAAGCGGGCGAGACTGGTGTAGGCTGTGGGAAGATGTGAGGGCTTGCAGCTTTGGGGGGGGGGGGGGGGGNTTCACAACTGCGCACACACGTTGCCATCCCTTGACACAATTTCTTGACACAATCTCGTTTGCTCGTGTTCAGGGGTAAATCCGGAGAATAAATGGGGCGCGAAATGACCTGATCTTGCTGGTTTTGTCACAGAACGGAGGAAACCAATATGAGGTGAAAGTCGTTCACTGGCTTTGCACGGGACTGAAGCAGAGAGAATAAACCCGACCCCGGCCCCAAAGAGCTCCTTGCTATCGATTTGCCTCCGGGCTGCAGCATCTGCCCTGGTCCCAGCGGATGCACTGACGCAGCGCTGGGAAAGGAATCGCCTTGAAAACTATACGCTGCCACCTTTGCTGGGAAATCCTGCCCCCGGTGTGCCTGTGTGTGTTAGGTATATCTTTGATGAGTAGTGTGTGTGCGCGCGCGCGTCCGGGGATGTTTCTGGTGTGTATGTGTGTTTATGTGTGTATCTATGGTATATCTGGTGTGCGCATACGTGTGTGTGTTTATGTGTGTATGGTATATCTGGTGTGCGCATATGTGTGTGTGTGTGTGTTTATGTCTGTATGGTATATCTGGTGTGTGTGTGTGCGTGTGTTTATGTGTGTATGGTATATCTGGTGCGTGTGTGTGCGTGTGTGTGTGTATGGTATATCTGGTGTGTGTGTGTTTATGTCGGGGTATATATTTGGTGCTTAAGGTCGTGTGTTTGGCAGGATATATTCTGCATGTATGTTATGTCTGGTGTTTATATGTATGTGTTTATGTCAGGGTATATTTCTGGCTCGCGTATTTATGTGTCTATGGCAGTCGTGTGTGTGTGTGTGTGTGTGTTTATGTCGGACTATATCTATACCTGGTTGCGTGTGCGTTTTGTGTGTGTGTGTGTGTATGTCAGAATACATGTCTGGGGAGGGCTCCAAGTGGCCTCAGTTCCCGTGTGTGAAGTGCTTTCTCTCTCCATCTCTTTGCTAGAGTGGGGTGTGCTCTGTGCAGGTGGAGGCCAGGCAGCTGCACCAGAGCTCTGGGCTGACAGCCGGCCTTGCCCTTCTTCCTGGTGTCCAAAACCGCCGAGAATAAAACACTCCGGGACCCGGTCTGGAAAGACCAGGCTGAAACACAAAAGCAAGTTGGGGGTGGGGGTGGATAAAGTGGGAGAAGAGGAGAGATGGCTGGGCAAGGGGGAAGGGGAGCTGAGGGCTTTGGAGAGCTGCTGGCAGCCCTCTTGCCTCGCTGGCTGCCTCCCCGGGGAGTCGGATCTGCCGATTAAGTGCACCACTGAACCGGCCAGTGCTGGGGCCCAGCAGCCTCCCGAGCTGGCAGGGAATTCCCTCCGGAAAGGAGCGAGCAACTTGAGCCCCGTCTGGGTGCGGGGCCGCCGCGCGCTGCGCAGGGGAGGGAGGGGGAGGCGAGCGCTGCCTTTCAGGCGAGCCCAGTCAGATTCAAGTTCAAGTTCAAGGCCAGTCTGGGAGGCGAGCGAGCCCCTCTCCTGTCGTGCCTCCCCGGGACCGCATTGCAAGCCTGGCAGACAGCAGGGAGTAGCTGCCCCGCAGTGGTTCTGGGGCCAGCAGGCTGTTTGGAAGGTGGCTCCAGGTTCCGGGGCTCCTCGCTCCGGCGTCAGGAACGGCAGCCTGCTAGTGAGACTGGGCTGGAGACAGGGAAGGGGAGCCCAGGCTGCTAGAGGGTCCCGCTGCCCGAGAAGCCCGGACGCTCTTTCTCGAGGGATGCTCTCGGAGCGGGCTTGGGGGGGTGACAGCGCTCTACACGCCCTGTGCGCGCACCCCTCTCCTCCCCACCCCCAGAGCGAGGACGACAGCTGCCTATGTCTAGGGCTGCCTGGAGCGACAGCGCAGAGCCGAATCCTTTTGCAAGTGGAGAAGGAGCCCCCAGCTCTTTAGCTTCCTCTCCCCTCCCCCTGTCTGGAACTGGGGGCAGCATCTGGAGGGATGGGGGGGGGCTTTCCCAAAGAAAGCCAGTTTCACCCCGGACTCGAGCCCCCTGAAGCCGGAGCCAAGCCGGGATCCTCTCTCTCCCTCTGGCGCTGGGACCCAGCGCTCCCTTCCAAGTGCAGACTCCAGGATCTCGCCTAGGGACCGTCGCCGCCTGCCAATTATTTTCATAATTCTGTCTAATATTATTACAGACGGCAAATGAGATTTTAACAGCCACTTGATTACTTCAGGGGCTTGCATTATGCAACAAGGCGAGCCAGCTAGAGCCTCCAGCCCGCAGCAGAGGACCTGGGATCGGGCAGGGGAGGAGACCCCCCAGCTCCTGGTGCGGATCGACACCTTGTTGGCGGACCCCTTCCCTAAATATCCATCGCTCTCTGCTGCTTAACCTGTCTCCTTCCCGTCATTCGCATCTCCCTTTCCTCGGTCAGCATGGGACACTTCTCCTGCCAGTGAAACTCAGAGGAGAGCCAGCGACATCTCCTGCAGGGAGGAAAAGAAGCCAAGGTACCTGGGCTGGGGGCTGAAAGCAAACCTCTCTCTGGGCTTGGCTTCTGCTCAAGCCCTCCAGCCGCCACAGGCTTTGCACTAGAAGCCCTGCGCCTCCCATGTAGGAGTTACCTCTCTCCAAGACTAGGTGGTGGTGACGGTGACAAGGAGCCGGGCTTGGCAAAGCGCAGGCTTTCTACACACGCTCTGGCTGACTGGCAGGGCTACTCCAGATTCCTAGAAAGCTGCCTCAGGTCCTTCAAAGTAAACAAACAAGCCAGCCACCTATTTCACGGGATTTCTGAGCGCCCTATTCCCGCCACCTCGCACTAGAAACCAGAGACCAAGAAAGAGCTAAATTAAGATCCTGATTTCTTTTGCCTCTGTAAAACAAATCCTAATCGTTTAGCGGATTTTTAAAAATAATTTTTTGACGAGTTTTGACATCACATTTTAAAAGTCAAGTCACAGGGTGCTGTCTTTATTTGTACATTTAAAATTGCCAGATAAAATCCAGCTGTCACAGGTTGCCATTTTTCTCCCCTTCAGTGGTGCAGATATTGCGATTTAAAAAATAATTTAAAAATAATAATAATGGTGAATTATAGAGTAAATTTAAAAATTAAATCCTGGCTGATTTTGCCAATGGCTAAAATAGCGTCAGGATTTCAGCTAAGAGGAAAATGTATGTATGCCAATCAATTTCCTGGGATTTTTGATGTACCGAATCCAAACACCGCTACAAATCATACTTTCCAGCGGCAAATTTAAGGTGTTTTCCAAGCAACCTAACTACATGCCAAAAAGGAAGAGATCTCCAAAACAATGTTTAGAAGCATTTTTTTTAAAAATCACCCTTATTGTCACCAGAGGCTTCCTAAAATGTTATTAACATATTAAAATAGTACCACACACACACACACACACACACACACACACACACAAAGTACTACTTCCATATATAGTATGTATATATTGAAGCTTAATGCCAATATAATTTAGAACATTTTCTATGGTTTCAAAACAATTTACTCTAATGTAATTTTTAACTATTTCTTTTAAAAAAAAACCCCAATTGTTATGCCTAGCAAGACAAACCGAATTTTATTCTCAAACTACATCACTTTTACATTAAAAAACAACAACACCCAGTAGGTGCAGTTTCAACACATTTTTATTATATTTCTGTATGCATTACTCTCAAAACATATCACAAGAAATGATGAAACCACTTAAACCTTCAAATAAAAAATCTGAAACAGTTTATGCTCACAATTGTACATATTTATAGTTAAGAAACATTCTTTATAAATACTGTTTCCTCTGTAGCGAGTTAATACCATAATTTAATTACAAATGGATAAATATGGTAACAGGTATTTACAAAAGGGAGGGTGTCTTACCGAAAAAGAAAAAAAAAATCTAACGGTACAACGATTATTTCCCCCACAATCTTCCCAACAGGAACTAACAAATTGAACTTGCAAAAGCACTAAACATCACATGTAAACCCAGCTAACAGAAAAAATACATTCACAAGCGTTGTTGTTTTTGTGTGTGCGTGTGACACTGACTAACAGAATGAAGACTTTGGCACGGGATTTTTTTTTTCTTTCCAGTCTATAGTTGAATGAAGTTTACAATCAAGTTGCCTCTTAAAAAGGAACACAATATTCAATACCACAATTACAAAAGAAACAATTTTCTTCCACGTTACTTATTTTTTTTCCTTTTAAACGGATTAACTAAAAAAAAAGAGAGAAAGAGTAAGGGAGAGAGAACGAGAGAAAACAGAGAAAGGAAAAAAAAAAGAGTGTATCACTTTTGGGAGAGGAATTTTAAAAAAGAGATCAATCCGTAGTTTATAAAGGGGACCGACTTCTATACACCAAGACTCCAGTCCTTTCCCCCTGGGCTGAGGCAAGAGGGAGGGGAGGCCTCTGGCCGGTATGTACACAATCCGCTGGGCTGGAAAGAGCCGCGGCAACAGGAGCAGGGGATCCCGCAGGGGCCAGCGGCTCTGCTTGCTTTGGGACTGAGGCTGCGGAGGGGGGTAGTTCCCGGCGGGTTTAAATCCTCGTCTGTTTGTTTGTTTGTTTGCTGGTTAAAAAATATCAAAAATAAAAAAGGAGAGGAGGCGGAGAGCCCCAATTGGACAGCTTCCCGGCGACTGGCGGCGCTGGGCCTGGGCCAGGCCCGGGGCAAGGAAGGTGCTGGGCACGGCGAAGCTGCAGTCTGGCGGCCAGGGCAGGGCAGGGCCTCCTCCTACACGTACCACTCGTTGAAGTTGGAGGAGAGGCCGCTGTGGCCCCCACTGGCCCCTCCGCCCCCGCCGGCGCTGCTGACGCTGCCTCCCCCACCACTGCCTCCGCTGCTGCCCCGATGCACAGCGGACACCGCCGCCGCCGCTGCTGCTGCAGCCGCTGCCGCCGGGGACAAGTTGCTGGAGCTCTGGGTCTCGGCGCTGGGGGACACCAGGCCGGGCGGGGTGGAGGACTCATAACCCGAGCTGGCAGCTGGCGAGGACTCGGAGCCTTGCGGGGTGGATTCGTGGACCTGGAAAGCAAAGCAGAGGAGAGGCTGGAGTCAGAGCGGGTGTGCACCCCCTGCGCCCTTCACCGCCCTGCCCCAGCAACCCAGGCTCACGCTGCCGTGCCAAGCGCCCCCGAGCCCTTACCTTCATGTGCTTGCGCAGCGAGCTGGGGTGCGTGTAGGACTTGTCGCACATCTTGCACAGGTAGGGCTTGTCCGAGGTGTGCACGTGCATGTGCTTCTTCCGGTCGCTGCTGTTGGCGAAGCGTCTGTCACAGCCTTCAAACTCGCACTGGAAGGGCTTCTCGCCTGCCAAGAAGAGAGGAAGGAGAGTAAACAACCCGCTTGTCCTGCTGGCTGCCCGCTCCCCCAAGCACGCCGGCCTCCCAATGCCTTTTTCCATTTTGCTAGGGCTGCTGGCTTTGTAGTGGCGAGGCGTCAATGGCACCAAAATGGCAAACCAATAACTGATGGCGCTGGGTACGAGTGCTTGCTCCGGCCTGGAGCTGCAGCTAGGAATGGGCCCCTTGGACACTGGAGAGGTGGGATCCCAACATACAAAAACAACCCCCGGGGAACTATTTTCCAAGGCTTGCCAATGCACAGCTTCCTTGTGGAAGCCAAGAGGGAGGCTCTGCTCCCGCGGCGTGGCCCAGCCTGGGGGTGGGGGGTGGGAGGGGGGAGAGATTTGGTTTGCGCTACTGCTGGCTGACAATCGGCTCAAAAACACATTGCAAAAGCCGAGAGATTCACACCTTCCCTGCGAGCCGCTCTCCCGCTAAACTGCAGGCCATTCACAAAAGCTTGCAGGGGAGGTAGATTCTGCTGCCGCCTTGCCTGGCTCCTCCAAGCAAGCACACATCCGCCGGGAACAGCTCGCTCCTGCCAGAGCCTCCCCTGGAATTTCCCCCCTGTTGCCAGAGCCATCGGGAGGTGTGAGCGCCCGTGCGGGAGGGGGCATCGTTTAACATTAAATTCCATTAGCACCTAAATTGTTTCTTAAAGACATCCGCTCAGACACAATGGCTCGAGTGCGGCCATGGAATGCAAATAATGCCTCCAATTTTAAACCTTGTTAAAGCTTGTCTCGCACCTTGCATCCTTCCTAACACTTCAGCAAACAATAGGCCCGGAGCTTCCCCCCACCCCCTTCTCCACCTCCACCCCCTTAGTCGAGTCAATATTGGGAGTCGGAGCTGCTAAAATATTTGGCTGCTTTCTCTGAAATAGTCTGGCACGGCTGGGGCTGCGAGGATGAATAATAGATGAAGCGAGAGGGATGCCTTTATTTTGTAACTCTCCAGCTCACGCGATTTACTACCAGCCAGGCAAGGCATTTTGCTAGTGTCCGCCTCTCTCCTGTTTGACCTGCTTTTGTGTGTTTGTGAGAGAGTTTCTCAACCTCAAATCCTCGCTCGCCTCTTCCATAATTTAATAAACTCTTGCAAAACCACCTCAACCCAGACTTTCCAAACAGTTTGTAAAGGAGAACCGTTTTATTGCCTTGCCTCAGTCCCATTTAAAATTTAATAGAAAGCAGCCTCAGAAAGGGGCCCTTCCGCCACTTACTAGCAGATATTAAAACCTAGATATTTATAGCACAAATATAACCCCTACACACACACACACACACACACACACACACAAATGTATATATTTATTTATATATACACACAAAATCTATCCTGGACAAACGTGCGGCTGCAGAGATTAATAGCCCTGGCTTGGGGAACTCGCCTGCTATTTTACAATTAAACGAGAAAGAGTTCAAAGGAGTCGCCAACTGTTTGCACGTTAATAAATCACCCTTAAAAATGAAAGCAATTCAATTAAAAATTGCCCCTTCCTTGTCCCAGGCGAGAGCCCCTTTCAAAGCGCTGCAGCAGGCAGAGAGGAAGCGGGGCTCTCCCCGCTCCCCAGAGAAATCCTGGCTGCTTTTTAGCAATGTCCCCATTCAGCGCGTTTTCATCCCCTTCCCTACCCAGCAGCAAAGGGCTTTTACCTGTGTGCGTCCTTTTGTGGATCTTGAGGTTTTCGGAGCGGGCGAAGACCTTGCCGCAGCCGGGGAAGGGGCAGGGGAAGGGCTTCTCGCCGGTGTGCACTCGGATGTGGTTGACCAGTTTGTATTTGGCCTTGAAAGGCTTGCCTTCGCGGGGACACTCCTCCCAGAAGCAGATGTGGTTGCTCTGCTCGGGCCCGCCGACGTGCTCCACTGAGACGTGGGTGACCAGCTCGTGCATGGTGCTGAAAGTTTTATTGCAGCTCTTTTTGGGGGTGGCGAGCTGCTCCGGGTCGACCCACTTGCAGATGAGCTCCTGCTTGATGCACTGCTGGCGCATGTAGCGGAAGAAGGCACCGGGGTGGTGGTGGTGGTGGTGGTGGTGGTGGGCTGCTGCCATGTTCATGCCCATATTCATGTTCATGGGGCCGTACTGGTTGTGCAGCTGGGCCGCAGAGTAGGGGTCAGTCCTGGGGCTGGAGACCTGGCGGTACTGATCCGAGCGGGCGAAGACCTCCCCGGGCAAGCCCAGTCGCATCTGCCCGGCGGCGTTGAGTACGTTCTGGGAGCCATGCGGCCCATGCTGCTCGTGGATGCCCGGGAAGAGGAGATGGCTCTGAGCGTCCGTGTGCGGATGGTGCAGGGTGCCAGCCGCAGGGCCGAAGAGCCCGTGCTGTCCCCCGGCGGGGGACGAGTCGCCAAAGCCCCGGCTGCGAAACAAGAAGTCCCGGGTGGAGTTGAAAGGCGCCCCGGAGTAGGAGCTGACATGGGCGGCGTGGGGCCCCAAGGCGGCAGTCGGGTAACCGGGCGCCTGCGACGTGAAGGCGGAGCTCTGCCCCGGGGACAGGTCGTGCGCCCCGGCGGGGTTGAGCTTGAAGGCGCCCATGTGCGCGGCGGCCGAGTCCACGAAGCTGTTCTGCGCCGCGGCCAGGCTCAGCTCCCGGTCCTGCATCTCCGCCGCGGCAGAGTGGTGGTGCCGGGCGAAGCTGCCCACGCCGATGGCCGGGAACTGGGGTCCGGCGTCCAGCAGCATCTCGGCTGCCGCCGCCCCGCACCCCGAACCAGCAGCAGCAGCAGCGCCCGCCGCAGTCGAGGGAGAGGAGAGTCCCGAGCCAGGCGGAGACCCAGAGTGTATTAAAGCAGCCGCGGTGGGGGCGGGCGGGCAGGGCGGGGAAGGGGAGGGGAGGGGGCGATGGCGCTGCCTTTCCCTGCTGCTGCTGCTGCTGCTGCTGCTGCAACACACCCACCACCCGGCCTCCTCCACCTGGGGGAGCCGCTCCCTTGCGCCCTAGCTGCGGCTCCGGCCACCCGGCTCCCCGCCTCCACCGCCGCCGCGCATCAGAGGGGCTCGCCCAGCAAACTTGTAGCAGCAACAGCAGCAGCGGCGGGGAGCAGCCGGGCGCGGGGAGGCAGCAGCAGCTGCTGCTGGGAGGGGAGGGCTAAGCTGCCCGGTGACAACAGCCTGCCAGGGGGCTCCCGGCTCCGGGGGGCGGTGCAGCAGCCGGCGGTGGCGGCACATGCGGCTGCTCCGGGGCAGGCAGGCAGGCTCGCTCGCTCGCTGGTTCTGGGCGCTGGTGGCTGCTCCGCTCCGCTCCGCTCCGCTCCTGTTTATTCCGGGGCTGGCGGATCCCGCTGCCGCTGCTTTTATTTTTCTCGCCTCCTCCCCACCCCCCTCCCGGCAGCCTCGCTCCCTCGCTCTGACTGGACTGGCAGCAGCGCCGCTTCAAACGCCCCCTTTAACAGCAGCCCGGTCATTCTCCAGGCGCCGTCTCATTGGCCAGCCCGGCCCCATCAATCCAGGCGTCCCCCGAGCCCGGCTAATAGCCGCGCGCCCTTCCCCTGGTCCTTCCCGCCTCCCCCTCCCGCACCCGGGGCCGCAGGAGCGCTCGGCTCCCCACCCCCGCCCCTAAGCCTGGCCACAGCCAGGGAGCCGGAGGAGAGGAGAGGGGCCGCCGCCGCCGCCGCCCGCAGCCGGGCTGGGAGAGCCGGGGAGCAGGCGGCTTTCCTTCCTGGCCCCCTTTTCTCGCTGCTCCTGGCTGGGGAGAGGAGGCGAGGGGGAGCCACCAAGCCCAGCGGCAGTTCGGCCTCTGGACTCTTCCAGGGGAAGCGCATACACTGAGAGCGAGAGCGCCTTTGGGGGAGGGGGAGAGAGCCCCGCCAGCCCCACCCCCCACCCAGCCCTTCCCTCCGCAAAAGCCAATCAAGCAAATAATTGAAAAGGACAGAGCGAAAGCAAATAAACTGATGGGACGGTGCCACCGCTGGAGCAGGGAAAGGGAGAGCCCAGACCTGGGGGCTTCCTTGCTTTCTTCCCAAAACAAAACCCAAAGCCCTGCTATTGTGATCTCCAAACCGTATTCCTAGAGGGCACCAATAAACCACACCGCAGATGCGGACACACACGCGGGCACAAGGGCACGCGCGCGCGCGCACACACACACACACAAAACAAGCCCCCTCCCCCTCCAGCAAATGCACGTCTGGCCCTCGTCTGCATTTGTTTTGAAGTAGCTGGGAAATAATCATCTGGGGACCAGTAGCCAATAAGCAAGGCTTTCCCTAAACTAACCCTGGCAAGAGTGACCTCTCTGCACCCAGCCTTACGTTGAGACTCTGCACAGCCCTGCGCTTGCCAGACAGAGGAGGGGTTCAAGAGACATACCCCTCAGGTTATTGCAGTCTCTCTCAAACACAGTCACCTCCACAAGCCCAGCCTGGAGGAAATGTTATCATGCACCATAGATAGATTAGATTAGATTATCCCACTGACTGCCGAGGTGTAAAGCAAGTTTCCGCCTGAACTAATTTAAATCAGACTTTTTAAAAAATATTTTGTTTTAATTCAATGTTTGCACCACTGCCTCCATAAAGTGGGAGCCCTGAACTACGCTCTGGCTCTCGAGGGCTTTATCCTTCTAGGTGGAGGACGAGATCTTGCTTCCTTGCTCCTAGGAATCCTTGCTGATGGGAAATGTCATTTACCAGCTCCAGTCCTAAATCCACCCCAAGTCCACCAGTGCTGCCCGAAGCCCCCAAATCTGCTTTCCGCTGAGCCAGCCACCCCCCCCCCAAAAAAAACCCATCCCTGTGCAGACTGTCCTTCTACTGACCCTGCAGGCACCATGGACGGCCAGCTAGACTACATCTATCCCCGCTGCTGTAAATTTTAACTTGGGTTGAGGGGAGCCCTCTGCATCAGAGCTGGGGCGGGGGGAGAATTGAGAGCACAGTTTGGGGAATCAGAACTACCCATCGTTGCTGCTGGCCCCAGAGCGATCCCATAGCAATGCTTGCCGGCACCGCTTCTTAGCACCAGCGTTTATAATGCTACGGAAAGAGGAAAGGGCCCCACAAACCAACCCTGAAATCTAGTGTGTGGAACTTAGCGCAAATACACAAATATTAACAGAGCTACATGCCTACTTCTTTCTTTCTTTCTCTCCCTCCCAGATCACCCTGCTGCTGCTGGTGCTACTGGCTCTGCGACTGGAGGAGGCTGCCTTGGGACAGTTTGGAGGAAACTCGTTCATTCCAGCCGGAGACCCCGCAGGCTGGACTCTCTTTGCTATTCTTTCAGGGCTGCAGTTCTACTCTCTCTGCAGGAAACAGAGGAGCTGATCCAAGTTCAAAGTCACGTCGCCGTCCTCTCTAAGAAGTGCTTTATTTCTCTAGAAACCACAAAACCCCTTTCCCCCATGTCAGGGGTGAAAAGGGAGAGAGAGAGAGAGAGAGAGAGGGGAGAGAAAAAACCAAAACCCTGCTGCAATCGCTTTCAGGGGCCATTGCCAGAAATGCAGAGTTAAGCTCCTTCTTTAGGAGGCGGCCAAACTCCACTCGGAGGGTTTTAAGGGACTGAGTCTCTCAAAAGGTTTGTGGAGGCTGCAGACAGAGGCGACAGACCCGCACATCAAACAGCCGCCTGGCTGGGGAAACTCTTCCCTGCTTGTAAGTTTTGTCCTTTCCAATTGCATTGCTCTTCCGAGCGCTGGACCGAGCTACTTGGGAAACCGGGGCTGAAGGGGTGGTGGGGTTGCAGGTTTGCATGGGGGGTTACTAACTTGCCTATTGCCTGGCTCTTTCGCAGTCTTCTGCCTGGAAGCTTTGCACAGACAAAAACACCGCTGAGCATGGGGAAAGGCATCCCACTCGGCCGGGTTGCCACAAGAAATGTGGCTGCACGGACACGTGCAGCTAAATGCAGGCAGAGATTAGAATGCTGCATTGGAGGTTTGGCATTGCGAGAAATTGAACTAATCATTTGAAGCAGAGATGAGGGCCATCATTGCACGAGAGCGTTCCAACTTTGTTTCCCTCCTGAAGTACAAAGGAGAGAGGGCAGGGACGATGGAATAAGGGAGGGGGGTGATGATGTCTGTTTAACGTGAAAAGAACAGGGCAATTTAGCAGAATCACTTGCACCGTTGTCTGTATTACAGACACTCATAAATTCAACAAGATCATCAATAGGATATTAAGTTGCAGGTTACCTTTGATTTTGCCGATCCCAGCCACTTCTAGGCCCTTCGACCTATGACCCGTGAAGACCACATGTGTTGTGGGGGAGCCTCCTTGTGTAAAACACACTTTGGAACAAAAGTTCTTTGTCAGAGTTTTAGCAGAAGTGTAATGTAAAAGAAAAGGGAAATAATGAAAATCTCAGCCAAAGCTGTAACTTTTAAATGCCATGTTACATTTAATTTTATTTATTTATTTTAAATCCACCACAATACCTAGGCAGCCTACAAAGGAGCACCTTCCTTTCATACCATTAAAATTTATTGTTCTCTCAGTTGCACTTATAAAAACTTGCTCTATAAAATGCATTTGCCAATGATTTGGCGATACATAGTACAGTGGGATTTTCTGCATGGGTGAAGCAACTAAGAGTAGCTGATCTCCTAGCAGTTAGGATCGCGCCCTGCTCCACACTTATTTTTCCTGCCTTTCCAGAGGAGAGTTTTTCCAAATGTCAAAATAAGAAGGACTCCGGATCGCCCACAAGTGTAATTTGACAGCCACACCTTTCTCGTCGGCGTTCTTCATCAAAACGCAGAGCCAGGCATGTCACGTAAATGCGAGCAAAATGAGAACAGCCTCCCAGCAAACTGCCCCATTATTGCGATAGACTTCGTAATACAATTTATACTGTCATTCATAAATAACAATGCCATATGGTAACCATATTGCTTACACAAGTAAAGCCGTCAAAGTGTCACTATTTGATTTATCACAACAGCTTCTTCAAATGGTGACGTTCAGAGAGAAGGGGAAATAATGCACCAAATCCCGAGACGAATCTCAGTATCATCATGTCTTGTAAAACACCATTTACACTTACACTTATACACACACACACACACACACACACACACACACACACACACACCATGCATTAAAAGTATTTAAACAATTGAGAAATCTATCTGTCGCTGCTAGAAATGTGTCGCACTTTATGCCAGGGGCAGGTATGGGAAATTGCCACTTTAACATACACTGCCATGAAAGTGACCTTGGATTATCTCATTCTTTGCACTACGTTGATTTTTGTCATATTAAGAATGATTATTCTAAGATTTTCTAACAATTCCAGTGGGGTTTTATCGCCAAACGATTGGTATCTAAAGAGCTCTAATTAATTACCAATAACTGGATACATCAGCAGGGTAATCTATCGGCTACTTACAGATATTGTCCAGAGTTACTGGACTTCTGCCTTGGCTTTGGAATAGGAAAGGGAGGTTATTAGAGAAGGCTGGCAATGTTTGCTGTCAAGCAGCTGAAGTTTAAAGGAGACACCGTGTGGAAAGCACATCCGGTTGATCACTACAGCAGGAAAACAAAACAAAACAAAAAGAATTCCAAATCCAAAAGCCTCATTCCTTTTCCCCTTAGGTCATTTCACTCCTCTGTATTTATGCAAGAACATATGACGTTTAATCTTAAAACCTGGCACTGTAGTACGGCCAGAGGTTCCTCACTCTAGTGTAGGGAAACAGAGGCGCCTGGCTTTTCCTGCCCAGCAATGTTTCCGCTGGCTGCTGTGCCATACGCTCCACATACCTGCCTTCTGTTCTGTGGGTATGCACCCCAGTCGGTCTGATCGCCCCTTCACTGAGAGGCAACGCCAGTCCCTGCAACATTACACAGGAAACTGGGGTAGGGAAGCGAACCCCTGGAGGGCGGGCCATGTAAGCAAATCTGGCTTCCGCTGCTAGAGAGGCCGTTTGGAAGAGTCGGGGGCTATCTGAATTTGGGTGTGTGTGTGAATTTGGGGTGCGGGTGGGGAGCGGCGTGAATGATCATTCCTCAAGCCAGCAAACCTTTCCAAGTGTATTGGAAAGCACGAGCGCCTGAGAAGGTCACTGCTGCCAGCCCTGTTTGTAACGATGGTTTATTGCCCAGAATCAGCCTCTGCCTCTTTCCGTATCTGGTGCTTTCTACCACAATCTTGAAACTCGCCTCAAACTGCGCGGCTCGGCTTCAGCCTCCTCAGTGTGAGCAGCGAGACTGACAGGGAGAACCATTTCCAGTGGCAGCCCCTTGACTACATACAGGGGCCAAGAGCCACAAACCACTTCCTCCGGCCTACTGTTACGCCCTGGTAACAAGGAATCAGGATCTACAAACCCCAGGGCTTCAACGGGGCTACTCCGGAATTAGCATCGCGGCTGTCGTAATTTGTCTGGCAAGGAAAAAAAAAAAGAAAGAAAGAAAAGATTTCTCCTCCTATCCCTCTCCATCCCTTCCCTTGTCAAACCAGGAACAAAATGAGAAACACAGCTAATCGGTCAGGCAGAGTCCGGCTCGCTGCCTGCCTAGAGAGTTTATTAATTGACCACAACCATCGAATAGAAACGTGTGTCTGTTCAATAATTAAGGGGGTTCAATCAAGCGTTACACCGGGGTGTCTGTGATACAGCATGGCAAGGCGGCGTGGGGGTAATGGAGTAGTTCCCTCAGAACCTGAGCTGACAACACAGGGCGGCTGCCGCCGCCGCCGCCGCGCAACCTCCTTCTTTTGCTGAGATAGTTCTGCCAAAGGAAGTGGAAATTGTGTGTGTCGGTGGGTATCACTTATTTTGGACTGGGTGAGATAACAAGTTTTGTGGAGAAAAAGCTTTCCTTGCTTTCTCACCTGGATTCTCCCCAAAAGGTTGTTGACGTGTTATCAAACGACAATTTCCTGAAAGTGATGCTCCTGATGATTAGCATATATTTGCATAATGCAGCTCACCACATACTATTTTAAACAAACCAACAACAAACCAACAAACCAAACTCCGCTATCAAGCCGATATACTGACTTTTACTGTAGCGGACATTTTAAATAAACAAATATTTAAAAGTTAATAGATTGCGTTTTGTCCTTTATGAACTATATTATGATTATTTGTAACCACCTTTATTTCGAAAGTGCCACTTGCAGGCTAAGGAGAGAGCTTAAAGGGACGGTTGCCATTTTAAAATCTCCGGGTGGACAGAGCCCGCGTACAGGGTTCTCATATGCAGTCAAAATATAAATTCGCGTTTTCCTCTTTGCTGTTTAGCTGAAATTGCGGTGCGTGTTATACATATCTATGTGTGTATGTATGCATATACATAGATAGAAATGAACACTTACCCACACGTATAAACAATATATGCATCACTGCACGCGTATCCTCACACAGCATATCTCCGCAGTGCATCGCATATAAATGGAATGTAATACGTGTGTTTCCTTAAAACAATTTCAGGCCTATTGTGATATTGTACAGCAGTCCTCCTGGATGATAATTTGATTTGATTTGATTAATTTATTTATTTTCAAATCGGTGTTCAAATCACCTGGATAGCTCCCTTCGCTTCTTTATGTTTGCTTTAAAATTGGTGAATTTTAATTTGATCCTAATGTAAAGGTCTTTCTTGCCAATCAGGATTTAAGTGCCTCTTATTCAGCCATAAAATATTGTATTTATTTTACAGTCGCCATAAAAAGGAATTGATCAGGGAGATATCTCCGAATTAAGACATATTAAATCGATGACAGATACATATCACGCTGCGTTTAACAAGAGTTGTCCAAAGAGGCGTGCGCACGGTGCCACATAGCTGCTGCACTGTTTACCCACGTTTACAGCTTCTCCTCCATGCACTCGCCCATTAAAGCTTTACATCTCGACAATTCCATGAAACGCCTTGCTTAGATTTTTTGTCAAACCAAATGCTGTTTTGAGAAAGGGGGGGGGGGGAAATAAGTTTTATTGCACAATAAAACGATCAAGCCGCCCATATGAGAAGCAAACGATTGCTATTTTTTGTTCTTTCCCTACGACCTTACTAAAATCCCAAACAGGGTTAGTCAGGGAAGCGTTGGGTTAAGTATTTGGAGGGACTGTCAAGGAGCTGCGTTGTAAGGTGTCAGTGGGGAGCGAGGCTACCCCGGGGTAGTTGTGCACGCGGGGTGGGGCGCTGCAAGCAGTAGATGATTCAAACCCTGATCACCTTTCCCACGCGCGGAGGACCGTAGCTTGAGTGGGCTCTTCTCAGGTGAGCCTGATTGGAACCCGAAGTAGGGACCCCTTGGTTCGATTGTGGAGACTGTTGTTCTCAATGGAACTGGTCAGATGGGGATGATTTGAACTCAATTCTCAGGTCATCCTCAGTGCAATTTTTTTCTCTCTGCTAAGGCACCAAAGCAGTTACTGCCCTTTGCTACGAGAACAAACATCCCCCTGGAGTATCTTAATTTGCTTTATTTCTGTTTCAAATGATCACTCCATTGCACACAGCTCTACACATCACTAAAGACAGCAGCTCTCATTCCGTGCAGGGCTTTCACCGGTTTTAGTGCCAATATAACCACTATTAAAGCATTACTGCTCCTTACCATTTTATGTCTCCCTCCTCTTGTGGGTAATGTCTGCTTCTTCTTCTCCTCTCTCTCTCTCTCTCTCTCTCTCTCTCTCTCTCTCTCTCTTTTAATTTGGTCTGCAAAGGGATTCCAGGATAGTTTTCTTTGTATTGCCCTAGAATAGGAGTAGCAACCTTTCAGCATCAAAGGGATGGCCTCACCACCTTATTTAATTAGAATTGTCATAGTTAGGCGATACTTTAAAGGGAAACACGTCTGTACCTCACTGCGCTTTCCAAACCGATGCTATCTCCACTGAAGTATGTGAAAGTGATATCTTAGAATAAAATTGCAATATTTTATTCGCCTCTTGTTGCACCTGTTCCGCCAAACCCAGGTCGCATCTTCCCTGTACAAGGCTTGACAAACTGCAGACAGCACACAACTGTGGAGGTCTGAGACGTCTGGAATTTTCAAAACAAAAGAGGGAGGCCGCGATCCACAAACCTGAGTAGTCCCAGTAAGGCTTGAATGGGACTACTCCGGTGTAAGTGATTTGTTGATCATGGGGCCAAAACTTTAAATGATCTCAAGGATAAGGTGATACCTTATGAGTATTTAATCTGGAGATTTCACCAGCAAAAAGGACGCTGACAGATTGGCGCTTTTACTGAAATTCTGCCAGTGGAAGAAGCTGGTGGAGCATTTCCTGAGACACACGTGGAGGCTGGGTCACTTTGTAAGTGAAACGAGGATCAAGGCTGCTTGCTTTCTTCTAACCACGTTACCTGAGAGATGCTATGCAGTGCACATCAGTTTGTCTTTGCAAGGCAAGTATTGCTACCTACCTGTAGGGCTAAAATATCGTACTTATCCCTCATTTTCCCAAATCCTGGTGGTTGTTTTAAGCCTACGCTAAATGCTTAACAAACTAATCAATTAAGGAAAAGATAACCGTTTCAACTATTTTACTGTCTCTGTAAGTAACCTAAAGAACGTGCTTTGTTCTGCCATTAGAACTAAATGGGTGTGTGCGTATGTTTTATTTTCAAGTGCTACATCAAAACATTCCCCCTCCTTCCTTCACACTGGCAAGTTCGTTTTAAAAAAACAAAACAAACCAAGTTGCTTGATTAACTCGTCCAATAGGCAGCACTGTTCTGTGCTGAGAGGAAGCTGGAGTGAGGCAAAATGCTCGCAGCCTTCGAGTAAACACAGAGAGGCATATTGTTTTGTCAAAGTTGTAAATTCTCTTTCCCGGGTGCCTGGGAAGCCCCGTATCCTGGGAGAGTGTGTGCGGGAGCCCAGGGCCTCACTCCCTGCTCCAAGGTGAGGCATCGGCCGGAGAGGTCTGCAGTTGGCAGAGCACTCTGCAATCACAGGTTCAGTGCTAACTTTTTTCAAGCAACTTTGGGAGAGAAACAAGAGGAGGCGAGCGTGAGGGCGGATCCCCGCTGAGCAACCGGCCTGAAAGGGAGCCAATCGCGCTGCCCTGGCCTCTGCCAATCATCCGGAGCCCGCCAATCCCACCAGTGCCATTTCCAAACTCTAGTCCCCACTGTGCTGCTCAAATGTGGTGAGCGCTCTGCCAATCGGTGGCGGCCAGAGGGGGAAAGGAATAAGCGGAGTTAGGAGCGGAGACAAAAGAAGTTAAAGAGCCGCTTAATCTATACATGTTTGGGAAGGCGGGTAGAGGGAAAAAACCCCCACCAGTGAGTGTCGATGGGCCTGATTGTGTAGTTATGGAGCCCCCTTTGAGCAAGCGGAACCCGGCCCTGAGATTAGCGGATTTGGCAGCGGCTCAGCCCCATCCTCATCAGAACATGACAGGCTTCCCGGGGCTGCACTCCCACCCCGCCGCCGCTGCCCACCTCCACCCCGGGGAGATGGGGAGTGACCCCGGCGCTGCCCTGACTCCATTCGGACCCGAACATATGGCCCAGGCCAGCGCGCTCAAGCTCAGCCCCTCGCAGCCGCTGCCCGCGCACCCCGAGGCACAGACGGCCGCCGCCTTCGCCGCACAGAGCACCACCGGCGGCTACCCGGGCTACCCCTCGGCCAGCGGCTCCGGCTCCAGCGGCAACAGCAGCGGTTCCGCCGGGAGAGACTTCATCCTGCGGCGGGAGTTGCCGGGCATGCACGGGGGCCTGGCGGAGCAGCACCCCGCCGCCGCTAGCTCCCCGCACCCCGCCGGCATGTTCATCTCCTCGGCCGGCACCTACGGGCCCGGGGACGCAGCCGCCGCCCACCCCATCTTCCCGGCGCTGCACGAGCAGGCCGCCCCCGCCGGGGGGCACCACCCGCTGAACGGGCAGATGCGCTTGGGGTTGGCGGCGGCGGCAGCGGCGGCGGCAGCGGCCGGGGAGCTGTATGGCCGGGCCGAGCACTTCGCAGGCCACCGCTCGGAGGCGCACTACGGGCCCGGCGCCGCCGCCTCGCTGCACGGCTACGGCTCCATGAACTTAAACATCAACCTAGCGGCGGCAGCGGCGGCAGCGGCGGCTGCCGGCCATGGACACCCGCACCCCCCACATCCCGGCGCGGCAGCAGCGGCGGCGGCCGGGGCCTTCCTCCGGTACATGCGGCAGCCCATCAAGCAGGAGCTGATCTGCAAGTGGATCGACCAGGAGCAGCTGCCGCCCAGCGGCCCGCCCAAGAAGCCGCCTTGCTCCAAAACTTTCAGCACCATGCACGAGCTGGTGAACCATGTCACCGTGGAGCACGTCGGCGGGCCGGAGCAGAGCAGCCACGTGTGCTACTGGGAGGAGTGTCCCCGCGAAGGCAAGCCCTTCAAGGCCAAATACAAACTGATCAACCACATCCGAGTGCACACCGGCGAGAAGCCCTTCCCCTGCCCCTTCCCCGGCTGCGGCAAGGTCTTCGCCCGCTCCGAAAACCTCAAGATCCACAAGCGCACTCATACAGGTGGGTGATCGCCAGCGCCCACGCCGCCTCCTTGCTCGCTCGATCGCTCCCTAGTGGGGCTTTGCTTGCTCTCCTACGTACAGGCAGACATGTGACTTTTTCATGAATAAGTAATGCCGTAGCACACACAGAGCCCATGCTCATGCAGACAAGCGCTCTCCCGCTCTTACACACACACACACCCCAGCCTAGGGAAAACCAGAGCCCGCAAAGGGAAAGGAAAGCAGCTCTCTCCAGTAGCAAGGAGAAGATGAAACCCGCTCCAAACGAGGGCCAGCCATGCCAGTCTCTCCTTCCGTCAGTCTCCTCCTGGGGAATGAGGAAAGCGGGGGTCTCCTCTACAGAGCATTCCTGTCCTTTTGCAGCAGGGTTTTTGAAAGGCAGAAGGAAAGGGGACTTCTTCCAGGCAGGGCGTGAGGTGAGGGACACTGTTTTAGGTGGAGATCAGGGGGGCGCAGTTCCCCTTGCATGTTCTCAGGAATAAGGAAACTATTGAAGGTTTAGGTGCTTCTCGCTAAGAAGAGCTGAGTTCGGGAACATTTGTTGTTGCTGATGTTGTGGGATTTTTTGGGGGGGTGGGAAGTGGAGGCTTTTTATTGTAGGTTTGAGGTGGGGACTTCAAAGCAGACTTCCCTTCTTCACAGCCTGAAGTTGTGCTTGTAAGAAGAAATGAAATGGGGGGGGGGGGAGGGATAGAGGCACTTGCAGGAAAGTCCCCGGTCAGAATAGATAGAGAAGGGGTTGTTTATGGAAGGGTTTTGAGTTGAGTTTAGTAAATAGACATATTGGTTGAGGTTAAGACCCCTCTGACGAGAGTTGGGATTTATAGCTGCAGACAAATATTACCCCTCGGAGAATACTTAAGGAAGCGGGGCTTTCCATAATTGTTTTCTTGATTTATTGTGCGTTGCTGCAAAGAAAAGCGGACACCGTGCAACGTGTTGTTGCAATGTAAAACCAAATGGCCCATGGCGGAAAGGATTAAGAGATTTTATCTGCAGAATATGCCAGACAAAAGCCCAGATGCAAGTGAGCTGAGGCGAAGGCCCTCAGCCCTGCCGGCTCCCTCTCCTCTCGAGCTAGGGGGCTTCCTGCTGCAGGCGGGACACTGTTTTGTCCCTGGCTCAGCGGAGAGCTAAATGCTGCAGGCGTTTCCGAGTGGAGCCGGCGCTTCCCTTCCCTGGGTTTCCAGTTAAGCTGCATCCATCTGGCTCCAGGGGCTGGAAAACAACCCTTCAGCATGGCAGGCACAAAGGGGGACAGAGCAGGGCCCCTTCCTTCAGTCTGGGGCAGGGAACAGGCCTCTCTATAAGCTTGCCCCCAGGCCACCGATAAGACAAGCCTCCATTGCTTTGGGGAACGAGACAGACCCTCCTTAATGCGGGCCCTACCGCCAAAAGTAACGGGGACCCGTTTTCCCATGTTGGGCTTTGGAGTGTGGCGCTTTCAGGCGCCCTGCTCCTCAGTGTGCCCGAGTCCTGGGGGAAGGTGCCAGAGCCCCAGCCGATCCGGTGGGGAGGAGCAGAGAGGCTGAGGTTTATTCAACTAGCCAAACCCTAAACCCCAACAAAGGGCAGGACGGCCCCCAGTGCGCGCTTCCCCTCGCACAATGAGCCGCCGGGCGTGCAGATTTATGGCTCGGAAATGGCAGCCACTTTCTTTGCCACTTCGCAACCCTGCCTGGAGGGAAGCAGCGACATCAGCACTTGAAAGTGCCCGGCAGTCTCAGAGCCCGGATCCTTTCACCGCCTGGCAGCATGCTGCCCAGTGCTTGGCCTAGGGGAGAGGGGAAATTTCGCTTCACACTCTCTCTGGCTCGTAAATCGTCGGAGGGGATCCCTCTTCCCTCAGGCTCTGCGGCCTCTAGGCCCTGGGGGTAGGAAGGACTGGTAACTGGATTGCGAGAGAGGCAGCTGGGCCTGGACCCCTGCAGCTGCTGCGGCCAAGAGCTCCCCATCCAGCGGAGGAAGCACGCATCCCTGCGCTTCCAGAGAAGGCCGAGCGTAGATGTAAACACAGGATGCGCCAAGGAGATCCAGAGCTCCCCTCCCCTCCCCTCCCCCGCCCGCTCCTCCCAAGCAGGCCAAGCTCACACACGGCAGCTCCGCCATCAGGGACTCAAGTAGACGGCTGCAAAACTGTACACAGGCGACCCCTGCCTTCTGGGCGGCATCAGGGGCCAAAGGAAACCCTAGCTCCTTTTCCGGTTGTTGGCAGCTAGACCCAAGGAAGGAGGGGACCCGGGCTAGGCTGCCCTTTCCCCAAATCGCTCGGCTTATGGGCAATGCACCCCTCTGGTACAGACATACCAGATCTAGGCCGGAATCCTCAAACTACGGCGTTCCAGGGAGACTGTGGTTTGAGGATTGCAGGAAAAAATGGCTGCCATATTTTAAAGACCCCAACCTTCTTTTTGGCCTTTACATTCAAATACCCAATAACTCCCGAGGTGTCTCTCGCTTCTTGCCGCTTCACTACAATTCAACCACAGCCACACATGATCAGAAAACATCGGAGCAATGTCCAAGTGACTCATTTCCCTCCAGTCATTCACACACACAACAACAACAACCAACCACACTCGTTTTATGTTTAATTTCTAGCTGATTTGGTGCTTTTGGGTCGGATCTCTAGAAAAGAAAAATCTGTGTTTAGTGGTGGTGTGCGATCTTCTCCCAAATTATTTCAGCTGCACTAGTTTAAAACACTCTAAAGCGTAGCTAATGCATTATGCCACACAAAATATTTTTATTGATCCCCGAAGAGGTTTGCTTCGGGATCTTAATGGAACATATGGCTTAAAAATGGATCCCTTCCCCGGAACGCGTTTTTCATTCTTCGGTGTTAGGAATGAAGGAAGAGTCGTTCTCACACAGTTGTACTTTATGGGCATTGGAAGAAACTGGCAAAGAAGAACTTGTGCATTCTTTAAGCCATCCCCTAACCAGCACTGTTAAACTAAAACAATCTGCAAACGGTTAAACTCTGACGCCAATCCTTCGTCAGAGAGCAAAATAAATACCGGCATCTTTCAGGCTTCACATTTTGTGAAATTTGATCATTGTAATCAAGATGTCCCTGAAAGAAGCATTCGCATTTCTCAAACCCCGATGGAACTAATTTTTAATAGCAACTCTCGCTTCTGCGGTGACTGGGCAAATCATTTTAGCTTTTCTTGAGATTAGCAGGATCGGTGAACCTGGAATTTTCTGTCAAACAGTCCCTAAGTGGTTAAGTCCCCTAGTAGGAACAGAATAGTTCAGATAAGGCAAACAAGACTTCTCGGATGTTTTTCAGTAAAGCGTGTGCGCATATTTGCAGTGTGGAAACCACATTTAAAAACCAGCAGCTGCTTTTGGGTAATCAACATAATTTTAGGGGCTGAGAGGGGAGATTAAACTGTTTTCTGCAGCACTAGACGTTTGTTGATAAGTTGTAAAAAAAAGCACCAATAATTTCGAGCTAATGTCGACAGAATTAGGATATATAAAGGAATGTTTGCATGGTATTAACAATAAAAATAGCCGAAGACTGATGTAAAAATCACTTATTCATTTTCAATTAGTATTTTATCGCAGGATTATTTACAGACCATAGACTAACAGAGTTTACACCAGTACAACTCCCAGAGATGGGTCTAGGTTTCAAAGTTATTTTTTTTACTAGAACAAAATCTGTATTTCAAACTCAGCACTTTAAAATCTTTGTTTGCAATAATCAGGTTACTGATTTAGATGGATCAAATTCACGTCTAATAAAGTGTGTGTGTGGGGGGGAGGTACTCTGTTTTCAATTATATTCCATTTGTAATAAAATGATATGGCACATTTCTCCCTGTTATCTCAATAACAGGTCCTTTCTGAGTAGAGAACTATTGGAAAGAGTTTATCTGAAGCAGAGCTATACATGTAACAAAATACACTTGAACCCAAGGATTATATTACAGTGCCCGGTGGAACTTAAAGGTATACCAGACAAAAAGGCCCGAGGCAGATTTTCACAAGCACTTTAACTGTTAAGCAAAGCGTAAAGCTGTTAAAATAGATTTGCTATAGATTTTTAGACATAGCTTAGCCTCAGGTAAATAGACATTGTAATAGCAAGCCTAGTGCTGTCCCTGTTAGTGTCTGTGGCTATTCCACTAAATTTTTCTTACTAAGTTGCAGGTTGTGAATAAAGGTTGATAGATACTGCCCTCCACTTCAAGTATGCCTAGGCTGTACTTGTAAAAAAAAACCACCACTCCGGCTGGGTGTTTAAACAGGTGTTACTTTTATTTCTGAACACAAAGAATTCTCCATGTCCTGGAAACTACTGAGAAGAGCTTCGAGCAAGATGTGCCAGGCTGCAGACAATCTCTAGATGCCATATGTATTGATGGGGAAGGGGGAGGGGTGTTTTGTTTTCTTTAATTCATCGTTTCAGTTTCCCCTTTGCAAGAGAATTCTGCGTATGGAAAAAGTAGAGACTGGGGTTGTTCTGCCTGGGTCTTTTTGAAAATCATAATTAGTGGTTCACAGTTTACAAAATACTATTCATTTCACACGAATGCAGATTGGGCTCTCAGGCAGGTACAATCCTATTTCCCAGCCAGATCACGAGCTTCCTCGCCATGGAAAGGGAAGGAGCGGTTTGTAGCGGATCTCTCCATGGGGAATGTGCTTTCCAGGAGCTGTGAAATTTTTAGCTGTTGATGTTATTTTATTATTTTATTTTTAAAAATATTCATATTTCTGAACTGAACTGTAAATGCAGGGATTTCTCCTTTCCCCCTCAGTGGATAATTATTGATGCTTTCAATTTTAGGAGAGAAGCCTTTTAAATGCGAATTTGATGGCTGCGACAGAAAGTTTGCCAATAGCAGCGACAGAAAGAAACATTCCCACGTCCACACAAGCGATAAGCCATATTACTGCAAAGTCAGGGGCTGTGACAAATCCTACACGCATCCCAGCTCTTTGAGAAAACACATGAAGATCCACTGCAAATCTCCACCACCTTCTCCTACTCCCGGATCCCACTGTTATCAGCCTGCAGGTACCCCACTAGGCGCCCCTCTCTCTCCTGTCCAGGACTCAGCTAGAGGCCGCTCTGCCAATCTTTCCCCTCAGGTCACCAACCTCAATGAGTGGTACGTCTGTCAGGCCAGTGGGGCTCCTAACAACCTCCATACACCTTCCAGCAATGCAACATCCTCTGAATCTGAAGATGAAGAGGCTTATAGGAACTCTGATAGGAGAACTATCCATTAGGGGGGTGGGGAAGGACCTTTCCGACCTGGGAGTGTGTGGACCATTCTCTTGAACTCTAATGGCACAAAAGCCTGCAACCAATGGATGACACAGGGTTGCCATCCTGTTTAGCTCACATTATTTATTCGCTGTATGAAACCCTATGGTGTTTGTACACAACTTCTAATTAAGACATTTGGACTTTGTTTTGTACAAAAAAAGAAAGAAAATAAATGCTAATAATAATGCTAATAATAATCATCCTAGGAAGCTGGACTGTCTCCGTGACCCAAGTTACATATTTGCAGGCTTAGGAACCAATTGGTTCATCACTGCCAATGCAATACTTTTACAAAACAAGAAAGGAAGGCGTTCTGTGTGTAGTCTGAAACCTGAGAGAGCCTTCTCCATTGCCTGGAGTGGGGTTTCAGTCCTTTAGACACCACTCGTGGAGTTTAAATTCATCCTGGGTTGACCTCTATTCTGCAATGGCTTCTTGATTGTAAACCACCACCTGCTGAATTTGGACTCTATCTATCTATCTATCTATCTATCTATCTATCTATCTATCTATCTATCATTTTGTGCATCCATATAGATATATAGATATATATATGTATGCATATATATACATATATAATGGATACACTGTGCATCTTCATATCTATGGATGCATGCACAAGGAATATCTCTCTATATTTTATTTCCTTTTCCAATGTAGGTCTTTGTAATTTTTTGCTTTTTATGTTGTGTCATTGGATTTAATCGAAATTGGATCGTTTATACCTAGACTTTCTTTATCCCTTCATTCTATAAGATGTCAAACAATTTTTAAAGGTGCAGCATTTCTCCTAATATTTCTAATGTTTGTATCATTCCGAGCCATGAAGCAAAACCGGAGACTAAAAGAAACTGGCTGTTACTTGACAACTGTGGAAGGATTGTGTTTGTTTGTTTTTTAAGTACACGAAATTCAAAGCCTCCCTTTCCCATAGTTCGTCTAGAGTAGATGATACTGCCCTTTGCTGTCTATATTTGTTAGGTGAAAAGTGCGTTGGACATCAGAGCCAGTATTGCATCATACCCTCCAAATCCGAGGAGTTGTGACACTGTTGTGACGTATACATCCTGGAAGTTGATATTTTAGATTGATCAAAACCCATTTATGCTATAACGTGTAGACATTTTTACAATGTTTTATTTTTACAATACTGAAACGATGTTTATATGCAGTATTCAAATGGCCAAGGATATTGAGATACATTAAAAAGAGGAAAGCAATTGTCATCGGTATTAAAATTGATAAATGTTTATAGTTAGAGGAGAGAGAGAGAGAGAGAGAGAGAGAGAGAGAGAGAGAGGAGTGTGTGACCTTTGGCATAGCTGTCAAGCTATTAAAGAGAAAGGTCATGGAACTATGACGATAACTCTTAGTCAATTTCTTTGCGGTTGGTACGACATTTCCCATGCAGAATGCTAGTCCATCATAAACATCATACAGATATACTAAAGAGCACTAATTTATCCTCAGAGACCCTGAATACGTAAACTGGTTAGCCTCCCCTCCCCCAGGGCTTGTAGAAATTTGTTTTGTGTGCTGTGACTGGTTGATGTAGTCTTGTCATTGTTAATAACTTGTATGTGAACACTATTATTTTGTACAGCTGAATTAATTTATTTTCGGACATCATCCTTTTCTGGAAGAGTACAGAACACACCAAAGAATTATATTATTAATTTTGGTGATAGGTTGTTGTTTATGATTCCGTGGTTTGTAACAACAACAGCAAAAAAATCATTCTATTTTTTTTCAGCTTACTTGAATGAACAATGTAATGTAAAATCAGGCTCTTCCTGCATGTCTTCTGTGCAGTGTGTTGGTGACGATATATAGAGTTTAGAGATATATTATATTATTAGTGCAGTGCATGGTGCTGTCACTCTGAAAGCCTTTAAACGTTGTCTTCATATTGTTATGGTGAATATAAAGATACAGACATTCCTTTTTACACATAAAAAAAGATAAAACTTGAATAGAAAATAATTTTTAAAAAGTTTATTGATTTGTTTTTTATTCATTTTCAAAGCCCACTCAAATAAACAGAAAGCAATGAAGGAAATGATGGACTTTTAAAGGATAATTTATGTTTTGTAATTTTTTTAGGAATATTTTTTCTGCTGATTTATAATGAGCCGTTTAATTTATATAATTTTTCAGAAATAGATTGCACTACCCATTACTGCAAGAATGTGAATCTAATGGATATATTACTATTTTTATGTACTATGCCACACATAAAGCCACACTTCCCCATCATTTTATCACACGTGATACCTCTTAGGTTGAAAAACAAACAAACCTTCATATCTGTAAATCTGGTTATAAGAAGGCAAGAATGGTTATGAAGCAAATAAATAAAAAATATTCTTCCTATGTATTGCATGTGCTTTACTAACAGCTGAGAGTCTAGAGCATACACACATTCATAAGATAGATGGACAGACAGACAGACCATAAGAAACCAATAAAGAATAATCAGAAATAGCTAAGGTTTGTTTTTCTTTGTCAATCGAAATACTATATTTCTGAGGGGGGAATAAGTAAATTAGGTTTTTTCTTTGTTATTTAGTCTTGATTTTCAGTCTAGAAATGTGTTTCTGTAATGGATTATTTATATCTATTCGTCGCCACCAATTTCTGTTGACTTTACTCACGTGAGTAGTTTCCAACTGAAGTCAACCAGATTAATCTGTGAATAAGGCAAGCAGAATTGTAAGATTTGACTCCTAATGAAGAAACAATGAGAGAGTCTACTATTAGCTTTACAGACAGGGAGAGAGAAAAGGACACACACACACACACACACACACACGGTATGCACAGATCTTGTCCATGTGTAGATATTAGATGCACCAATTTAAGCAAACAATAGCACTGATAATTCCAGTTAGCTAAATATTACTATGCAGTTTACCCTGCTAATCTTAAACCTTACTATAAACCTTACTCTTTCCTGACACAGCTTTATTTTATTTATTTATTTATTTTCGTAGGAAGTGTGGCATCATTATAATATTAAGCAAAATATATTATGTAAAAACACTGTTGCGGAAAAAAAATGTTGGGCAATGTTACCAACGTCACGAAAGCATTGGGGGTGGGGGGTGGGGAGGGAATCTGGGACTGTAGAGGAATAGATACGAGCACGGTTTTGCAGAGACAATGGTAGCTGAAGACAATCTGCTACAGAAAAAAAGCCTATCTAAAACAAATCTAGCTGTATACCAGCTTTGTGGGAGTATATATATATATATATATATATATATATATATATATATATATATATATATATATAGTGTGATATCCCAATACTTGAAAATGACTGGTCAAAATGTCAATACGAGTTTCGCCAAAAGGTTATAGCGTTTTTAAAGTCAGTTTTGTTAAATGTGGTAAAGGTGAAACAGGCTGCAAAGAGTTGTTTCAAGAGGAATGACAATAACCAACATACGAAGCAGAAAAACACTCATAAATGAGGGCTCCAATCAATGGGAAAACTTATAGCTCTCTAATGAAGTTTCTCGTGAAAAGGAGGGCAGGACAAAGCCACCGAGACATGAATCATTCATGGGAAATATAAAAGATAAAAGCTATCTGACAATGAGCAGAACCTTGTATAGAGTGTATAAAACAAGTTTCCCCTTCTTATTTTCTGCTTTAAAACGCACAATCTCCCACTCCTAGTGTGCTCTGTCCAGTCTATAGAGTTAAAATTGACCAGTGCGCGTCCTGCGCCACTTCAAAGTAATTTAGCCCAGAACGGAAGGCTTGGCGCTTGGACAATCTTCATGGTGTGTTAAGATTTCTATGGCAATTGGCAAGCAAGACGTTCCCATCTGAATATGGCTCAAAGAAAGCCACTTATTGACACTAAGTTGGCCATCATCAAAGACTCCATCTTTTCTAGGCGAAAAGTGTTCCTAACAAACACTGTTTAAATTATCTACTTTTGTAGTCAGATCTGGGAGACGGCTCTACACAGTTTATTATTTACAGGGGCTGTGCAGTTCTTTAGTGGCTGGGCAAACTTTAACGCACTTGGAAAAGTCCGGAGTGTGGGAAATTGCATTGCAAGCGATTGCAGGGGACGCTAGCTCGGCTAGCAATGTGCACGAGGACCGGGCGTGTGCAGGGTCCATATGCCACGCTATGCACATCCGTCTTGGGGGCAGGATATGGTTTTATCTTCAAGAGAGCAAGAACTTATGGTTTCTCGCACACTGCTGCCCAGGAAGAACTAGGAGACAAGATGCTAGACCATATGGTCTACTTATTCCTCCAGGGAAATACTTGGGGCCTCCCCAACACAGAGCTGCACAGATGATCACAAAACTCACACCGGAGTCCCAACTTTCCCTAGCTGGCTCATACCTGCCCCGAACAACCTCCTGGGGGTGTGTGGTGTGAGCGTCTTTGCACCCATCCACCTCAGAGATATATCCTACAATAAACATCTCCCTCTCTCTCCACAGACACCCCCCCCCCCCCGAGATGCACATGACCCTTCCTCTGGCATACTCCCCTAGTGAGAGTATCTATCGATTGATCGATATACACATATATCACACACACATATATACAGTCAGAAAGAATATATATATATATATATATATATATATATATATATATATATATATATATATATATATATATATATATATATATATATATATATATATATATGTCTGTGTCTGTGTGTGTCTGTGGAGAGAGAGAGAGAGATCGACAGAGAGAGAGAATGTATATATTCTTTCTCTGTATAGCTCTCTCTCCCGCACCTCCAGACATACCCATCTTTACACACACACACACACACACACACACACACACACACACGTGTAGCTATATGTGAGTATATCTGATGTGTATGTTTGTTTGTGTGTGTGTGTGTGTGTGTGTGTACACACAGACACACACAGACACACATCCCTTCAGCACACCATAAATACCCTTATCGGATATACCCTTCCACACCAGGTATACCGAGACACACCGGCTATACCCCCCAACACACACATACACACCAGATGTACCCCGCAACACCCGCGCCAGATTTACCCTGACACACACACCCACACTCTCAGTCACATATTCACACCCAACGCAAGTGCTTAATCAGGCAGGGAGAAGTTCAAAGACAGGTTCTTTGAAATTCAAACTCCTGCTTTATGGTGCATCAAGATGGAGCGCTGGGATTGCTATGGCAATGGGCGCAGCGAAAGCGGGCTGCATTCACAACAGTCCCCCTCGATTCGAGACACTCTATTAAGATACAGTTGCATTGACCTTTACTTTCATGGCGTGTTAGTTCAGTCAATTTTCACTCCATCACAGCCCGCTCATATTTTGTTGGCCCCGCTCCCATTCTTTTTAGGACCCTCACAACCGCCGCCAACTTAACCCCCCGAGCAAATAAATAACCCACCGGAGGGAGGAGGCGAGGCAAGCGGCATCTCCGGCTCCCCTCTCCGCCCCCCCAAGCCCCCTTCCCCTCTCCTCTCCCTCCTGCCCACGGTTTTTGCCTCTCTCCACCTAAGCACTTTTCTTTGCCGTGCGATTGTTCTTTGTTTATTTAATACAAGTAGTGTGTGAATGGTGAAAAATAAACACGATGAAAAATAACCAAACAGATGATTCCCCCCAGTGAAAAAGCCCGGACTTAATAAAAGTACGAGGCAGTCAGCGCTGAATGAGAAAGCCTTTGAAGTGGAACTTATTATGGCCGGGATACTTTTGGGTTGCCCTAACGACGCCGCTGAATTGAAAGCGCTCGCCTTTGTCAACGATTTGTTCTCCTTTGCCGGGATGCCCGTAGAAATCACTTCCATGGGCTGCCTTAACATGCAGCCTGAAAATCAGTAACTTGCCAGCTCAGACTTGCAGACGCCACTCTCCTAAGGACAAAAAGAAGTGTGTGGGGGGGGGGGGGAGAGGAAATACCCCAAGCTTCCCACTCAGCTGCTTTTGGGGGGCAGGGGGAAGCCCAAGGAGGTTGTGCCCGATAATGCGCCACCCCCTCCAGAGAACCCCACCCAACAA
Organism: Sphenodon punctatus; assembly: GCA_003113815.1. NCBI lineage: Eukaryota > Metazoa > Chordata > Lepidosauria > Sphenodontia > Sphenodontidae > Sphenodon > Sphenodon punctatus. The sequence continues at coordinate 4,234,571 of QEPC01012510.1, forward strand.
GACACAAACCCACGTTCAAGCACACATCTCCAGTGCAATAGGAGGAAGGGACACCAGCTTCTCTGCGCCCCCCACCCCCAGCTCTTTCCTGGCAAGGGATTTTCCCAGGCACAGACATATTTAATAAGGGTCGTTTATTAAGGAGGCGCTTTGAAGAGTCGCCCCTGAAGCCCTGTGTCCATTAAAAACATGGAGGTGACATTTAAACCTGGATTTAAAGGAGCGCTGGGGTAGTTGAATGAAAGGCAACTCGTTTGTCTTATGAGCCTGGAAACAGGCTCCCTTCTCTCCTTTTGACCACATGGCATAACTCAAAAACAATAGTTCAAAAGTAAAAGGGCCTCGTGGTGTTCCCTCTCAGACAGGCACCCATCTAGCAGGAGAGAAAAGGAATAGACCCCCGCACAATGTGCTTTTTGTGTGGGGCTCTGTCACAAGGATTTCGTTGTTTGCTTTGGAGGCTGCGCCTGTTATACTTTCTTGAAAGTGCTTGTGTTAAACAAGAGTTATAAGTCATCCAAAACAACAAACATTTTGATTTTCTTTGCCTAAAGGGCTTTCCCTGGCTATGGGCACCGTGAAAAAATAATGTACTTGCTGAGAAAGGAGCACCAGTAGTAGCGTTACAAGAGCAGTGCATTAAATATTGAATGACACCAGGAGGAGGGGGGGGGGGAAGCTTGTTGAGGGGCACTCAGCCTTAAAAGTCTTTCTTCAACTTTGTCTCCAGTGCCTGTTGGACTATTTAAGATGGTGTTAATTAAGGCTGCTTCTGATTCCACAAGACCCGAGCTTTGTCTCTTTGCAGGATTCCTGTCAATAGCCCTGTGAACCACACGTTCATTTAGTGGGGCATGTGTCACTTCTTATTTTAAAGCTGAAGAGAAACCCGTATCGTACGTTAAGGACAACAGGAATATAGTGCTCAACGGGCATTATCGGAATATTAGCGAGAGAGGGTGTGGAGAAGGGAGGGCTGGGGGTTTCTTGGGTCCCTGAGTTGAATGCAAGCAGCGGATGGAGTGGTGTGTGTGTGTGTGTGTGTGTGTGCAGGACATTGGAGTGAAAGGCTGTGTTTGTACAATTGCAAGAGCGTGTTTAGCAAACAAGAGACATACGGGCTTAATTGGTTTCAAATTAATAGTAAAAAAAAAAAAAGAAGAAAGAAAGAAAAAGAAGAATCCCTTTCAAACTGGGGAGGTGAAAATCCGAAGGAATTGAGTTCAGAGCTCAGCGCAGCTCTCCTGTCTAGTAGTGGAGAGGGAGGGGGCACCTTGCAGAGTGCAGGGATGCTTGACGCCCCCAAAGCTCCAAGGGCAGTGGGTGCTGCTATGGGCACCTGTGAAGCAGGGGAGGAGGCGCTGTGACAACGTGGGGCTCTCCCAAAATGAAGGAAGTAGTGGTTTGAGGAGAGCGCTTCGCTGACACCCCTCTTGCCTGTCTTTAGGGAAGGGCCAGCTGGAGTGAGCACTGGCGCTAGGGGGCTAAGGCTGTGTACCCTCAGGCCTAAGGCGAACTCAGGGGCGCCAGCATCCCTGAGTCCTGGGGATAGGAAGGGCCCAGCAAGCAAAGGCCCCCATGGGGGGCATCGTCCAGGAAGAAGGTATTCCAGCCAGTGTGCTCTGCAGTCTACATACACAGACAAGTGCACACACCTTACATTTACTCTGGAGTAACCCTGGCGTGGGGCTACTTCCTCCTGCAAGCTTGGATGGGGCCACCCGGGTGTAAGTGCACCGTGCACTGAAGCCATTGACTGTTAAGCAGAAGGCATTAGGGATTCTTCGGGCATCTTTCCCTGCCCAGAGACACAGAAAGGGCTCAACCCCTTTCCGGCCCTGCTGCAGCCACCAGGGAGAGCTCGTCCCAGCCCCTCGGCGCCTTCTCGCTAGGGGCTAGAGGAACTCTGAAAACTTTGGGCGAGAGGAGGGGAAAGCCGGCAGCGCTGATCTGCCCAGCCCCCCTGCGTCTTGCCAGAAGGAGCTAGCCCCAAACCACCGGCCTTGAAAGCAAATCCCTGCAAACTTCCCCCCCCCCCTTCAAATAAGTCTCTTTCCCTCGCCTCCTGCTCCTCCTCTCCACCCCAGCGTCTCGCCCATTCCGCGTGGCCTTTCAAGAGGCAAAGCCTCCCAGTAAAACTGGGCACACCCCCCTTCCAGGCACCTTGCCAAGCTCCCCCAGCGAGCGCCCTACCTGGCAGGCTAGCTTAAGCTCTTTGGTGAGGTGGGGGGTTGGCAGTTGCTGGGGAGTGGGGAGAGAGTTCAGTGCGCGCAACTGGCCCTGGCTAATTCCACCCGGGTCGGAGCTGGCTGGAAGCTTTGAGTGAGTACGCGGCGGCGGTGCCGGCCGGGGGCAGGGGCTCTGGGGGCAGGGGCGGCGCAGAGTCCAGCGCCGGGGTGGGGAGCGGGCGAAGTCATCCGGGAGCATCTGTGACTTCCCCTATTAGCCCCGATGGCTTTCCGAGAAGCTCGGCGGAGTTAACCAGCCCACAATGGGCGCTCTGGGGCGCCTCCAGCCCGGCCTCTCCCCGCCTTTCAGAGTTTCATAGGAACTTCATTAAATCAATTACGGAGCGAGCCCATCAGCGGCAGCGGCGGCGGGGTAATTAGCAACCGCGCTGGAGTGGGCGCAACGCGCCGGGCGGGGCCCAGCGGGGCCGGCCGGCCAGACAAGCACTTTTGTTTGCTGCCTCTGTTGACTCGGGTATTATTCGGCCGACAATAAGTGTAATCTCTATGTCTTAATCGAGCATCGGGGCAAGGAAAACAAACAAAGCCAGGGCCAGGAGGTGAAGCCCCCCTCCCCAGCGGACAGCCTGGGGTCCCTCCCGGAGATCGGGGCAGAGAGCCCTGCTCCTGGAGGGACGGGGACAGGGAGCCAGGAGACGGGGCAGAGGAACCCCGGGCCCCAAATGCAGGCAGTCATGGGCTGGGGAAGGGAGTGGGGGGGTGTGAGGGTGAGAAAAGTGGGTGTGAATTGGGGTGAGCGTCTGAGTGTCCGGTGGTGAAGAATAATGCATGTGTAGGGTGGGGGGGAGTGTCTGTCTGAATGTGTGTATGAGGATGTATGTGTACAAATGTGGGCGGGGGTTTGTGTGTGTGTGTACATGTGAGTGTGAGAATGTATATGTGTGAGTGGTTGTGGGAGAGTGTTGCAGTGTATGTACAAGAGTACGTGCATTGGAGAGTATTTGTGTATATGTGAGTGCAGTGTTTTCAGACAAGCGCCTCCCACCCAGTACCCACTGTGGCTGTGTGAAAACCCGGTTAACCAGTGAATACTCGGTGAATACTGGATGGGTAATGCAGTTTGTCCGAAAACACCTTGTGTTGGAGTATGTGTGTGTGTTTGACTGTGAGCCTATGAGAGTGTTGGCGTGTATGTCTGTGTGTGAGTGTCCAGAAAGTAGAGTGTAAATATGTATGTGTATGTTAACAGCATTGGTGTGTGTGTGTGCGCGCACATGCGATAGTGCTTATACATAAGTGCCTGTGAGAGGTGTTGTGTGTGTGTGTGTGAGAGAGAGAGGGGGGGGGGTTTGCTAGTGATGCGGTGAGTGTGTGTGTGCGCCTGCAGGGAGCCAGGCCCGTGGCGCTGTCCAGGGCGGGCAGTACAGAAGGCGGAGTGGCCGCCTCAGGGGAGGGTCCGTGCAGGACAAGGCAGAAGAGGCGTGGGGCGCGCCAAGGGCATGCCAGCTCCCTCTCCGTATTAGCAGCCCCACCCAACTGTGTTCACGGTGCAGGGGGCTGCACTGGGGCCCCTGGCCGAGGGAGGGAAGACAGACGGTTCCAGGCACCCAGGGGAGCAGGAACTGGCCCGGGAATCAATGTTCAGTCCCTGGACCAGAGGAGGGCGAAGGCGCTGTAGTAGAGTTGGAGGGATGCAGGCAGGGGGAGAGGCCAGTCTGGAGCCCTGCAGGCAGGGGGCTGTGTACCTGGTGTGTGTGAAACGTGCGTGTGTTTGCAGCTGTGAGAGTTGGCAACCTGAACATATGTCTGTGCTATCCGCACCAGCTTGTATTCGTGTGTACAAACCTGCCTGTGCGTTTTTGTGTGTATGTAAGAGAGAGGGGCTGCGTGCCAGAGAAAGTGTGTGTGTGTGTATGTATGTGTGTGTGTGTGTGTGAGAAAAAGGACATGAGAGAAGAAAGCTGCTAGCTCCGTGTATGTCTGTGGGTGAGAAAACCATTGATTCTCCTCTCATTGTGAGAAATAGAGAGAAATTCTTGCTCTGTGTATGAGTGTGACTTTCCCGTGTGTGTGTACACGCGCACGTGTGAGCTGGGTATCTGTGTAGGCAGCTGTCAGGCTGAACATGTGTCTCTGCTTTTGGCAGCAGAGCCAGTGCGTGTCTGTTGTCGCCCTGACGTGTGTGTGTGTGTGTGTGTGTACGCGTGCGCCTGCCCCTGTCCAAGTAAATGGGGTTGGGTCTGTGTGCGAGGAACACTCATTAAAGATCTGCCTTTCCACCCAGCCTGCCTGTTAACTTCAGGAATTCACACGCCTCCTAAAAGCTTCCTGAAATAATCGCTCAGTTAGGTCAACCTGATTGACATGGCTCGAGAGGAAGGAGCGGGATTAAAATACCGGGATTTATTTTTTAACCCTTGATTTTTAAAACATTTAAAAGGGAAAAATACGTGTATAATCGGTCAAAGCATACTCCCTGCAACACCCCCTCCCGGAACACTGAGCGGGTGGGAAACAATTAGCCAGCGGTGTGTGTGTGTGTGTGTGTGTAGGGAGGCGATGGGAAGGAGGCATAAGAGCAAGCAACACCAATAACTCAGGTGCCCTAAACGTGTCACTGGGTAGAAAAAGCCGTAGTGTTTTTTGGTTGTGTTCCCCACTCCCACTCCAGTTGTTTTTCTGTCAATCCCCGCAACTCTCTAATAATAGCGTGGCGCCTAAAATAGCCTAAGCTCCTCAGGACTATAACCTGCAAAGGTGTGAAAATAGCAAAGCACCAGGGCGCAAAGTCCCGCTGTCCCGCACCCTTCCGAGCCACAAATCCCCACTGGGGAAAAGACAGGTGCACGAATCCCCCACGCGTGCAGGCAGGACACGGGGGCACACGCTCAAGGAGATCTCTTTCGTTAGGGTTTCTAAGACCCCAGCGCCGGCTGTGCTCGCCCCAGGCGCTGACCATATTTAAACTATTAAACTTTCCACCCAGCTCCCCTTTCCCCTCGGCGGACGATCCTAGCCCCGTAGCTACTTAAAGCCGTCAGGGTTAATGAGAGTCCCTGACCTTCCTCAAACATTGCAATGAACCGGTGCAGATTGGTGTTTTCCCCGACAGTCCGATGCAAAGTTCCTTATCTTTATTTCAGAGCTAATGGCTGTGAAAGCCGAGCCTGGGTCTCATACCTCACAGTCCTGGAGCCCGATTATTGGGGACTTCTTTAACGGTCGGTCGGGGCAGTAGCCCCCAAAGCCGCGGCTTTGCAGAGAAAATTCACACATATCCCCTCCCGATCTGACCCGGACTAGTGTGCAGCCTCTCTGTGCACAAAGTGACCTGACAACTGACCACCTGAAAGGAGGCTTGTTCCTGTGAATCAAACCCAGTCGCTTGACTCCACGGGTGACTGGAGTTCAGGGGTCAAGTAGAATTTGACTGTCAATAGTGTAATAACCCTCCTTAGGAAAATCCAACATGATTTTAAAACGGGACATAATCATCTTGGTTAAAAAAACAGGGACTTCTAAAAGCTGTAGGACTACACACGCCTAGAAAACGTTTGAAAGTGAGGGGGGATGGTTTCAAATGGTTACTAAAGAGATTTTTAAAACCCCCAATTTGAAGATGATACCTAGAGTACAAAATAGTGCCTGCACGGCAGTTAATGAAAACGGTATAGGCAGGAAACACTGCGCCAAGTGCTGTAGTCAATAGATTTGAATGCCGCTGGAGAATGGTGGGGCAGGCTTTTCGTTTAATTCTGTATGGAAATCTTTAGATATTGCAAACAGACTAATAATCATGAATCATATTGTCTCTAACATTTTCGCATTCTTCAGCGTTCTGCAGCAACAGCAGACTAAATAGCCTGGCATTTTTTGTTTTTTACGCAGTAATCAAAAAACAAACACTAAAGAGAGCAATAATTACAAAAGGCTTTATTATCTGTAAATGTTAGGGGGGGGGGGGGGAGCTTAGCCTGAAACAGCTGCTTGTGGAAAATACTTGCTTCAAAATTGAAACCATTCCAATCTGAAAACTAAGAGAAAATATTATTTCTTTTTCCATTACTTTAGTGTTATTAAAAAAACAAAACCCCAAACCATTTTGTAAACCTAACCGAGCTGTATGGGGTAGCACTCCTTTAACCAGAGAGATTTTTGTTGTTGTTAGATAAACTAAGCTCTCGAAAGAGAAACGATCAACATTATAAAAGGAAAGTGCATTTCAGCGTGGTGTTTAAAAGTCTAGCCTGTGCCCACAGCATCCATTAGAGCAGCCTGTCTGAACGGAGAAGCTAGGCGCTGAATCTGTGGCAAAGCTTTCTCCCGCCGCAATCGCACGACGGGGCTAGTCTCAGTGGCGGGGTTTGCGGGGAAAGGCTGCTTGAAAAGCTCTGAATGACAAAGGTGAGCGTTCTAGACGGGGAGGCCCGAGCGGCGCTGAGTCTCGCCAAGCCCAGGAAATCACCTTGCCAAACAATGCTGCCTCTTCGCATCACGAATCTTTCTAATTGTGGACTGTGCAAACGCTGCGGCGATTCATCTTCAACCTAGGGGCCTTCTGTTCTGGTGTTTAACTGGGCCAGAGGGAGCGTGCCAGCCTAGCGGTGCCCCAAGAAATCCGGGGAGCTGCAGTCCCCCTGGTCTATGGGGAAAGCTTGCAGCTCAGCACACTTGGCATGACGGGGAAAGGCTGGGGGCGAGGCGGGGATTCGTAGGATCGAATTTCGGAGGGGAAAGCAGCCCTAGGGAGAAATCCTCAAGCCGAGCCGGCAGAGATGGACCCCTCCTTCCCTGCCATAGTAGCGGCTGGACCTTGGGGTGGGCGCGCTCATCCAGCGCCCTAATCTAGCACCCGCCTGCCTAACTCTGGGTGCACGCACCGACGGCTTCCGCACTAATGCAGTTATCCAAAGCAGGCTAGGCATGTGCCGGCAGGACTCTCTGAGAGCGGCCCTTTGAAAGCCCGGGTTTGGTTGGAAGTCAGCATTACATTTGATTGTGCCTGCGTTTGCCAGAAGGGCGGGTGCACCGCTCTCTCCCCCCCCCCCTCTCTCGCACCCCCACCCCCCCCACCATGCCGTATGGCTGACCTCTATTTTTATATTGCTTTTGTGCCTTGTATAAACAAATTGTGTTTCAAATTCTAAAGCGGCATTAATGGGCTGGAAACAGTTCATTGACCCTTTACTAACAAATTCGTTTTTAACTGGGCCTGCAAAATAGCTGGGCTCTTGGAGGGAAAAACAAACCAAAACAAAAGCAACCCCCCCTCCCCGTAGTTCCGCTGCGCATTGATTATGCCTGTGCTTCCAAATCTGCTCTTATAAAACAGGAGCCCCAGGAAATGCTAAGCGATTGTAGCCGTTTGGGGAGCTGAACTTTTCTTGGGCTGGGAGGCTGCCCCCCTCTGCTGAATTCCCTTGCCTCTGCTAGGAGCACTGGCCGCAGCAAAGCCTTGGCATAGGAACTGGCGGCGATTCTTTACTAGCAAAAGGAAGGCTAGGATTCCCAAGGATTCCCATCGTCTTTTCCTCTAGCAAACTTCTCTTGCTCCCCTGGCTCAGGACCGACCGCGCTGGTGAAGGCAGCAGGCTCTGAGCGCTCCCAGCTAAAGTGGGGCTGGAGCGTTTTCCAGCAGCAGCAGCTGGTTAGCATTTCCCTGCTTAGTTATTAAATTCGAAAGGGAGTAAATTAAAACGGCAAAGGGAAACGAAAGAAAGAGCCGCCTTTGCTTTCTCTTAAGAGACAACACCTCATTAGGGAATATTTGAATCCCGCAAAAATGCGGCCTCGGAGGTGACATAAAACTTCGCTTTTAAACTCAGGAACCAACCCCCGCGAGTTGGGGACAGGCCCGAGGAGATCGTCTGTAAAAAGGATCTGCCCCTGCCCCGCCAGAGAACAGTGGGGGCCGCAAACCAGCCCAAGGAGTTGGGAGCCGGCGCTTGGAGCAGCAGCCCTGCCAGTCTTGCCGCCTTCCATGGCACAGAAAGCCACAAGACCTGGTGCGCACTCCCGCCTCTGGCTGGCAAGGCTCCCATGCCAGATGCGGTGCCATTGTTGGTTATGTCCTGCAGAGAACGGACACAGGCTGTCACTGCCCCCCAGCCTTCACCGATGGCCTGTGCTGCTTGGCACCAATGCTCCCCCAGTCCCATCCCGGGCACTCTCTAATGAACGCAGGCCATGCAGGATGTGTGTGTGTGTGTGTGTGTCGGGCACAGTGCAGTCAGAGGAAGGCGCGCAGAGGCATTTCTGGGGCTGGAGATGCCAGGTCTGGCCAGAACGCTCACAAACACCGGGGGCCAAAGGGGGAGCTGCACCTTGTGCAATAGCTCCTCCCGACAGGAGGCTTTTCTTGACATTTCCCCTCCAGATGCCTATTTTGGGATCCAGTTTGCAACCCCCTCCCAGCTCCTAGCAGGGCAGAGCGGCCAGGTTCCAAATAACCTCCGGATCAGGTTCATTCACAGGGCAGCAAACCCACACCACACCAAATCCCAGACCCAGCCAATAGAAACAAAGGCATGGCTCTGGCCAGGCCATGCAATCCCCGATAGGGAATGTGAGGGCTCCTGGGCAGACAGACAAGTGAGCCCATGGGTGCAGTCACACCAGCAGGGAAGGGCTGATCGCTGCCTGCCTCTTCGCAGGCAATTGCGGCTGCTACACTTTGGGCCAGTGGGCACACGAGCAGCCCCACTTTGGGCAGCGGTGGCTAGCACAGATTGGGGCAGGCAGGTCCCAATCTCATCACAGCAGCCTTATCCCACTTCAGGCATCCTTGCTATGCTCTGCATTCCTGGCCTTTTCCTGGGGATGCCGGGCATCACAAGGTTTCCCAAAGCGTGGTACGGTGCAGGTTAAAGATTTGGTGACTGCGGGCCACATGAGACATTGCAGCACATGGTAACATTGCCCAAAGTGGGGTACGGCTGCCCAAAGTGGGGATAACATCTTGTGTGGCTGCATCCCCATGCGTGTCCCACAGGCCGGGGACAGTTCGATTGCTCCGGCTCCTATCCACGTCCCGTTGGTGAATGACTGCCCACCCTCCTGAGCAAAGGTTTTTGGTTATCTGTGTATGGAAGAAAATATTGAGTTTATTGCAAAATGAACCTCAAGCAGGAGCTGGAGCTTGGGAGAGAGCGGGAAAAAGGCAGAGGCAACTATCCTGAGCTGAGAGGAATTGAGTGGGAACTTGAGAGCTCTCAGTCAGTGCCCCTACCCCTGGGAACCATATGGGCACAGCCGTTAATTGCCTCAGGCTCCTAAACTAAGGAGAGGGGGAAATGGAGAGGCTCCTCTCCTCTCCTCCCTCCTTTCAATCTCTCCCACCCATAGAAATAAAACATGCCCCAGGTTTCCCTCCTCAGTTTCTTAGCCTGAAGAAATTGCCCCCCTTGCCATGCAGTCCTAGCTACGGCCTGTCACAAGGCCTCAGCTGCTAGTGGAGACATAACAGGCCAAAGGCAGGGGGACAGTTCCCCCCTCCTTCATCTCCAAATCCTGCCCCCACAAAATGGCAGGGTCTCCAGCCTCCAGGACATTAAAATGGCAGAGCATGGTGCAGCGAACCTCTCTGCAGCCCCTGTGGCAGCAGCATAGCCACAACTTAAAGGAGCACAGCTGGCCGAAGGAGGGGACTGTTCCCTTCATCTCATGATGGGTGTGTGCCCTCAGCATGTTTTCACACCCATGCTGGCTGCAGTAGGCCCAAATACATCCTCTCACTTCAAGGCACAGTGCATGCTTGGTCCCCCACAGGATGCCATTTTACACCCACACAAAACTGGAATCTCCGCATTAGAGTGTACCACAATCTTTGGAAGGGCCTTTTTGAGGCCTCGAGATAAAAACAAACAAACAAAAAACCACAACCCAAGCTCTTAATTCAGGAATAACTTCCATTGGTTGGCAGTCTTGTCTGGATTTGACCCAAAGATTGTCTAATTTTTTTCCCTGGGTAGTGACAAGACCTGGTGATTCCCTGTGACCTGAAAGTGGGGACAGGCTAGGAAAGGAAAGGAGATCTAATAATTCATATTCCTAATCACCTGCTGTATGCACCATTGATAGAGTACCATTGTCCAGTTATGTACAGAGGGGCAGAGAAGACCATGTGTGCAGAACTGGAGAGGGAGGGGAATTAGCTGTCCCCAAACCCAGTAGAATTTGATCTAAAGAAAGGAATATGCCAAAGGATGAGGTGTCTTCATGCTGTTCCAAGTTACAAGGTGTGGGGTCCGAACTGCGCAAACGTATGTACACAAACAGCCTCACTAGTCCGAGCACAATATATTGTCTTGTCTAAAAACAGTGCCAGAGGGACAGCTCTTTCTAAAGTCCTTCTCCCATGCCCAGCCATGTTGGAAAAGCATGTGATACTCCCTGCCAGTGGGCCAGCTAAGACAACAGGAAGTCCCACACCAGCTCCCGTCTCTGCCTCTGAACCCTCAAGACCCTTCCCCCAAGTCAAGGAATCAGTGTGGTATGCTCTTCTCCCAATGGGCCATCTTCCCTCACTTTGCAATTGCTAACACCCCTTTTCAAAGTCTGGCTTCCATGGGTGACCTGCAGTACCACCCCTTCTTGCAATCAGGCCATTACCGGAATCCAACTCCGTAAACCTGCTGTATCTTTGTCTGTTGCTCCAGCGAGCACTATTGTGTTTTCTGTCCTTTTCCTGCTATGCAGAATCCCTCTCCCTGATGCTTCCCCTCACAGAAACCAGCAATCATGTTTGCTGTATATCACAAGTAACAGCAAAAGGGAGAGGAATGCTCCTGACTCTGTGGCTTAGTGGTGTTGTCAGTTTACGACAGGCAATCAAAGTCCAATCTTGAAGCGCGGTATTGATCAGTATGTCTGGTCTTATATGGAACAATAGCGCATGCCCCTTGATGATTCTTATCACTTAGCACGTGTTTGTCCAGGAAACCAGGCAGTTTTTCAAAATGGCAGCTTTAAAAAAAATGCTGCTAAATAACACCATGGCTCATTATCACCTGGAAATCTGTAATCCTTAAGGGGGTCAACAGACCCATCCATTTTCCAAGGCACGCACTTGATTTGCTTTGCTTTTCATGCTTGCATCTGTGGACTTGTCTTAATCATGTGCAGAGAGGAATGGAGGAAATCATTGTGAATGTTGGCTTGTTCCTGAATGAATCAGTTTAGAAACAAAGGGGGGAACAGTGAGCAAGGAAAAATATAGACAAATTCAAAAATAGTTTTGATCAGGGATTTAAGACACTTGCTAAGGTATTTGGATAATAAAAGTGTAAAAACATAAAGCTCCCAGACTAGCAAGTAATGGGAAATGCTAGCTCAATAGAGAAGAATAAGAAAAGGAACATATTTTACTCAGTAATTTGCAAGAGCTAGTGGAGCAAGAATATATTGGAAAAGGGAGAAGGTAGAGAAGAGAAAGGGAACAGGGTGAAAAACGATCTCATAGCTACACATTTAACTAGAGAGATCTGGAAACTTTGAGCCTCTTTTCTGTGACACACACTGAGAGTCAGATTTTCCTGTGGGGCATGAGTGCTGAAAATGGAGGGAGAGAGTACTTTGCATTCATGATCAGGGATGATGCACGCTATCCTTATTCAGATATTAGCTCCTGAGGACTGGTAGCTTTTCCCTGCCAAGATCTACTGTCTCCCTGGCAGGCGTTACTAACTGAGGCATTGCTAAAGCAGCAAGCAGAGGTCTCTGGTAATCTAGGATGACTCTAGAGACAGGACTTTAATCGAATGGTATAAAATCAGAAGCAAATCCAGCTGCTGTACAACTGTGTTTTATAAGGGGTTACATCACCCAGGATGTCCTTCAGTGCAGAGATTATGACTGAATCTCCTGCATGTGAGGGTGAGGTCCGTATTGAGTTTAAAATGGCGGCTGGTTTTTAAGGCTCTGAATGGTATAGGCCTAGGTTAAATTTGGGACCTGCTCTTGGAGCCCCACACTGATGGGTATCTGAACTCAGAAACCACCCGCTGTTTGGGGGTTCTGCCCTCACACCTTAAGTCAGCAGGGGATTGGGCCTTTGCTGTGGTGGGTCCCTCAGTGTGGAACTTGTTCCCTCCAGCTGTTTGTCTTAGCTCCTTCACAAAGCACCTGAAGACTTATTTATTTCCAGGTGCTTTTAGGATCTACTTCTGGTTTTCTTTTATGTGTTCTTTCCCTCCCTCCCTCTTTATTTCCCCCTTTAAATTGTTTTAAACTGGATTTTATTCTAAATGTATTTTATATTGTTATATGTTGATGTTGTAAAGTGCCCCAACTGTCATTTTGGTGGAGGGGGAGCTATAGAAATAAATTAATTATTTTTAGTATGATGATTATGATTATGATTATTAAAAATAAAAATGTGGGGTATCAAATTGAGTTCAGCTATGTTCCCAGCGAGAAGCTTCCAGACCACAGGCATATGCAGTCAAACTCACATACATCTTTAGTTAGCATAGGGGCTGTCAATAAATTACAGAAAAACCAAGGTTTTGATTGTGGGCCATAGGGGACACGGGGAGACCCATACGTGGTCGATGGACAGTCACCAAATTTCCCAGGTGGAGAAATTTAAATATCTGTGTGTCACCTTCTCGTACGCACCCTCCTGGCGAGTATACTGGAAGGAGGCAAAAAATCAGTCTAGGCAGTCGGCAGGTGCCATTCGTAAATTTTATTTTGGCAAAGGTGGTCATCTGATCCTGCCGGCGCTCCGCTTGTTCCGGGCAAAAGTGGTGGCACAACTGCTATATGCCTTTCCGGTATGGGGACTGGATTATCTAGAACAACTGGAGGTAATCCAGAATGACTTTTTGAGGGCAATCTTGGGGGTCCCTAAGGGAACTCCCTCGGTGTTCCTCCGCTCAGAGACCGGATGCCCTCCCATCAGGTCCTATGTGATACAAACACAGGTCAGATTCTGGTTAAGGGTTGTCACCTTACCCCAGGGGGACGACTCTCTTGTGGGAAGGGCGAGTAAGGAGGGGTTATTTGCCCTATGGCTTGAACAGTGGGAGGTTATACTCGGGAGATTAGGGTTCTCCTTAGAATTTCTCATCTCCAGGGGGGTTAAATAGGTTATGACACTGATAAAACAGAGGCTGGCAGATCAACAAATCCAAATAGACGCGGCCCTGATACAATGTCAGCGGATAAATCTGTCATACACCCCGCCTATAAGACCTCTGGTTGATACAAATTACCTTTTGAACTGGTCAAATTACTCAGTAAGGCGTGCCTTCACATGCCTCTGGTGTGGGGTATTTCCGTCAGCAATACTGGAGGGACGCTATATGGGAGTTCCACTGCAAGAAAGACTGTGCCGATCTTGTACCTTGGGACAAAGGGACACGACAGAGCATATTCTGTTCGATTGCCCCAGTTTCTCAAAAATCAGAGGTAAGCTCCTTCTGGCCCTTAGTGAAGCCCAGATGCAACACCCTTTGACAACTGGCCTTAAATTATGTTTGGATGCTAAAACCGCAGAACTGACATATGCAGTAGCAATTTTTGGCAACCTGGTTTCCAGGGTGAGAAGCCCAAATGTAATGGAAGGGCATAGGGAGCGCAGCTGAAGTTTATTCCCTGTGGGACAGTTAGGGGAAGGCCTTCAGAGGGGATGTTGGTTTATGATAGCTTAGGAGACGGAGGTGGGAAACTGTGGCTAGGGGAAATGTTTTATATTATATTATACTTTTATTTTATCTTGTGTTGAAATATTAGCTGTAAATCATATGTAGATAGTAATTGTTGTGTTTTTTGTATGGCTACTATTGCCAATAAGTTTTATTGCAGCAAATAAAGGGTTTATTATTATTATATTAGTTAGCATATATAATCACATCCAGAGAATCAGTCTAGCTGGTATGCTGCTTTGGAGGTTGCCATTATACAGAGCAGGGGCTCCAGTACAGGGTGTTGCTTCTCATTTGGCTTATTAGAAAAAGCTGAAGAGGTGGCATAGTCAGCTGTGGAGAAAGAGTCAGGAACAGACAGGAGTGTTACACTGCCCTTGCTCGCCCTCCATATAATCACTGACCAAACTCAAAGGGTGGAGAATCCATTAAGCTTCAGGGAAGTTGCAGTGACACCTTGGATGTGGATGGGAAAGATCAGAAATTTTTTCTTCTTTCCTTTCTTGACATCTGGATTTTGTGATTTCAGTGGCTATTTCCTTGAAAGATTCCCTCTGCAGATCAGGATGAGGGCACCAATCAGAAGAACTTGCTTGGGAATTTAGGAACTATTCATAAGTTGCTAATTGAAGTAAAAGAGAGACTTTCCCCCTGAAATAAATGGAAGAGAATTGGTAGTTATTGGTGCTAGGCATGGGTGCTGGGAAACAGAGAAGACCAGTATAATGTTCAAATTTAATAGACCTAATCATCTTGTCAGCTCTCCTTGCTAAAGCTGGTGGAGTAAGAGGTGGGTAGTGCATAGCAAAGCACAGCCAGGATGTGTATAGTAAGCAGGCTGTAAGTCTGATCACTTATGCCGCTGAAAATTATTCATAAACCGTGTGATTCTGCACTTGGAAAACTTGCAGCTCACACGGGGCCACTTTGTGACAACATGCAATTTTTGTCAATGGTGTGAATTTCTAACCTGGCTAATACTAAAAGTGCTCTTGAGGTAAAAGAACAAGCCAGCAGAAAGATCTCCGAGGAGCTCTTTCCCACAGAAATGTCATTTAAATAGAAGCTGGAAGACCTCCCACCCTCTGTACTGGGAAAATTAAAATCTTCCATCATCTCTGTAGCCAAAGAGACAGGTCTAATGCTCTGTTCCTGGGACTGAGACACAGGGGCTCTGCAGCGTGGTCTCACTTCTGTCATTGATTCCTGCCTTAGCAAATCAGTGCTAATACCACTTTCCACATCTGAATAGCAGAGATCACAAACATTTCTTTCCTGCATGTGGGAGCGCACAAGTGATTAACTATTAGTAAAGCACTGAGAAGAGTCAAAATAGCACTGTTTTAAAAAATATAATTGTTATTTGGCCACCTGGCAAAGAGCTTTCCTAATGCTTGTGAGCTTACTGCTGTTTGCCTAGTAGGCCCAGTTTGGATTCTGCCCATTAGTTTTGAAATGTCTTTAAAAATCCTAGCGCTGGCAGAAAATTCAAACTTTTGAAAGTAGCAGAGCAGATGAGACTGTTGAAATATAAAGTGATAATCATGCTAGCAGTGCTGTATCGTGACTGCGAGGTGAGTCTATCTGGCTTCAGATTGGAGCCAGTGTAAACTGCACACCAAAGCAGCACATTTAGGTGCTTTTTCTGCCTTTTAAAAAGCATCCAACAGACTTAGGGATGAAGAAAGGAGAGAGGTGGAAAGCTCCTAAACAGCACTTGAAAGTGCATTTTTTGTCCTTGGAGAATCTTTTAAAAACTATAATATATTGAAGAGCTGTCAGGGAGCTAACAGAAGAGAAAGACCTTTGATTTTTGGTCTGAAACAAAGCACAGCAACTTGAGATTCAAGCATAATGAAGGAGGGTAAAATCAAAAGATAAAGTGAGCCACAGACACTAGTCAGACTACTCCTTCCATATGGTCTGTAATATCAATCAAACCTGGGTGAGAAGATAACTCTAGCATGCTGCTGCTATATACGATGCCAGTGGAGAGCTGTGCAACAAAACACCACTTCCCGTAGAGCAGCATGGTGTATCATTACTGAATGCCAGCCTCAGAAAACCAGTGGTATTACTATTATTGAAGATCATCACCACCACCTATGCCCACTGTAACACATCAAGCAGGAAAGCAAGGGTGAAAGAAAAGTCTCTAAACATCAGCGTTTGAGCTGAGGGACAGTGTCAGTCTTGACCATGTATGCAGAGTAAACCAGACTGGCTACAAATCCACACCCTGGGTGAGAAATGAATAGAAGCCTTTGCAATGAGATGTTGCTGCAAACCATTGGGAATTAGATGCAATTATTATCACACTAATAAATACATTTGCTGCAGGATGAGTGTGTTGAAAGAGATCACAAATGGTGCAAACTTGTGTATTACAGCCGTGCTACATGAACAGGTGACCTAGCAAGCATCATAACCGAAGGAAAGATGGGTGGTAGGAGGTCAAGAGGTAATTTTACTAATCACTGGCATGCAGATTTGGAAAAACAAGAGAACAAGAGACTGTGTAGATGATAACCTTGTAAAAAACAAAAGTATATAAATAAATAATCTTTATTCATACAAAAATTATAAAAACATTTGTAGCACAAAAATAAGTATAAATAGTAGTATCAGTGGAAGGAAGTAAAAGTGACTACAGTGTAGGCATTCCAAAAGCCAGGTTGAGGAAAAAACTATCTTCTTCTATACTAATGCATTTTGAGCCAAGTTTCAAGCCAGGAATAAGGAAACCCAGGACGTTGAGGTGCCAGCCATGCAGCCCAGTGTCTAGCTCTCGGCCTTGGGCAAGTAATTACTTCACCTCTGATTATCTCACTTTTTCTTTGCCTTCTCTATTTAGCCAGTAAACTCTTTGGAGCATGGAACAGTTTTTAATGATGTGTTTGTTTGGAGCCTACCACAAATGGAGAGAGAGCCTTTGCTGGACACTATTCTAACAAAAATTGCAAATAATAATTATAGTTACAGAAACTGAATAAGCTACATCAGGCATAAAATTCACTGGGCAAGTCTCTGTTCAGATACATTTGATGATCAGCACATCTTTAACCCAACATGTGTAATCACTGCATTTATAATAGAAATTAGCTCCGGAGTCCACAGTCTGCATTTCCCAGACTACGGCTGCAGTCTGAGTTTGATTTTACCTGGCGTAGTTGGGAAGTTTCCTTTCCAGCATCTGGTAAACAATTATGACCAGATGCTGAACATGTGCCTCCCACACATTTTGCAAGAGCCAAATACCAGGAGAAAGGTAACTTTTTTGACAACCCCCAATACCTCAAGGTTGACTGGTCCAAGCTGTCAGGGCTACAGCTACCAGCTATCCCAGATTGGTGGAGGAGATGGGCTACACATGCAATTCCTCTAGTAGTTATTGCAGCTTAGGGGGGTGGGGGGATCTGGAGCAACTACTAGCAATTCCTTGCCCCTCTCCCATTTAGTTGAAGCCTGTAAGTCTGGTAAACTCCTCCACCTTTAAAAACAGTCAACCTAAATTGTAACAGATCAAAAAGGGAAAGATGAGCCCTGTGTCACCCAGCATAACACACTAAGTATACAGAGGTGCGTTGGGTACCCTACATGATCACTGGTAACTCATGTATATGTGGCAGGAAACAACTCTGTAGCTCAGTATGGGATTAGGCCTCACTCAAAAGTGCTCTGTTGTCCATATGAGGTCTCTAAGGGCGTTTTCAGACAAGACACTCTACACCCACTCCCCACCCACTATACATGTTGCAGGGCTGCATTGTTGCCCTATGACTGCCTTTAGATGGACCGGTTAAACCCAGAGGAGATGGGGGTGGGGCACCCCAGCACCGCCATCCATCTGTTTACACCCAGACAGAATCCCATGACAGGTCCATCACTGACACACTATTGGGTTAACACAGTGGGTGGGGAGTGTCTTGTCTGAAAAGGCTCTCTGACGGGGTGAGGAACCTCTAGACTACGAGCAAAAACCCAGACTCATGGCTGTTTTTTATTTGGCCACTTTGCATTCCTAGATCTGGCCCATGGCTCCCGTCTGTCTGTATCCTCAAAAGAGTGAAATCAAGAGAAGGAAGAGGAGATGAGGGCATGCAGTCAGAGACTGGGGATAGATCCATGGCATAGATTCATGATCTGGATGCTTCCCTTCCTTTCCCCATCCTGGGAGCACCCCTATATCATCCCTGCCCCCCATCTCCTATCCAGACAGTGGAGCTTGTGCCACTTTTTAAAGTGACCTGTGGAAGGAGAAAGGATCCCAACACTGATCTAACCATGTACATAAAAGAGAGGCACTGCCACCAGCTCACACAGGATTTTTTTAGATGGACGAGAAGCCAGGCTGCATCTCCATGTCCACCCTTTCCCAGCTCTGTCTGGGTCCACAATAGATGAACCGGTGGTATCCCCAGTCCGCAGCCTGCCCATCCCTCCCTCCCCACACACACACCATAGAGTTGCAGGCACTCAGCCAAGGCTCTAGACTGGCCCCCGTGACTCTGTGGTGCTGAATGGGGTAATGGCCAGCCAGGCATGGATGGAGCTGCGCCGGGGCTCCGTCCGACAGACGGGCAGCAGCTCCACGTTCAGCAGCCATTGCCCTGTGTTTGGCTGCCCCGGTCAGCACAGTGTGCTCCAGGGTGATCCAGAGTGCCACCAGCAGGGCTGCTCTTGCTCCACTTTGAACATCTGGCCAGTGCCTTTAGATGGACCAGTTAAACCCAGAGGAGACTCGGGGGGGGACCCATCTGTTTACACCCATAGACAGAATCCCATGACAGGTCCATCACTGACTTCCATTAGCAGCCCAGACAGAGGATACATTTAGTGGTCTATCCAAGTCTCTCTCTCTCTCTCTCTCTCTCTCAGAGAGAGAGAGCGAGAGCAAGGCAACCTCTGTTCTGAGAGAGAGAGAGAGAGAGAGAGAGGCAATGCTGTTCTGCTTTTCATTGTATCTTTATGAAACTGTTTAACACTCCATGATGGAGCAAAGTGGACCAGGAAAGTACATTATACACTCTAGCCTTACGTGGAACCTTTGTCTCTATGGTTCTGTGGTATTGGCTAAATGGCAACTTTCCTCTCTGTGGTCTGCATTACTTTTCAAAATACTGATTACCCAGAAAAGTTGTTTCCAGTTCTCTATTTTTTTTACAAAAATCTATAGGATTCTGCTATGGGCAGTCTTCATGTCAGTGTCACCAGGATTGATCAGTTTGTGGTTTCATGTTCTTTATAAAAAGCAATATTATGCCTTTATGTTCAAAATGCATGCATGCAATAGATCTTCATCACAATCAGAACCAGAGCAGAGTCAGGACCTAGAAAGGAGCCAAGCAACCAAACCAGAAGAACAAAACAGGATAGAACGCCAGGAAGCAGGGCAGGAGGTCAGAGCCAGTAAATGAGACAAGCCAGAGGGACAATTCAGAGTGCAGCATCGAGAAAGAGGCCAGGAGGTGAGAATCAGGGAGTCAGTCCAAGATAGCTGGGATAAGATGCTGGACCATAGGGTGGAAGAAAGCTGGTGGAGTAGGGTGGAACAACATCTTATGACTCTTATTTGCACCTGTCAGATGCCACCTGCCAGTGGGGCAGGGGGATTGCTTCCCCATTTTTATTCCCAAGAGATCCAAACTACAAAGGAAGTACAGGGGCTTGATTTGGGTGATACAGTGAACAGGAGAATAGAGGAAACTAACTTGGTAGTATGTACCAGGTACCAGGCACCTACAGACTTTTTCTTTTCCTTGGAAGTTCAGGGAAGGGCTTTATGATAATTAGGACAATGTTATAGGCTGTTTCCCTTATTTTTTCACATCCTCAGTGATGACAGTTCAACTGGACAGACTGAAACTATACTGAATATTTACACACACCTATGTACATATTGCTAAGCCCCATAATACCAGTCTCAGATCTGGAAGCTGGTGACTGGCACCTAATGCATCACTTACAGGGAAGCAAGTGGCGTCTTCTGCCTGAAGGGCACTCACACACGCTTCTCTAATCCCCCCATGACAGGCACACATTTATGCATCTGCCTTTTCCAGCCAAAGGATAAGCAGTTGGCTCAGGGCTTGCTTTTTGTCTGAGGCATGGTAATTAGTTCCAAGATTGTACAAAACTATAGAGTCATGAATAGGAAATTAACCCGGAGAATCCAGTAGAAAATCTTGTTTATCCTTCATTGCTTGTGATACTTTCATCCAGGTTTGGAAATTACATTTATTTCCCTGCCACTGTTTTTATTTCCCATTTCATAAAGACTTTTCTCCCTTTCCAGTGGATCAGAAGCCAAAATGGCTCCCTTTTGTTTGCTCCAATACTGAGTCTACACACTAGAATTATCAATGCGTCGGCACCAAAGTGCATAGTTGTAGGAGAGGTGCATCAGAAGAAGGCTGGTTTTTCTCCTTAAGCTGAGATAAAGCAGTAGATGTTTTCCTTGTAACCAGAATCTGGAGGACATTCTCTTAACTGATTTGATATACGGAGTTCATTTTCTAAGTTAGTTCCCCATACCTCATAGATCTACTCTGCAAGGTGACTCATTAAAAACTAGAGAATGGTGCTCCATGCTTATTGTGTGGATAGTGGCAGTGAGGCCACATATTTGCTCAGGTTACACGTAAAAAGCCAGTTAATCTAGGGTGTCTTCAGACGTTACGAGATCACGGTGAACCACGGTGAATACCCACCTGTGGTCACCGTGTCTCGAACGTCTGTTTGCGGGGCGCCAGATGTTCGCCACGGTGAATCCCCACATGGGGTCTGTTTGAACCACGCTTCCCGGGCTAGCCGGGGGAAGGTCCCGGGAAGCATGGTCAAACGGACCCCGGGCCGGGACCAACGAAAAGTCACATCTGGCCGCGGGCCACGGCGCTTCCGGCCCGACGCGGCTGCCGCAATGGCCCCGCCGCCCGCCCGTCTCCTTGGAGGGCGGGCGGCGGGGTGCGTGGAGGGGGCGGGGCCGTGCGGCCGCACGTTGCGCCGCGCGGCCCCGGCCCCTCCCAGTTTCCCCGCCGGGATCCCCCCGGCACATCTGTTGTGGCGTTACGGGGTGACCCCGGCGGGGAACGAAGCCGGTGGTTTCAGTACAGGGCCAAAGGGCCCCGTAACGTCTGAAATCACCCTTAGTTACCAGTTCTGTAAACTTTGGCTGAAATCTTAGCGTCAAATTGGGTTCTGCCTGGCTTGTCCAGCCACAAAAGTAATAACAATGCAGCAGGCCAAATTCTCCCCCTCATTTACAGGAATCGGATTAGAATGACCAGCTGTTTGTTTGTTTTTATGATATTTCTATTTGTTTCTGTTAAGAGGTCTCTTTGTCAGGCCAGTAACTCTGCATCCAAGATAGCATAACAAATTGTTGTTCCATCCCCTCAGTTTGGCTTTCTATATTCTGCACTCCAGCAGAGAGCAAGTCAAATTTAGCATCCAAGCAAGTCAATTAACAATTTATTTATTTATTTATTTATTTTGCAGTAGTGTAAGCACTAGGCTCTCTGCTGCTTTGTCCCCTAGTATTTCCTCTAAGGATGCTGAAAAGCCAACAGGGAGACACATGAACTTGTGTGCACAAGTCATTCCAGGATTGGGACCTTATTTAAATGGATAAATTCTGTTAACAACAGGATTTTGTTTATACTGCATATTTTACTGTTAGGTTACAAAATTATTTTTACTGTCTCTTTTTTAGAAGCTCTACTTGGTGAGATTAGTTCTTATTGCATTGTCAGTAGAGATTATCTTCAGCTCTATTGGTTACCTTGGCTGCTTAAATAGAAAATGATTTTATTGCTGTCTTTAACAACAACTGTGTTTAGCCGTTTCCAACACATATTTCACTCATTCTGAATAAATTGCAGCTTGAGGATGTTGTCTGGGCTTTTAAAAGGAAGCAACTCTTTGTTTTATCTCAATGTTTATATAGTCACATTACTGTAGTGTCTGTTTGTATGTAAATATCGTATTCTTCAAAAAATCATAGACAAGAATTATAATATTTCTTCTAATACTTCAGCTAGAACTCATAAGACCACCCAAAGGCATGCACCAACAGTAACCCCCACAAAATTTAGTTAAAAGTATATCAACCAGAGGTATGAGTCATGATGACTGATTTTGGCCCTGCAGTTGTATTTGCCTAAACTAAAAACAACTAGATTAACCCGAAGGGCAGGAAATCTTGGACATTTAGAAAGCAGAGAAAGCAATGCTGGCCCCATAGCAATTCCTCTCCCCCTTCTTTGGACAGACATGTAGCAAGATTACTAGTCTCATCCAATGACCAGCTTGGCATTGGCTTTGAGTAGGGGATGGTGTGGCTGATCAGAGATTTGTATCATCATCAGCATTGTTTTGCCTCAGTCCCATGGGCTGGTCAGTAATGTCGAGACTTTGACAAACCTAAGTCTTAGGAGTTGGGAATGGCTGCAACAAAACCAGATTTCCTGTTTTAAAAAGAGAGAGGGGGTGGGGCAGCCTTGTGAGAAGATGAGTGGCAAGAGGTGGCCCATCCATTCTCCTGGAAAGTGCTGTACTGAGAGTGAGCTCTCTCCCTAGCTTCCGTCTTACTGTTCCTTCCTGAGGATATGTTTTCAAATGAGCAAGCCGATGGACGGGTGTGTGTCTGTGACTTCTGCATGGCTCTGCCACAAAGCACCCACACAAGTGGAGTTCATGGGAAGCAATTTAAATGGGTGGCTCCCAGCATGGCTCCCATAGCCATGGAAGCAGTCAGCCACTGTATATTTGGCTGGACACACATGGAGCACTCCGGATTTCCTGGCATGGCTCCATGCGTGGCCATGAATGGTTGCTCTGTGGCTCACGGAAGCACGCATCTGGTCGCTCCACCTTCAGATGGACGGCCGGAACCGTGGCTCCTGGGTGGCCATGCAGTGTAGCATATCGTCTGAAAACACCCACTTATGATGTAAAAGGAGAAATCTAGGTTGGAATGGGCTCTGGTGCAGAAGATGGAATGGGACCTCTCCAGCCCCCCTCCTCACAGTGGCAGAGCATGCATCCACAGGAAGTGTGGGCCCTTCAAGCTCATGGGTCCCAGTGCAGCTTCACTGTCTGCCTCTATTATAGCTACGTCCTTGAGCAGCTTGAAACCCTTCACCCCTGAGCAGCTGTGACTTCACCTATCCTGCTGACCAAGTCTCACAGTTCCCACCTTGATCTTTCCCATTGTATTGGCAAAAACAAGATGGCTGCTTTGGGAGTGGTGTTAGCTGGGAAGGCTAGAACGATATACCTGTGGCCAAGTACTGAGAGCTGCAGTGCTCTGAGAATAGGTCTAGAATTTTCATGAAGCAGATGGAGCTGGAGAGAGGCCAAACCTCCCAGTGCTGTTCCTGCAGTGTGGCTCTGTCCTGAAACTTTGGGCCACTCCCACAGCTCTTCCTTAGTCCTTACTCCAGTCAAGCCTTGCTTGAGGTCAATTAGAATTTGTAGGGTTACCAGTCCGCCCCTTGAAAAGAGGGCATTTCTGAAAAATACATGTTGCAAGGCTGCACTGGAACCAATGCAGCTCTGCACTATGTATTTTTCAGAAGTCTCCTCTTTTAAAGGGGAGGTATGGTAACCCTACAATTCTGGCCTGAGTAAAAACTGTAGGCATTGGCTCATGGTCAAGCACTGAAGTGGCACATCTCTGCAGAAAGATGTCTGAAAATTCAGAGCTCTGTAAGGGAGTATCTGCATGGCGAGGGAGAAGACATTTTGGAAATGGAAGTATTTAAGAAAAAAACTAATCACTTGGCTCTGGGCCAATGGCAGAAGGTTTTCCTGGAAAGGCTTATTTATAGGTTTGTGGTTTTGCTTAGGGTAGCAAGAGAAGTCTGTAAACCCCAGGAGCTTGAGCACTTTCATAGGCTTGCCAGGTTCTCTTGTTTACTGAACATGAGGCAAGCATAGTATTCATCATCAGAGCACCAGTTCTGTATAGAATGGAAATGGCAACAGAGGAAGGAAACACTTATTTATTTGAGAAAGAGCGGTTTGTATTTCTAAATATTTTAGTGCATTTGTTCTCTCTTCCAAAGATTCCCAGTGACTTCAGCAGGCTTTGCATCAGACATGATGACTGAACACTGATTGATCATGCAAGGCTCCTTGAAGTAACTTAGGTTGAAATCCTGTACTCATTGAAGTGAATGTCCTATTGACGTAAAGTCAATAGAGAACCTATAGAACTGCACCCTGAAAGTTTGATTTACTACTGGAAAAAAAAAATCTAATAGGGAATGTTCCTCTTAACATTAAAATAAACATTTATATCTACTAGATATAGAGGATGCTGTTCCCACATTGATGTATGAAGCATGATTAGTGTTTTGTTAACCTTTGGTTTCCTGCTACCTAGACTATTAGATATCACACTCACTAGGGATGGGCGAACGCGGTTCAGAAGTTCGGAGTTCAGCCTGAACTCAGCCTGTTCGGACGACTGAACCGAACTTCCGAACACGAACTGGCCGAACCGAACTCAATCCAAACGGCGAAATGACCGAACAGTTCGGTCAGTTCGGATCGCATTTGGGTGAGTTCGGGTGGCAAAAAAAGGTTCACTGTAAGGTCAAACGTGACAGGAGGGGCAGTACTAGTCACTGAGGAGCAGACTTCCAGGCACCAGGGGTAGAGAGGCTTGCAAGAAATGAAACTATCTGCCTCCCTGCTTCCCAACACCTTCTGAGCTAGTCACTGTTCCTGAACAGCAGGCGTTGAGTAGGATTTTTAGATTGCTTTAAGTTTCATTTCAGTTTTGTACTGAAATGAAACTTAAACCTTAAACTGAAACCTTGTGTTTGTGATTCCCCCCCCATCCCATATATAGAGAGATAGAGAGATATAGATATAGATATCTATCTAGATAGATAGGTTAGGGATAGTAGTTGTAGGAGCTAGCTTAGTGATAGAGATAGCGTTAGTGATTTAGTTTTAGTGTTTGTAGGAGAAGCACCGTGTACTTATTAGATAATCCATTTAGTTAATAGCATTTAGAATAGTTAATAGCAGTTAGATTTAGTGTAGATATATATATATATATAATATTAGATTTAAACAAATATTAAAAAACCCCATATAAAAACAAAAAACCTAAATAAAATACAAAAGAAAACCATATAAAACCCAATAAAAAACCAAAAAACCATATAAAAAACAAAAAACACACCCATAACATTTCCCGAACGGCCGAACTGAACGGCCGAACCCGAACCCGGCGAACTAACCGAACTGCCAAACCGAACAGACGAACCCAAACCGCGATCTGTTCGCCCATCCCTAACACTCACATAAAACCAGTCCAAGAAACCTACTATTGTTCATAAATTTGCAAATGGGATTGCTCAGGGGTGAGGCTGGAAAAGGTTGCAGCAAAAGCAGGCACTTCTTATTAAAACGTATAAGTTTGTCTTACTATTGTCATCCTGTACTATCCTGTACAACCTATTGACTACTCATACATGCAGAGCTGGGGAACACAGCTGGAAGAGTCAGAACTCCATTAAAAACACAGAAAAGGAAGTGGGGATTCTTTTAAAATTCCAAAGGAATTGTGCTAATTTAACTTTAAAAATTGCAGTCAGTGGCCTCATAAGAAAAAATAGGTCCTTTTATAAATAAACCTCTCTTTAAGGGTATTTTTAGACGTTACAAAACCACGGTCAACCACAGTGAATCTCCTGTGGCGGCTGTTTGTCCTGTAACGTCTATTTGATTCCTGCCAGAGGTTCACCACGGTGAATCTCTGGCAGGAATCATATTGACCACGATTCTGGACCTCCGGCCGCCCAGAGGTCCAGAATCGTGGTGGGATAGGGCCCCAACCATGGTTGGATTGGCAACGATCCGGAAAGGGACGAAGGTAACATCTGTTACCTTCAGCCCTGCCAGATCGTGGTCCCAACCACAGAACGGGATCAGGTGCAGCGGCTGGATTGGTCGATGCGCCCGCCCATCTCCCGGAAGGCGGGCGGCCGGGGCTGTGCGGCTGCACATCGCGCCATGCGGCCCTGCCCCCTCCCCGATCCCGTGTAGGAATCAGGCCGGCACACCTGAAGGATGACTGAACTGATTCCTGACCAGGATCCGAAACGGATCCCGGTCCATGATTGAGCATGGCGGGCCTCTGGGCCAGTCACGTCTAAAATTACCCTAAGTCAAGACAGTAACTAAAAAAATCTACAACCCTAGTTTTCAGTCTGAGATGAACTCCTAACCCCAACTAAGCTTCTGTAACCAAGATGGGCTCACGAGACTGGGGTAAACGCCTCAAGCCAAAAACTCTGAGCTAAGCACAACTCTGCAGCTAGAGCAAGCTTCTGAGCTACAACAAACGTCCAAGCTAGAGAGAGTTTCTGATCTGCATCATGCTCTGAGCCTAACATAAGGTCTTGATTTGTATTAAACCTCCCAGCTGGAAAGGACTGCTCAACACTGAAGCAGAGATTTCTGACTAAAACAAATTCCTACACAGAAGCAACGAGCACCTCGGCCAGAGATCCTGTTTTTATATCCCTTAGTCCCTCTGATCCCTCCAGTCAGCTCCCTCCACCTGATCCAAAATGGGGGCTCACAGCCAGTGGCAGACAATTCATGTGCAGGTGGCGACAAGGTGGCTCCCTGGCCTGGCTAGGCGCAGCTGCCACTCTCAGGGTCGGCGAGTAGCACAAAACAAATGTGCCTGCCGTCAGGATAGCTCTTCCACTCCCTGCATGACCTGGGCGGGGACCACAACAAATGTGAATCAGATGCCCCTGGCGACCAGCCATGGGGCATGGCCATGGCGGCCCCCCCCCCCATGACCATGCACCATGGCTGGTCACTGGATGTGACCAGGATGGCAAGGTTGAACAGATGCACTGGCTGGCCTGTGCGGGTGGTCCTTGGCCCGGTATGGGTGCCTGGGATGGGGCCGAGGCCCCACCCTGGGCCAGCTGCCTACCTGCCTTGGGGAAGAAACAGGCTCACATCTGGCAGCGCATGAGCACACACAGCATTGCATCAGTGGGGCCTGGACCACAGCCCGCCAATGCAGGTCACAGTAGGCTCCCCTCATGTCTGTTAACACCCACTGTGGCTTCTCCTGCAGCAAATTAACTTTCTCTAGTATGGCCTCTAGATAAATTTATCCACTTCTCTGTTACAAAATATAAAGGCAAGGAAGGAAGGAGAAACCATCCTTTTGCAGCATGCTCTCTTGAGACTCTTTCAGGCATGTTAATACAGACAATATATGTTATCCATTTAACCCTTTGTTTTATCCGCCCCTAATTTTCAAAGTGGTCCCCAAGGGAGGAAATGTTTCCGCTCCTGCCCTAGGGTGCTGTGTTCTCTGTGAAAGACTCTTATTTATCATTATTTCCCAATAAAAAATACATATTCATGGGGCAAATAACTTCTTCCCTCTCCTGGACCAATATTTCCCAAAGCAGCTTTGAAACTCCTCCAATCTCAAGTCGTCATTGCATTGATGGTTACTGGTATTATTCAGTAATATAACTCCACTCCATGTACTAATAGTATTTGCTTACATTTGTGTCTACAAAGTCCCACCGAGAACTGAACCCCATTTATACTACATACTGTACAGTCTCTTTCCCAAGGAGCTTATATTTTAAGGCCACAGATCTGAATCCACTTACCCCAGCATAGTCTTACTGAAAGCCAGTGGGACTACTCTGGAGTAAACAGCTTGGGGATTGTAGCCTCAGTAGATAAGGCAGGCACTGGAGAAATAAGTATTAGCATCATCCTTATTTTAAAGAGGCTGAAAGGAAGCACAGAGAGATTAGATAATTCACCCAAGGTAACACTGGAAGTCTGTGATTAACCTGGGAATTGAACCCAGGGTTTTGGATTCCTAGTCCAAAGCCTTACATACAAGTAGCCCATTTCACTCCCCCATTTGTGTTTGGTGGAAATGTTGGAATATACTGGTAGGGCAGTGTACCCAGGGCTTGGTTCTCTACTTATGTTCCTAGCTAAGGCAGGACTTTCTGTGCAGGTGATATGGCAACTATCCCCAGCGCTACAGAAAAGGTTTGTGAGGGAAAGACTAGTGGACATAGGTAGGCAGGAGGATATGGTTGCCCTGGCAGGTTGGAGGGCTGCCCCATGGTATGGTTGTGTTAAGCAGTTCTTTGGCTTGGAGGCCTATTTAGATCTTTTAAAGGCCCCCGTGCTGCATAGGAATTATACTAGGCTCAGACTACAGCTCATTGAGACAGCCGTGACGCAGGCTCGGTATGAAGCACTACCCAGGAGCAGTCGTAAGTGTGTTTGTAGTTTGGACAAAATGGAGACGATAGATCACATTCTCTTCGAATGTCCATTATATGGGAATTTAAGGGAAGCTTGGATTCTGCCTTTGATGCAGGGGAAAGAGTACTGGACTCTGATATATAGGATAAAGTATCTGTTGAACCTGTCCAGGGCAGAGGATCTTATTGTGGTTGCTATATTTGTGCAGCTTGCCACGAAAACTAGAACAGACGAGGTATGATGGTTACTGAATGGGGAGGGAACACTCGCCTCTTGGTAATGTAAGTGGAGATGTAAGGTACAAAATGATATAGATTATGTGTGGAAGTATGTGTCGCTAGGAATTATCTCATTATTCAAAAGGGATCAGAATGTGACATTTTCCTCTTCAAAGGCTGTGTAGCCGGGGAACGACCGAATAAGGTCTTATGTGTTAGTGTTTATTGTACTTGATTTACTGACTATCATATATCTGTTTGTTTGTATTAATGTATTTGCTTATTTTTATTTTCGGGGCCATGGCGAAAGCTAATGCCCATCAATAAATAAATTGAATTGAATTGAAAGTAGCCCATTTGTGGCTACTACTGCCAAGCCTGCCATGGTACACAAACAAATGTGCCTCCCACTAGCTCTTCTCCTGGAGAATGGAAGGAAATTGGGCTTCCCAAACACATTCTCCTTTCTTTATCTAAACCCAAGCTGCAGCAGTCCTCCCCTCAAACAGCGTTTACCTAATGCCCATAGCACTTGAGTAAGGACCTGATTCTGGGGTGCTATGATTTCACAGGGAATGAGCCAGCAGGCTCTCTCTCAAGCAGAACGTGTAGAGTTCAAATCCTACTATAATAGTCAATGGGAGCTGAGCCATTCATACAATCATGGAGAATTTCCCCTCTCCCCATTAAAACTACTGGCAGGACAATCTCCTGCCCATCATAGCCAAGAGGAATTTTGCCATTGACTTTATTGGCAGAGCATTGCACTCTACATTTTGGCTGAGCAAGGGCTATAAGACTGAGCCCTTGGAAATTAACTCCACAAGACAGGGCTCTTGCTAGCAGGTCAGGGAAGGTCTGTCCCAGGAGCTATGTTAAGAGGAGCTTTTAATGCTTCAACAGGGTGTTTCCCATTACAGGCAGAGGAAGTACTCCTCCTGTAACTTCCACTCCAAGAGCTAATGAAGCTCCACTTGTGGAAATGGCCTTTGATGTGCAGATGCCTGAGGTCACTGTAGTATTCAAAGGTGCCAAGGCTGTTTTAACAGAAGGAAATGCTCTGTTCTGCCACCATAAAGCTGGGTTGGGTGGGTAAGAGTTCGATAATTCTAATCCTGCAATCATGTTTCAGTGAGTGAAAACACTGACTGTGTGGCTGCTGCTGTGTAACTAGGGTTACCAAGTTCCCCTTATTTTAAAGGAGAATCCCTTGTCTCAGAGCCCTACAGAACATAAAGGACATCCCTTATT
Organism: Sphenodon punctatus; assembly: GCA_003113815.1. Lineage (NCBI taxonomy): Eukaryota > Metazoa > Chordata > Lepidosauria > Sphenodontia > Sphenodontidae > Sphenodon > Sphenodon punctatus. The sequence goes on from QEPC01012510.1 coordinate 4,264,166, forward strand.
TACATAAAGGGTATCCTTTATTCTGAACACCACAGCTCTATGGAACATAAAGAACACCCCTTATTTCAGTATTTCTCAGCTCTGTCGCATCCCTTATTTTTGAAATGTTGATCGGTTTTGCTGTATGTAAATGAAATATTACCTACTTAGAACAAAGATGCTGAACAGAAGAGAAGTTGACCTCACTTCCTTCACCGGAAACTATGCTCTTCTACGTAAGCAAAGATGAAGAATCTTTAGAAGTTCTTTTGAATCATACTGATGGTAGAAGCTAGAGATGAGAAAAACCTATGAGGTAATCTAATCCATCTCCCTTCCAGCATATGCTTGTTCCTTTAATGGAGTGACATACACTGGCAAAAGTCAGGAGTTTCAAAGCTGAGGGTTGACACTGCCTCTTTGGCTCAGACCCTCCTGAGAATGGCACTAAATTATGAGTTTGTCACCTTTAGTTTTGACTCTGCTCCCTTCCCTTTTTTTTTCTCTCAACCCCCGGTCACATCCTGCATAATTCAGTTGCAGCAGAGCCTGGTTACTCTGTTTCCTGGGTCCCCGAGCACTGTGGGAGGATGCTGATAGGAGTGCTTCACTCTAGTGAGTTAATAGAGCCAGGCAGTTTTTGCAAGTATTGTTTACCAAACAAACCAGAAAAGCCCCCAAGAGGCAACCCGCTTTATTGATTAAATATGTGCCCCCCCCCCCCTTTTGTGTGTGTGTGGTTTTAGCTTTTAAAATAGCAAAAGTAGTGTACGCCCTGTGATGGAGCAAACATTTGCTAAATGTCTCTTTGTTTTGTAAAATCAGCGTTGCTTTGGATTAGATGAATGCTCCCTCCAAAACATATACATCTATTTAATTTTAAAAGAGGGAGGAAGAGGGGCCATCCCACATCCTTTTTTATGCAAAACCCCTTTGCTTCAATGGGACTTCACTGACTTCAATGGGAGTTCTGTGTGTGAAATGACCGTAGGATTGGATTAAGAGTAATCAGTTCTAACGTCTAGGAGGCAATAAAAAGGTTTCTAAAGAAGATCCACTGGCCTAATGCAGAATTCCAGGCTTAAAAATATAGCTGCGCCCCTGTCCACTCAGCACAGAGTCTGAAAGCTCATCCCAGGGAAATCTTTATCTGTGGTTTACAAACAGAGGGTCAGGGCCTACAGCTTCTCTAAACAGCATTCCTGTTGACTTCAGTGGAAATTTTTGGGTGATCTGGACACAAACTGTGAGCTCAGATTGAGACTTCGGCATCTCCTGCTGTTGTCTAACAACTGCTGGGGGAAATGGCATTCGTTGTGACATCAGCAACATGGTGTCTTAATGTCAGCTTGCAAACTGTTTCCGCCGTGGCATTGCCAAAAAGAAGAGATCTTATTAAAACAATGACACAAGTGCTGCAGTGACAGTTATTATGCAAATAATGCAGGAGCAGTGACTGAGTCACAGGAGCCCAAAGTGAGGGAGGAAAGTTCAAGTGCATAAGGAGAGGGTGGGGGACAACAGAGTCTGGGCTCAGGGCTCTCACTTTTAGACCTTTATGCAGTAGCTAGCCAGTAATGTTTATGGACAAGTTCTTATTTGGGAGCAGAAAACTGATCGGTCATCTCTACTCCTGAGCTGCCAGGACCACAGAAGACATCACATCAAACTGGCAGCCATCAGCAGGCAGCTGACAAGGCAGATTCTGATCAAAAACTTTAATTCCAAATAGTTTGTCTGTGGTAAAAACTGAAAAGTGCTTCTTGCCACCTTCTCCTTCAAGACATGGCTCCAGAAAAAAAATGAATTTCTATGAGGCTAATGCCTTTTATGTTGAACTAGACCCCAAAGCACTTCAGCCTGGCGCAGACTAAACATTTTACACCCTTTGGCTAGGGAACAGTATATAAAAACCTAACGTTCAGATCAACTCAAGCAATACATTGAACTGACCAGATGTGGTCTGATTGCATCAATAGGACATGAGATTTGAATTGGCCAAAGTGCTGATGTTTGACAATTCTGAAAGAGCATTCCTGTATAATTTACTAGAGAAGCCATCTTGACCTCAGCCTTAGACTTAATTACTGCCTGTAGAGGGGATTTAGGTAAGATAAACTAAAAATAATGTTGGAAATCAAACATTTAGCAAAACTTAACTGCAGAAGCAAGAATATGCTGCAGCACTAATGGTAGTGCAGCTGGTCCTAGGAGATTTATTGCTGAGTCACTGATATTCGAATGAAGGTCATCACTTCAGCATTAGATAAAGGCCAATTCTGCACCTGCTAGTATCAGTCATTCCAGAGCTACAAATGACTGCCTTGCAAACAGGAGTTAGCATCCAGCTTTATAATCATTTGTCTTTGCAGCAGTAACAGGATTTGAAGCCCCTTCTTACACACAAGGGTAATTCCCACTAATGTCATATTCAGCACTACTAACAGATAAAAGTTTGGCTTCTGAGCAGCGGCAGTAAAAGAGAGATCACTGAGGGAAAGACACTCCACTCAGCAGCTGGAGAGAATTTTTATTTTAAGATGTGCTGGAAAAACAGTTCCATGTAGGACCACTGAATTCATACCATCTACAGAGATATCACTATAGATGAGAGGAGACCATTTATCCCAGGGCCTAAGGTACCACAATTTGAGGTGGATGCATTTCTGGCTATGTGAGAGACTCCCCAATGGGTTTTCATGAGAGTTTCTTAGTCTTCCTCACCCATTGTGTAAAATGAAAAGAATAACAACAACCTAGCAGTGATGCTTGACAATTAGCTGGTAATGTGATTGTAGCGCAGGATGGATTACAGACCCAACTGGTCTTTCCCCAATCTTTAAATGCTCTTCAGTGGAAATATTGTTTGGTTGGGGCTCTATATATTTTCATGAGGTCTAGCAGGGCAGGAAACAGGATCCGTGGGACAACTGTCACTGCAGAATATCCATTTTACAAAGCGAGCTGCTTTGCTTGCTTATCCGCGTGTTGGAGGGGCATAGTATGCAGGCATATGACAAAGGGCAGGGTGTTTCAATAGGGCTGGTTTGTGGCACTATGAATTATGAAAGGCTGGTATTGGGCCAGACAGGGGGGTGGGGGGAGGCTTCCCTTTTGTGATGCCCAGGTTTCGGAGTTCTTTGATCTCTCAGTCTCCCAAGGAGGAGGGGATTAGCAATAGCAGCACTAGCCAGGTGTGGATTAATGAATGGGGTTTGGTCCAAGGACCCTCACCCATTTGGATCATAGATACACTGCTGCACTGCTACCACTTCTGCAGACAGCTCAGAGCAAGGCAGCATCATGTTGGCTGCTGGAGGGATGTGTCATAAGGAAAGATTGGCTACATCAGCCCAATCCTACAGAGGGTGCTCACAGCAACAGCCCTGGTGCTGACCAGTCTCCTCTCTCCAGCAGCCAACCCAGTGAGTGACTCTGAGGCAGGAGTAGGCATTGCAGTGCAAGCCCCAAACTTCAGGGGACCCAGGTGCCACAGACGGAGGGAAAGAAGGGGCATCCGGCCCAGGTGGCTCTGCCCTTTCCTCAGCTTCCCAAGCTCAAAAGAAACCAATCATTTAAAATACTTATATTCGAAATATAATAAATATAATACAGTTCAGTGTTAGCATATATGTGCCTTTTCATATTGTAGTATGTAGCTAACGCTGGCAAGCAGTTTAGCGCTTTTTGGCCCCGGGCTGGGAGAATTCTTTATCTTGCCTCTGGCAGTGGCTACAAAGTGGGGCTCAGCCGGCCCCAGCCAAGGATTTCAAGTGGGACTCGCCATCTGTAGATGGGGCCAAGGCCCCACTGATAGCGGATTTACTTTGCATGGCTCTGCTGCTCTCTGAGGTCAAGGGACTGTACGCAAGTCTCAAAATGAGGTCGCAGGGGCAAAAAGGTTGTCAAGTTTCGCTGCGGCCGCTGAAGCCAGTGGGATCCCCTCCCCCAGGACTGCTGAGGTTCAGCTGGTAGTAAAGCAATTCCTGGGTGATCTGCAGCTAGTTAGCTAGTCTGACAGGATTTGGGATAGAGCCAGCGCAGAGCGCCCTGCAATTCCCGGTCCTGGCCCGGGACAGGCAGTAGTGGGGGTGCTGGGTATGCCGGGGCTCCGGCCGGGGGCAGCCTGGAGGTCCAGGGGCTGCGGAGGGAGATCGGATTGTTGCGCTTAGCGAGTCTGATTAACATGCTCTCGCCACCTTCCCTTAGTGTCCCGGGCTCCTAGCAACAGCAGACAAAGACCAGGGCCAGGCCCGGGCTCCGCGGGGACACGGGGCAGCCTTTGATCTGCAACCAGCGCAGCGAGACAGACCCAGAAGCCGGGAATCCCTCCCGAGTCTTCCCCATCCAGCGCCCTCATCCTTGCTTAGGGCCCCCCAGTGCCTCAGTCCCAACCCCTAGCTGGCTGCTGGAGGCACAGGCCGCTCTGGGACTCTGTGTGCAAGCGGGTGGGAGGGCTCGGAGCTGGCGGCTTAAGTCGGGTCCCTTGCTGCTTGGGAGAGGGAGCGGATCACTGCCGCCTCCTTGGCTCTGCCTGGCGGGGAGGATCCTTGCTGCGGCTTTTCTCCTGGCGCAGTGTCACTCTCTGGCTCGATCCTCTGCCCCTGGCGGCGATACCGCACCCCCGACTCCCTGGAGCGCTTGGAGCCCAACCAGAGGATGCGCTGCTGCCTTCAACCCCCAGAGCCCGCTCGGGGCCAGATTCGCTCCCTCGCCTCCCCTTCCCGCAGCATCGGGGCGAATCGGGAGGAGAGGAAACCCCCATGGCTTTTCCAAGGCAGAGTCTGCTGCCCTGCCTCCTGTACGGCCCCCTCTAGCTCTCTCCCCTTTGCCGGGCAGTGACACCTCACACAGCGGCTGGGGGTGGGGTAGCGACACCAGTACTTGAGGGGGAGGCAGGCCGCCCCGATCTCTGCTTGGGCTGGAACGGGAGAAGAAATCCCCGGCCTGGGAGGGAACTTTCGTTTTATTGCCTTGTCGAAAGTTTGCAACGACTTGCTCGAGCCAAACCCGCTCATCTGCCCTTCCCTCTCGGGCGGACTCAGGACTCCAAATCGGAGACAGTCCAGCCTGGGGAGCTAGAAAGTGAGGCTAAAGTCCCCTGCAGCTCATCGGCGGTGCGGCCCCAGAGCGGCTGGGGGCCACACTGCTCTGCTGGAGCGCTCGTAGAGGAGAGGGGTGCTGGGGAGCTAAGTTCAGGGTGGGGTTACAAGCACACGCCGCCGAGAAAGTAGCAACTACGAGGTGTGGCCTGAGGTCAAAGCAGAACCGATCTCTCACTCGTTTCCAAAAATGCCCAAAGCTGCAGCGAGTGCCAGAGTGGTTGGTCCCCGCAGCCCGTGGAAGCACTAACCCCTGCTGGCTTGGGGAAGGCAATTGCGAAAGGTGAAGGGAATTCCAAGAGAGGTGCCTGCTCCCCTTCTAAAGTAGGGTGCGGAGCGAGGGAACCAGCCTGCGCTCGGGTCATTATCTGCCTGAATCGCGCTGGGGAAACCTCACAGGGGGTTCTTTGCTGGGGCAGAGCTCGAACTCCCCATCCCGAGTAACAAAGCCATTGGGTGCCCCTCGCTAGCATTCATATGCACCAGACCCCGCTGCGAATCTGATCAGGCTGCTTTGTTTCAGAAATTGCCTTCCGAGCACCGGGTAGAGAGAGAGAAAGGGGAATTTAAAAACCAACCGGAAAACACTCCTAGCGGCTCGCTTAATGGGGAAGATGAAAGCGGCTTGGTCCCGCAGCCAGTACCGCTGGGGAGAGGAAGAGAGGATGCGCTCCAAAGTGACGGGGGCGGGCATTGCCAGCGGGCTCGTGCCCTCTGAGTTTGGCAGGGGGCAGGGTCGGTCCCCTCAGTTTGGAATCCATCTTCCCACCCCACCCCCCGTCGGATTTTATGCTAAAAATAAATCAATCAGGAAAACTTTAAAGAGCACAACTTCCTCAGCCAATGGAGAATAAGAATAATATCCTGGCCTGGAGCTTGGGTGGGTAGGCGGCCCCCCCCCCCCGTACTTTTCATGAACTGGATCGCAGGAAGGGAGAGAGTTATCACAGGCTCCTCCTGCCCCCCTAACCCTTCCCCAGGCATTGCCCGGTCTGGAGTGGGCGTGTGCGCCGGGCTGAACAAGTCCTTGGCCGAAGCCCCCCGAGTACCCGGGGCAGCCCGCTCGCTCCCCAGCACAGCACAGCACAGCACAGCACTCCACCATTGTGGCGCTCTAATCCTCCCTCCATTGAAACGAGGCTGTCAGATTGTCATTAAGCCTTCAATAAAACAATGAAGACATTACTTTTTAACCCCCCCCAGGCGAGGTATTAAGGGACTAAAACAATCTCCACCGCACGGCTCCTATTGAGATTAATGAAAAAATTATGCAAGAGTGGGGGTGTGTGTGACTTCCCTTCCCGCGCGGTTGCGGGCCTGCGCCGGGCCCGCGCGCACCTGATGATTTATTCAAGCAATCTGCGCCGACCGGCCCGGCTCATTTGCTAAGTAATTGTTTCTCTGGCGCTCGGCTAATGTTTTCATAGGGTCCCCCAGAAGGGTAGTCAGCCCGGAATCAATAACTGGGGGAGGGCGGGGCGGAGACACCAACAGATCTCTCTCTCTCTCTCATGAACCACAGCCACCCACAAACCGCTTATTGCTCTCTGGAGTAACCCTATTGAAAACCCGCTTCAAGTTTGCGCATCGGGGCCATTTAGCCTCGAGATTCCGGGCGGGGCGGGCTCCCCTACAAGGAAGGAGGCGCCAGGACTCCGGCAGCCCCAAGCTTGCGCCTGCCTCCCACTTGCCCCCTCGCGCTTCGCCCAGCACTGCCCCAGCATGACGGGGGGCACGGCGCCCGCGCTGTGGCCTCTGAGCATCTCCCGTCCTTTTCTGTAGGGGAGGCAGCGGCGTGGCCCTCCGCTAGCTTTTCCCGCCCCAAAAGCGGCGGGCTGAGGGCGGAAGGAAGGCACTGGCCCGGGGACAGGTTGTGAGGGACATGAAGAGCCCTGAGGCAGATTGGTAAAGAAAGCAGCCGGTGCTGGACTCTTTGGTGCGGGTGAAACAGCCGGAAACGAAACCCCTGCGCGCGCCATAGCTAGGCAGGACGGCCAGGTCATCCCGGGCCAAGCTCTGCCCCCTCCAGCCAGAGGCTGCTGCTGCCGCCGTGCCCACGCAGCCCCTCCCCCACGTGTCACTCACTCACCCCGGGCTAGGGGGGGCCAGATGTACACATTTTAGAGGAGACTTATGATACATACAGGTTGCAGGGCGGCATTGGCTCCAGTGACGCCCTGCTAGCTGCATTTCTCATGTGTCCTCTAAAATGTGCACATCTGGCCCCTCTGAGCAGGTCAGCAGTGGAGCCTTTCCCGGGGGCACAGAAGTACTTCTGCTCCAGGCAGCAGCAGCTCATCCCAGGAGGCCGTCTGCTCGCTCTCCTTTGCCCAGCTCTTCTGCTCTGGCCCCAGTTTGTTTAAGCACTTGGAAATCATTTTTTATTTTTAAAATCAGGTAGGGAAACTCCCGATGGGCGGCATGAGGCCGTGGGTGGGGCGGCAGCCTCCATCAGCGAGAGGCGTGGGAAGGAGGGAGGGGATGAAACACCAAACAAGTGTTTTCTATTTACCCATGTCACTAAACAGAGTCCCCTGGAGTGTGTGGCTAAGTGCGGCGGCGGCGCTGCTGGGCAGGTCATGAAAAGGGTGGCGCAGACTTTAAAACTTCCTATTCTGCTAATTTCTTAAAGAACAGGCGTTCAGAGGCTGCACACAAAAGCGCGTGATTTAACGAGTAACAGAAACAAAATCTCTGATTGTTGCGGTTTCCAACTTCCTCTGGCAACCACAAGTTGATCCTCTGCAGCTTCAATACCCTTTCGCCTTCAATATAAGGGTGCGCGCTGAATAGAGGACAATGGCTGGTTGTTATGTTTATTTACCCTTCCTACAAGCTGGGTTAACCTCTTCAAAACAGCTTTACTAAGCCCGTTAACCACACGGCCCAGATGACCTGGAGCCGGATCTCTAATGTCATGCAAATCGGACTCGAGACCATATGCCCCAGTTCTGCTGCCTTGTGCCGCCGCAAAGGCGACATGTGGGGGAGGCGAGGGAAGGAAAGTCAAGAGCCTGCCGGGAGCGAGTGGCCACTCGGGTTTAATGACTGCCGCCGGACGGAGGGGCAAAGCCGAGCCGGGCCACGCAGGGCCCGGGTCTGACACACGGCCATTAGTTCCCCCCCACACCCCCTTCCTTTGCCAAGGGGGGAGGGCTTTCCCCAGCCCAGACCCCCAAGCCCGGCTTTGCAGCGACGATTCAGCCCCTCATCTCGGCTTTCCCAGCAGCGGAGCTTCCAGCACAATTCAAAGCGAGCCTGGATTGTTTCTAGGTGGGCGAAATGCAGCGCGGTGCGATGACCCACAATCCCGTGAGCAGAGAGGACACGTCCCCTTCCCTGAGCGTGTGGGGCTGGGCAGGGGGGCGCTGTTTTGTGCTTCGGCGGAGTCCCTCCCTCCTGAGTCGGGCAGCTCCCGGCCGGAGCGCAGCTTCACTTTGCCTGGACGGCTGTGGCCAGCGTGACCGTGTTGCGCGCCTGCTTCAGCAACGGCATGTCTACCATTCTCCCGTGGAAAGTAAAGGCTCCCTGCAAAAGAGAGAAGACAGGCTGCTGCCTGAGAGGGTCCGGGCATCAGATCATACCCGCCTGTAACAAGAAACCTTCTCCGCCCAAAGTCAACAACAAGCAGCAGCAGCAGCACATTTGACACACAGCAAAAAGCCAGAGGGAGGGAGGGATTCACGGTGCCGACCCAGCGGGAGGAGGAAGGAACAGCCCGCACTTGCTCCCCCGGTGAGGGACGGCCTTGGCCACGGGAGCTCAGCAAATAGGGACTGTCCCTTGCTTGCTCCCTGGCCGGGGAAAGTACCGTTCCCCCCTCCCTCCCATGAGTTGATTGCGAACTAGCGCGGCCTTCTTCCCCCTGGCTGCAGGGCAGCTAATCGCGCCTTCCCGAACCCCAGCGCTCCCTCCTGGGACATAGCTCGGCTGCGCTGCGTGAGCCTAGGTAGCCCGGCCGCCTCTCCCCGAACTGCTTGCCAAATCCAGTGCGGGGAAGGAAGCTTTGTTATCCCGGGGAGAATGAAACAAAGGGCTTGTCCACCCGAGCCTACAAGTTGTTACAGCTTCATCGGGGGCAGCAGCTGCGGAAAGAGCCAGCCAGCCTGCTCCGCAGGTGCAGGGCTACCTGCTTCCCTCTGGCTGCTAAGAGTGCAAGCTGCCCAAGCAAATTGCTACTACACCGGCCTCCCTGGCTTCACCAGCTCCTGGTGCATGTTCAGTCCTGCCCAGTAGCGGGGGAATTTCGCAGGGTATTATGCGCACAGGACATTGGCATGAGGATGGCTCACTGGCAGTGACTCGCAAAGGTGCCGCCTGGGTGATCTCGAAGCGCTTTTGCCTTTGCCTAAGACACAAGAACGATCGCTAGCGAGCCTACTGAAACGACGCGCTCACCAGCCACAAGCCACTTACTCCGGAGTCGCCCCGTTAGAACCTGGCCAGCCAGCTTCAATGGGGCTACTCCGGTCGGAGTAAGTAGTTTGTAGATCGCGGCCCGTGTTAATACCAGAGAAAAGTGCACACAAAGCTTAAAGAAAAGCGGGCTACAATCTGACTCGTTTCCCATTTTATCAAGCCCCTCATTAAGTTGTGATGTTTCGAGGGGAGAGACAGGGCTTTGTAGCTAAGAAGCATACCCGGCAACGGGACTCCCCAGGAGATACTGCAGGCAACAGTCCCGTTCCCGGGACTTCTGCCTTTAGTTTAATCAAACTAAAGGCGGCGTCCCCAAGATTGCTGTTAGTGCGGATCCCGCAAACGCCAACCGGACCCGTCCCAGCGGGCAGATGAGAGGGCACGCATGCGTACTAGGCACTATGGCTCCAGGCAGGCGCAGCCTTCCGCAGGTGCGCTACAAGCTACAGCTTCGGCTAGTTGTAAACTTGACATAGCAACTAACGGGGAGGAAGACTATTTTGTGGTGCGTTGCGCATGTGGAGGGTGTGGTTCCAGATTCCCTATCCAATCTCCGTGGAAGGGTAGATGATAATTAAACTGAGGAAGGCAGCAAGCAAAAGCAAAACCTATGTTACAGATGCTGATGCGACTGTGTTGCTCAAGCAGATAAAGCATTCAAAGAATAGCCAAATAAACACCTTGCCACATTATGGAACAGGTAATGGAACTGTAGTGCCTCCAGCAATATTATTTCATGAGAAGACACCAGTTTAAAACATTCTGTTCTATGTACATTTTAGTAGGTCTCATCATTTTGAGATTACGGTATATTATAACTGCGGGAGTCAAGAATTTTTCAGGACTGTATTTTAGTCCCAGCAACCAAGTGTATTATTTTAAATGTTTTGTTTATTTTCAATTATATATGTATGTACTTGTCTGATTGTGCAGTGGCTATGGTGCAAGCTAAATGCCTAAATAAATAACACATATATATCTATGAAATAAACAATTATAAACAGTTATAACATTCAGGATATTCAGTTATAATTCAAATTATTCAGCTATTCAGATTATGAACTCATTAAATGTGTATTGTTCATAGATTATCCAGCAAACTGTAGACCCTACGTAAATAATAAACACTAGTAAGTAATCTGTTGATCCATGCACAGTTTCTTACATTTCAGCAAAGGCAACAGACACAAATAACTAACTTGCTTAATTTATCAGAGCCAGAAAGGAAGATTTCAGCTGAAACAAATGTTATTTTTAAAATTGTCCTAACATCTAAACCTTATTTTTAAAATATGCATACAAAATAACACTGAATTCTATAGACTGGCCAGGACGGACTGATTCTGAATATGCAATTAAAAAAAAAAAGAAATGTAAATCTACTGCCTTCAAATGTACCAGTTAGCTATAAATGTTCAGCTGAGTAGATCTTTGGAAAAATGTCAGTGATCCAAGGATTCATTCACATGCAACACTGATAAGTGGCATTTAATTAATTAACTAATTAAAACTTATATTTACCCTACCTCCAGCCTCAGAGCAGGTAAGATAACAAATAAATAATAATAATAATAATAATAATAAATTAATTAATACATTAAAGTATTTTTAAAAACTAAAAAAATAATAATCAAACAACCCCTCCTCCAACAAACCCTTACACCCAACCCCCTATCCCTGTCTACCAAACACTTGGCCAAACAGCAAAGTCTAGCACTCCTAGGATTTTATCTCTGATACATTGGAAGTTCAAAGAAGGGAAAACATAATAGAAAATGCCCATGTAAACAGAATAGTATTAGGTGTTTCTTAGGTTGTCCAGGTATTGTATGCAAGTAACTCGGATAAGATCGATGCAGTTCCAACATACATGAAGACACAAATGCCTCAGTTTTTCCAATATTAAGCACCAGAGACAAGTGTGATTCTCCACTTACGTTTTTGGAGTTTTAATATCTTTCTCCTAATATCCAGTATTAAGTTAAGGTTCCCAAATAAACGGCATTGCTGCCACTAAAGATATTTTCTGTTAAAGGTCTTTTTCACCTTTAAATAGTAGATAGTAAATATCATCAACCATGCTATTGCTCTTACTTTCTTCTTTTACTAGTACATCTAGTTGGTGTTTGGCTTCACTGGTGTCTGTACTTGGATTTCCTTCTATAGTTAGGACAAAGTTTTTTTTTAAAATCTACCTTCAACAGAACAACAGGATTCATTATAACCAGATCTAAATATTCTTACTGGAAAGAACTCACAATAAGCTGACATTTCTAGCCTTAGTTTTCCTGTTCTTCATGTATTCTCTCAGAAAACTGTTCTTAATCTTTTTGCAAGAACAGTCATGCATCGTGACAGGTTGCATTTCAGATTGGTTGTGTCTATGTAGTTTAACACCTTCCATAAAGCCACATGAAGCATTCAGTTTTTCCCCTGCATGTAGGTGAGAGAAGCTTGGAATATTGATCAGAAAGAGCTTCCACAACCTGGTTTATACACGGGGACTGACAAACCTACAAGGGTTTGGAATTTCAGATCAGTATCTCTTGATATTTGAATATTGCTCCTTCTCTTTCCATCTTGAGTTCTTTCTCTTTGAATTTCCAGTAGTATCCTCTCATTTCCCTTTCCCTTCCTTACTATACTCCCCTTGCCTTCTCCTTTCTTGCAGCCCTATAGCTTTCTACTTTTCCTTCTATAGGGTCACTACTATAATTTTAAATCTTCCGTTGAAATTTAGAGTGTGATTGCCATGTTGATAAAAAATGTAAGAGATGGCGACAAGGTATCCCCCACCACAAGTGACCTATATATCTTTAATATATATGCTATATGTTTTGCATTTGCTCAGTCTATGGGTGTTCTTAAATTAGCAAGGCTGGAAGGGGGTCCGTGGCGGCTGAGTGGCACAGCTGCGGAGCAGCCACTCAGGTGGAGTGCATGGGGAGGGATTCTAATGGGCAGCTCCCAGCGTGGCTACCGCAGCAGCCACCTTCCACTTTCCCTGCCATGGACCATGGGGGTGGGAAGAAGCGTGGCAGGATGGCCTTTGGAATTGACATGTCCCAGCCATGAGTGCAGGGGAACTGGTCTCCCCAGTGCTTGTGGCCAATTCCTGTGACTTGCTAAGGCTGTGTCTGCTGGTGTGGATGGCAGCCCCAGTTCATACAGCTGGGGGATGCGTGGGCACTTTTTTGGCTTGCCCTGCATGGGGCATTCTGGATTTTTCAGCAGTGCCCCATGAGTGGGTGCTGCGTGGCTCACAGGAGCACACCCCCTCTCCCCCTGCTCCATTGTCAGATGAGTGGTTACTGGGTGGCCATGCGTGGTAGCATCTTGTTTAAAAACACCCTGTAGTTCTGACTGCTTACATGCCTGGAAGCCCTGCGTGATCTGAAAGCTTGCATACGCTCACCAACAGAAGGTGGTCCAATAAAAGTTACCATCTGAACTACTTTGTCTTCCTATCTTTGAAGATTCCAATTGGAAACATTTCTGCAGGGTTGTCTCTACATTCAAGTTATGCATGCATCTAAGCATAAGAGACTTCAACACTAAGAGCAAGAGGTCCCCAGCAGAGATGTTACCAGAGCTGCTGTGCCCTATAATAGTATCTTCCAAAATAAGGTGTGGGGCAGCCATCAGGGTAGGGATTCAGGACAAAGCCAGGCATCTAGGCAAATTGGGAAAAGAGGTGGGGAGGGGTGCCACGTGGTTGCAGCTCCAGTGTGGACCCATACTTCTCATGTGCTTGTATCAGGCTCAGCACAATGGGGCCTTCATCGATGATTGAGGCCCTAACTCCTACTATTATACAAATATTAAATAACAATTTGATAGCTTCTTCTTTTCCTGAACACCCATCCCTGAATTTGTTTCAGACGACTCTTACAAACTTTAAAGAAGGTTTTTGCCTCCCTCAGATCACACAAACTACAGCCTAAAAATGAGCCCTACTGCCTCAAAAGCACATATGTTTCAAATCTGATCTATGCTACCCTCTTTCAGGAGGCAGACCATCACATTTCTCCCTTTCCTGTTTCCCACCAGCTAACAGGTATGTCCTGACTGCTCTCAAGTCTTGCAGTTCTTTCTCTTTCACTCCTGTACAATGGTTGTATCTTTATCTTCTTATATATCAGGTGCCTGGCTGGCAGAACCTGCACTCATGCTGCAAGTCTAACTGATCATCATTTTTGGGGTTGAGAACAAATTTTTCCTCAGGGCAGATTTGCAGCTGTTTCTGGGCCTTTTCACATGGGTGTCTGTGTGAACGCTGTCTACAGTGGGTGTGCGGGGGGATCTGTAGGAACGGCACCCACGGTGGGTGGAGGTGCATGTGCAGGGCTGCGCTCCATCCATCCCCCATGCACAGAGCAATGGGCTACAATGCTGTTTCTCTGTGCATGGAGATGGGGGTGCACCCGTGGCAACAGGCGCACTTGCACCTCTACCCTCCATGGGCGCACCCCCCCCACTGTGGCCCATTTGAAAAGGGCCTTTGTCTCTTTTGTGGGGGAGGGGGCTTCCTCTGCAGCATTGGTGTGGCTCACTTGTTTCAGACATCTTAATTTTTCTTTTTTTTACCTTTTTTTCTTTAAAATTTTTATTATTATTTAAAAAACACAGAAAAATACACAAAACCTAAACATAACAACAACAGTAATAACAATAAATAAAATAACTTAGATGACTAAGTGCAAAGAAATCTGTTAGGCCAAACCAAAGTCTCAACATGTAGTGATCTTATATCTCTTACACAACAAACTCTATTATCTAATAATAAATTTAAATTTCAGAAAGACAAATTCTTGGTCCTGGGCTTTGAGTGTCCATAACTGTTTGAATAATATCCCAGATCCTTGACCATATCGCATAAAAATTCTGAAGATCTCCCTTAATCTCAGTCTGAATTCTTTCCATTGTCAAAGTACACCATAGGCCCTTTTCACACAGACACTCTAACCGATAAAATGGGTGTTACATTTTATTATACATGTTACAGGGCTGCAGGTGTGCTCTATGGGTGCCCTGCAACATGTCTAATAAAATGTAACACCCATTTTATCAGTGTTAGAGTGTCTGTGTGAAAAGGGCCATAGGGTGATTTCAGACATTACGTTTTTGCCATTCACCACAGTCAACTGCAGTCAAACGTGGGGTGGGTGGGTGAAAGAGCCGTGCACATCTGTTGGCCCGCATCCAGATGTTCACCACAGTCAAATGTGGGCCGGGGTGACCATAACCACGCTTCGTGAGGTCGGGGCGGGAGGAGGTCCAGAAGTGTGGTGAATGCCCACCACGGCAGGGGTGAATGAAAAGTAACTTCTGAACGGAAACCACCATCCGCGGTGGGCGGAAACGACCACGGGCCCTGGTGATGGCATGCAGCGATGCTGCTAGGCAACCAACAACAAGCAGAACACGGAGGGAGATTTAAAGGGCAGGCAGCAGTAGGGGAACGTGTGCTCGCTGCCACCCCTGACCACGCACCTGTGCCGCATATATGTATACCTCCACACACACACCTCGGGGCCATTGGGTGCGTACCGGTGGCCGCATAGCCTATGTCGGAAGGGCTAGCGGCCTGGGAGCGCAGCCCCCTGCATGGGGTGTGTGTGTCTGCTATTGGCGAGGGGATGGGGGTACACCGGGGTGCTGCTGCGCTCCCTCGGTAGCGGCTGTGGTGTCACATTGGGGGTACCCTGTCCTGCCTCCCCCACCCCGGGCCGCTGTGTCTCCCTGTGCGTGCTCTTGCTAACGTTCCTATCCATCTAGCAGGTGTGTATGCGTGGGGCTGTCCGGCCCTGAATGCCGGCAGCTGTGTGCTGCCCACTCCTTTCACCTCCCTCCACAGCGGCCCCATTGTTCCCGTCCTGCTGTTATCTGTCAGCCTTGGCAACCCCTGTCTGCCTGTGCAGCCCCCCTGCCCCGCATTCCATGCTGCCCCCAGCCCCCCATTCCATGCTGCCCCCATGTCCACTGCGGCTCAGACCCTCCAGGAGCTGTACCATGGCAGCTGCATCTCAGCCCTAGGTCCTGCTCAGAGGCTCCGGGGGCTCTGTCCATGTCTGGACTGCCCGCGAGAGCATGGCCCTTTGCGATTTGTGGCATTCGCCCATCGTTCAGCGCTGCCTGCGCTCCTTGCTCACCCGGCCAGATGCCTATCGTTGCCTGAACTTTGGTATGCTGTGCTTTGGCTATGTTGCGACCGCTGGTGACTGCCGTGTGCACTGTGAGGAGCTGGGGCTCGCCCCCTTCCCTGAGGGGCACCTACCATCAACTCTGGGGGGCCTTGCGATGTGGAGTCCTGCCAAGACAGCCTCTGTCCTGTGTGTGTGTGCCTTCCTGAGATATGCAACCTGCCTGAGGGTGGCCCTGCCGTGTCCGTGTCCTACTTCATCAGCGTGCAGAGTGCGCGTGGGTATCCACACTCCTGCGGGGCTGCCTACTACTGTCTGCTGGAGCTGTCCCACCTGCCCTGGCCTCCTGCGGCTGATTATGGCATGCCTCCTCCCCGGACCTGAGCTGGCGGCCCTGTCTGAGGTGTGCGGCCGCTCTGATGTGCAACTCGGGATGAGCTGTGCGGATCCCTTCGAGGCCTTTTACATAATCTGCTTCCACATGGCTGCCCGCAGCTTCTGCCGGGGTCTGTGGCAATGGCCCCGATATGTGCACCTGCTGTCGTCACCGCCCCCTCCACCCGATGGTAGCCCCAGCAGATGGGTCTAGGGCACGCCGGGCCTCATCTGGCATCCGGGTACCTCCTCAGCACCTTCCTTCCGCCTGTGGCCTGGGTGCTATCGCCACCGCCTCCTGCTGCCTTGGGACTGCTGGTCCACCTGTGACCCACCTCCGCTCACCTGTTGCCCTCTCACCTGGGACCTGCGGGCGCCGCCCCAAAACCCTCCGGGCAGCCTCTGCTGACATGTCGCTGACAGCCCTCTGTCTCTGTGAGCTGCCTCCCCCACCCTTGCACCCCGCTCTGCTGCACCTGGCCTGGTGGCCCCTGTTCCTTGGGGCTGGGGCCGCTCCCTCGCCTTGGTGGCCCTTGACCGTGGACTGGCCTTCCACTGGCCCCGTTAGTCTTGGGGTGTGTGTCTGGGTGGCCCACTTGCCCTTCTTCCCCCATGCAGGCGGGTGGGGTGGTGGTGGGTGGTGTCCGTGCTCTTGTCCAGTGCTTTCCCTTGTGCACTGGGTGTGCTTCTCCTCCGGACGCTTGTTCCATGGCAGGATGTTGTGTTGGTTCCCCCCCCTCCCAGAGTGGGCCCCACGCCCCCCCTTCCTGCTGCTCCTTCTCCCGCGCCATCTATCCTCATGCTCCCAAGCTGTATGCCTCTCTGCCGGGCCGTTGCCGCTTGTGTCCTCAATAAATGCCTGTTGTGCTTCACTGTGTCTTGTGTTGCCTCCTGTCTCATTGGGTTGCTGGGTCCCCCTTCCCCTTGCCCGTTGGGCTCCTGCCCCCTCCCGCTCCTGCTGGGCTGGCCATGCCGGCCCCTCGCCACCCCCCACCTCCTGTGCTTCCGACCGGCTGTGGGGTTCCCTGTCCCCCCCTGGTGTGTGCCTCCCTCTGTCTCCCTGCTCGGCTCCCCTGTGTTGTGTGGGTGTGTGGGTGTGTGCTTCTCGTTTTGAAGTGAGTGTCTTCTGTGCGGCCACTGTTTGCTCGCGCTGCAGCTCCCTCCACCCTCTCCCTTCGTGTTTCCCTTCCCTGGGCGGGGCCCTCCACTGTCTTTGGCTTTGGCTTTGTTTGCCCTCTGGCCGCCATAGTCTCTGCATCCACATTTCTACTGAAGGTCCTTTATCCAATTTACAATTGCGCTAGATGGTATAAAGTGTTGCTAATCTCATTTGCTGACATGCTATTCTTATTTCTACTATAACAGACTCAAAAGGGAAAATTCCCAGTATTGCAAAAGATGGCTTAAGGGGGTATTTCAAGTCCTGTTATCTTATTCAAATACATTCATATTTTCCTTCAGAATACATTAACACACGGACACTCCTACCAGTAATGAAAAGTAGTTCCCACCTCCTGACAACCATGCCAACAAGTCATAGGATATTTATTATTCATTTGATGAATTCTATATGGTGTTATATACATTCAATAGGTAGCCTTGATTTGCAGCTCCTTCACACAGAGAGGAAGAAGCAGATTGCATGGCACTGCATTTTTTAATTATTAACCTCTATTTGTAAATCTTCTGCCCAAGCCAATATATATCTGGCATCAGGAAGGTGAAATAACATATGGAGCTCCTTATAAAGTTAAGATATAATAAGTGCCTGGGAAGAATCTCCAAATAATACACCTTCCAACCCCTTAGAATCTCGAGCAAATTTCCCCCTATCTTTGGAATTGTTATATATTATTTAATTTAGCATAAGTAAAGAAATCTGGGACACACCCACATTTTCCTTGTAAAGTATCTTGAGTTTTCTTTTTTCCTCAATATTGCTTGGTTTTAGATGTCCTATCACAACCCTTAATTAAATCACCAAAAACTGGAGTATAAGGAGATTTTCCTTTAGTTATTTTAGCTTTATAACAAGTAGTCCATACTTTAATCACCATATATATGAAAGGGTGGCCTATATCTCTTGAGAACTTTAAGGAAGAGCTATCTAGGATAGCTTCCCTAAAAGTTTTGATCTGTAATTGTATTCATTCCATTTCTATACATTCCGGAACTCCTGGATTATGGAACCACATCTTAATTGCTCTAATCACAGCTGCCCAATGATACAATTTTGGATCTGGCAAACTAATGCCACCTTTATCTTTCTCTGTATAGAGAATACATTGCTGTAATCTAGGTTTTTTATTATTTCAGATAATATGAGAAATTATCACATGACTTTTAATAAAATATTCTTTAGATAAATCAGTGGGTAAAGCAAATGACGTATACATGAGTTTAGGTAAGACCATCATTTTAAGAAGATTAGTTCAACCTAACCATGTGCTCTGAATTCCTTTTCATTTCTCTTGTTTTTGTCTCAAATCCTCTAAAAGAAGAATAAAATTTGCTTTATATAATTTTTAAAGATCTTTTGTTATGGTAATATACCTAAATATTTAAAGCTGTGCTTTTGAATTTGGAAAGATCATATATTTTTGAGTTCAGATTTAGCAAGTTTATCCTCATGAAATAACATAATTTGAGATCTGGTTATATTAGCTTTATATCCAGACACAGCACTGAACTGGGTCAAAAGTTCCAAGAGACTGGGAACTGCGATGTTTAAAGATGACAGGAAGAGCACCATACCATCAGCATTTTTAATAAAATTGTTCCCTGTTATTTCAGGTATCAGTGTGCTCTGGTTGTTCCTGGTCTCTATTAGTGGCAGCTTTTTTTATAGGCTCTGTTTTTTGTTGGATGGATATTTCTGTGTGGGTAGTTTGGGTATGGTGGGTCCTCCCCGTTGGTTCAGGGGCTAGACTAGATGATCCTCAATTCTATGACTCTCTTCTGCTTCACACCCAGAATAGAACTTCCGCCACTTCTTGCACATTTTTTTCCCCACTAGAAATTTATTAGAGGCTCCCTTTTCCTCAGCTATACCTCTATATCCTCTCTGTCAGGCCTACTGATGTTGCAGTTTCATTTTACCAGCAGAGGCAGCACTCCCATTTTACCCAGCAGAGAACACCATCCAGAGATCAGTGCCTCTGGAAAATGCCTACCTGGCACTGACTCTAATACATACCTGAGGTGATACACCTCATTTGCCAGCTGGACAGTGCCAGGCTGTAAGTCACAGGGCAAGGGGCATCTAGAACATGGAGGTTTAGAGGTGACAGGGTTCAGGGTCAGAGCTGGGAGGCACAACAGGAGACAAGGCTGAGGGAAGGGCATGGATTAAGGCAGGGAAAGAGTACGGGAACAAGACCAGGAGGGGAACAAGAGTCAAGGCACAAGGCTGGGAACCAGAAGGGAGACAAGGCACAAGTAATACAAGGAACAAGAGCAGGATACAGAATAAGAGAATACGCAACAAAGACACAAAGTGTGCGTGTGTTATTTCACCCAACTTCCTGTTGCTACCAGCATGCTTTTTATGCCTGCCAGCAGCCAACCAGGTGGTTGAGAGGCAGGGCATGGGCAAGAGAGACAGGAGATGGGGTGGGGTTAGGACAAGACAGGGAGACACGGGGGGAGAGGCTGGGCCAGAGGAAGGCTGTGGTGGTGGCACTGATGGGCCAGCCACTGCTCCAGACTCCCTGGGGGGGGGGGGATGTTCTCGCATCACTGCAGCAGGGCCTTCTCTAACGAGTTAAGAGGAGCACAACACCACAAAACTTGATTGGTGCTTCTGGAAGGAAGTCTGTTGTGGGTGTCCCTTGGGCAGTACCAAAGCTGGTGAGACTTTGGTAAGCTGGGAATGCCCAATCTTAGAACTGAGCCTGGTCTAGGACTGAGTCTTTGTTTGCCAGATGGAGATCACATCAGCTGCCACACCTCCCCATTGCTCTATTGTAGAGTTAGCTTTCTGTTCAGTGTAACACAGCGGAAGTTTCTTCAAAACAGAACTTTACTAAGAGCTCAGAAGACATGCTTCCATACTGTACAGACTGCATGGGACAAGATGGAGGACAGAGAGAGGAGACAAGGAGAAAAAAACGGTTTCATCCCCTGACCTTCCCCCTACTGCACAAGCCCCATACTGAGCTTGCAATGGGCTTTTACTTGTGACTGTTGCACATTTCAACATGCTCTACATCTCTACAGGAGCTCCTGAGAACAGAGGACCTGCCATCCACTGTCACCCCTCCCCTCCTGCACATTATCAACCTCTCCCTCTCTACTGGCTCCATCCCCTCGCCCTTTAAACACACCACTGGGTATTTTCAGACGTGATGGGGCGGCTTTGGCCCCGTCACGGAATCACCCTTTTGATTCCCTGCTGGAATCGCCCCGTCACGGCCAGCAGACATTCCGGCCGATCCCGGCGGGGAATCGGGAGTGGTGGTGGTGGTGCTGTGCTGCGCAACATGTGGCCGCACAGCCCTGCTCCCCCAGCTGCCCACCCTCTGGGAGACGGGCGGATGCAGCGGCCAATCCGACCGCTGCATCCGATTCCAACCCGTGATCTGGGCCATGGCCCGGAATCGGCGCCGATAACAGATGTTACCTGCTGCCGATTCCAGGCCGTGGTTCAACTAACCACGCTTTCGGCGATGGTCCCCGGACCAGCCTCGAAAGCATGGTTATTTTGATTTCCGCCGGAGGTTCACTGTGGTGAACCTCTAGTGGGAATCAAACAGGTGTTACGGGACCATTCCCCACCACAGGGTATTGTCTGTGGTTGAGCGTGATCTTGTAACGTCTGAAAATACCCAAAAAGGGTGGGGGTATTGGTAGGGTGGAGGTATTGGTAAGGGTGGGTTAAATGAGGGGGGTGGACCCAGGGACTCCCCCTGGTGAGAGCGGGGGGAGGACCGGGAGGGTTGGGGGGTGGCTCGGTCTCCCCATGAGAGGGGGAGACCGAGGGA